>JAVKPL010009510.1:0-377065 GCA_032173675.1 Gastrolobium villosum
AATATTTATAAATATATATCTAGTTCACGTATTGTGTCATGTCATTCCCACCCGTTCAAACGCAAAAAACCCTTCATGTTAAAATATTTGAGTTACTCTTAAATTTTGCAGTGGTGGACCAAAATGACAGAAAATATATATAATGGTTTGGCCCATGCAGGTCTCGAGCCTGTGACCTTGCCGTTGCACCAACCTCTAAGCAACTGAGCTAATAGGCCAACGAAATGCCGTTGCACTTCTAAGTAACCAATATTATACTAGAAGCATAGCGACATATTTATTGCAACACAGAAAAATATTGGTGGTTTTTTTTTTTTTTTTCTTTTTGAATCAGGGTCAAATTAATATTTAGTAGAATAATGTTGAGTTTTGCAATTTTTTTAAGGAAAAATATTTGTAATTTTAAATGACATAAAGTTATGTTACTTTTAATGAAATTACGTCGTTTTGGTAAGTTTTTACATTATTTCTTCTCAATTTTTTTTTTATTTCTAATTTTATAAATTAGAGAAAACTATAAAAAATAACGTAATTTCATTAAAAAATGACATAAATTTGTGTCATTTAAAATGATCAATTCAAACTTTTTTTTATTACTTTTAAACAAAACTAGTTAAACTTCTGTTTAAGAAAATCGAATTCATTAAAGCATAATGTGCATTCAAAATGAGTAAACAGTAGTTTAAAAAACTATATAAAATAAAAGAGCTTAGATAATTCATCATTAATACGTAAGAAATTACGATATACTTTAAATATAAAGTCCGTAATGTATGATGGAAGAAGCATGATTATCCTGTATCAACTAACAGTCATTCCTCATAAAGTGGTTATCAAAACTTCGCTCCTACGCAACGCAACACACATTCTCTCTTCTTCCTTTTTCCACCTCTTCACTCTTTACCTTTCTCTCTCTCTCTATATCTGAAAATGGGTCACTCCACGTTCACAACGTTCACGGTGTTTCCTCTTCTCATTGTGTTGTTTGTGTTCCTCTCGCCGCCATCTTCCGCCTTCGACGTCGCCGATGATCTCCGATTCGGCAAGAAGCTCATCAGGGAACTCAATCTGTTCCCTCCCGACGATGTCAACATCGTTCGCGATCCCGATTCTAACCTCGTACCCACGAAGAAGATCGTGGAGAGGCCTCTCAGGTTCCCCAACCTGGTGGCCTCTGAGTCAGGGGTATCCCTCGACGATTTGGCTCACCACGCTGGCTATTACCCCATTCAGCATTCTCATGCTGCAAGGTTTCTTTCTTTCTTTCTTCTTCTTCTTTTTTGTGCGTGATTTATTTATTTATTCATTATAATTGACGTATTCAATCATAATCCAGTTCCATATAATTGACGTAAACACTAGCTTTTTTTATTTATTCATCCTTACGTTTGGTTTTGGGAAAAAAATTAAATATATGAGAAGAGATACTTTATACTTACAATTTTTTTATTACCTGTTGCAACTATATCTTAACATCACCCGTTATGAATTTCGCAAATTAAACTTATTAATTAATTATTAATTTATAATAAATGATAACTGTTGATTGGCGGAAATTAAGTGGTGTTAAGAAATTAAGTGGTGTTAAGAGATGGTCGTAAAAGATGATAAAAAAACAAAAAGGTCGTAAAGAGATGAGCATTTTGAAAAAGTAAAATATTTCTCTTATTCGGATGAAGAGTGTGAAAAGTGAAGTAAAATAAAATAAAATCCAAAAGTGAAATTTTAAGATTTTATGTTCATTTAATTTAACGAATTTTAAGAAAATTCCGATTCATGTTATCAGTAACTTGCAAATGCAAAGTAAGAGACACTTCCCTTGACCCTGCACATTGTGGGAGCTTTATAGCTTGGATTCAATAATTTTCTCTACGTTTATGTTAGTGGAATGTGATTGTTGCAGGTATAATATAAAATGCATAGTGTGTTTTTGTTATTTATTTCTCACTTTAGGTTGAATGGCGCAGGATGTTCTACTTTTTCTTTGAATCAAGGAACAGCAAGAAGGATCCTGTTGTGATTTGGTTGACTGGGGGACCTGGCTGTAGCAGTGAATTGGCTGTGTTTTATGAAAATGGTCCTTTTAAGATTGCTGACAACATGTCCCTTTTGTGGAATGATTATGGTTGGGACAAGGTATATATCTCATATCATTTGTTATTCTTTTTCCTGTCTATGGGAATTAACAAATTGCTTGGTAACCTTTCAGGTATCTAACCTTCTGTATGTTGACCAACCAACTGGAACTGGCTTTAGTTACAGCACTGATAAAAGTGACATTCGTCATGATGAAGATGGTGTGAGCAATGACCTTTATGACTTTTTACAGGTACTTGTGTTTGCTCTAAATATCATTTATACAACACTAGGGTTGTGCAGGGTTCCTTAATTTGTTATCTGACTTATATTTATTGTTTATGGAACACAAACTGTGCTTCCAAACCCTTTTCTTAGTTGCTTTTCTTAGGGAAAAACAAAATTTACTGCTAGTTTTAATAAGAATACCTGGCTAAGCTTCACCAGTAATATCTTAAGTTAGCAAGTTTTCTCTTTTTCCATGTAGGCCTTCTTTGCAGAACATCCCGAGTATGCAACAAATGACTTTTTTATTACTGGTGAATCATATGCTGGGCATTATATTCCAGCTTTTGCAGCTCGTGTACATAGGGGAAACAAGGCTAAAGAGGGGATTCATATAAACCTTAAGGTCTGTTACATTACTTAGTGAGCCATTCTAACTTTCTAAGTTTGGGATATGTATTGAAGGGTAAGAAGATTTGCTTAGCTTATTTGAATTGGATGAACAGGGATTTGCCATCGGTAATGGGCTTACTGATCCTGGAATTCAGTATCAAGCTTACCCAGACTATGCACTGCAAATGGGTATAATTGAGCAGGCTGATCATGACCGCATCAACAAATTAATGGTTCCAGCCTGCGAATTGGCAATAAAGCTATGTGGTAATTTACATGTGACGTTGTTCCATGCTCACCTTTCAGTGACGTTGTAATTTACAAAGTGATGAATTCTGATTGGCTAGCTTCTGTTACCTTTCTGCTTAATATTTATTTAATCTTTTCAGACACCGAAGGAAAAATCGCTTGCACAGCTTCGTATTTTGTTTGTAACACCATATTCAATTCCATCATGTCCCGTGCTGGTGATACCAATGTGGGTAAATCAGTTGCTTCTTCAGTAGTGTTTTATGTTGTTAACTTGACAAAGTGCCTATAAACCTAAACACTTGAGGGGAGGGCCAAAGAACAACTAATAATTAACTCTGACACACTCTTATGTGGAAGCCCATTGAGTATGTAGCATAGTCAAAATACAGGCTTCTAGTTTATGGAAATTCTGATATCATGTTAAGCAATCACTCAACCTGAAAAGTTTGTTGTTAAGTGAGGAGCAAAGAAAGGATTTTGACTGACTTGAACAAATTGTTGATGCCTTTACTTTTTGATTTGCTTCCCAGAATAATTTCTTTTGGAAAAAAGAAACAACATACAATGAGGTTGAAGGAACCAGTTTATTGGGTTGTGGAACATGGTTAAATGTGTGAAACATTTTACCCCAATATGAATAGGCATGCTAATAATTGGCCATTTTCCTAGTCAACTCTGAATCTTTAAACTTTCTTAATGGAGGATAGTTTGAATGAGAAATTTTATAGCAAATGTCAAAAAAGATTTTTATTCTGCTCCTTGGTTATAAGAAATTCATGTCCTGACATTTATGGAAATTGCAAAGTCTTGAAGGAACATGTGCATATCAAAATTTTGACCAGCATTTATATACTTATTCTGCAGTACTATGACATCAGAAAGAAGTGTGATGGGAGCCTTTGCTATGATTTTTCGAACATGGAGAAATTCCTGAACCAAAACTCTGTTCGGGATGCACTTGGGGTTGGGAATATTGATTTTGTGTCTTGTAGCAGTACAGTTTATCAGGCTATGCTGGTGGATTGGATGAGGAATCTTGAAGTTGGTATTCCCGCTCTTCTTGAGGACGGAATCAATTTGCTTGTTTATGCAGGGGAATATGACCTCATCTGCAACTGGCTTGGTATGTGTTTATGCCTAGGTCTAAGGTCTCATACTTAAGACCTTTCAATGCGATGTAATTGATGAACTTTTTCCTGTTGGTATGAATTCAACGAGTAGGTAATTCAAGATGGGTTCATGCAATGGAATGGTCCGGCCAGAAAGAATTTGAAGCCTCGCCTGAAGTTCCTTTCACAGTTGATGACTCCGAAGCTGGAATATTGAAGAATTTTGGACCTTTAAGTTTCCTTAAGGTATTTCTCTCTTTCTCTCTCCACACACAACATACTTGTGCTGTGAAATCCGTCAACAACTGTCATCTAGAATCAGCACACACACGATATATAGTAATAGTACATGAATGATTGCAATACAAAGTCGAGTGCAAACTCGTCCTTGCTGCGTAAGCTGTCAATCAATATAATCAAGAAGTATATATACTCCATTTACCTACCAAAATTCCCTATAGCTTGGTAAATGCTGATTCATTTTGACTTTTGATATTATGAATGACGAAAAACAGGTCCATGATGCGGGTCACATGGTTCCAATGGACCAGCCCAAGGCTTCGTTAGAAATGCTGAAGAAGTGGACTCAGGGAACCCTTTCTAAATCTGGAGCTGATGATGAAAATTTGGTTGCTGAGTTGTAATCTCTTGTATTGCAAGAGTCTATCAAAAGGGTGCATAAATGTAATGCAGTAAAGAGAAGAAATTTGGGTGAAAGTGACCGGTGTGTGTTTTTCCCATTAACCTGAACGCATATATCTAAAATGACAGTGAGTCAAGGCCATGCAAGAAAACTATTCATATAGAATTTTATGTCTGTATGGATACTGTTTTGGATGCTTATCTGTATCCTTTTATAAAGATTGCATTTCTGTATGACTGTCTACACTACCGAATGAGATTTCTCATTTATCGCTGCCACGAAGCTTTTCATAATTAAGTTGCAGTAAGGAAACATATATGAAGTGAGTCATGAGTCTAGAGGCATGATCCGTTGTAACTGTGGCCCTAATCTCTCTTTGATGAACACTATTTTTAGTAAAATGCTGTGGTTTAAATTGCTTACACATTAAACTTCAACCTAAACTTACTCTAATGTCTCCCGTTTGTAGCAGAAATAGGCTACGGGGAATGCGATGGATAAAATCTAGTGGGGTACTTGCCTGCTTTTCATCTCTCCTCTGTCCTCCATATTTGGCTTTTGTGGAAAAAATCTATAATGCTGCAGAAGCACCGAGTTACGTATCCTAATAAAAATGTACTAGGATGAACTTGTGTGCTTTTCCTTGGGCCATCGTTATCTGAACTAGAAGCTGAAAAGGTCATTGGAAATACAAAGACAAAACTAATAAGCACAAACACAAATACAACTAATACACTGAAAAATAATTTAAACAGTTCATTATATGTTTTTTTTATGGGATTTTTTTTGTAGGAGATAACATATCTTATGCTAAGACAGAAAATAATGGGACCCACCACTAAAAAAAGAAAAAGAAAATGCAGCACACTAATCAAAGTGTCTATGTCACATGACATGATACTACTATTTCTCCTTTTTTTTTATAGTAAAGTACTTATAACTAACTTTAATTTAAAAAGAAAAATCATTAGGAAATCAAATGTCCATATAATTATTATTTTTTTAAACAAGGAATGTTATACTTATAATCTATTTTTTCTTACAATAACTTTCTTTACCGTTGAATCAAAATTAAATCAATGATATTATTTTCCCTCTCAATAATTAAATCAATAATCTATTTTTTCTCTCACTTGATATTATTTTATAACTATTGTTTTGATTTTGATCCAATAAAATAATAAAGAGAGGGGTTGTAAAACCTTTTTTTTAGTAGTAAAGAATTTTTTTTTACTTAATTAACTGAAAACTAGGAAATTTTTTTGGAATATTAGACAAGTTTGGTAAACCTATATTTTCTCGGAAAAATTAATATTTTACTAACTTTAATTTAAAAAAGAAAAATCATTAGAAAACCAAATGTTCACATAATAATTATTTTTTAAACAAGGGATGTTATACTTATAATCCATTTTCCCTTACAATAAATTTAAACAAATTTATTGTTGGCAAATCAAGATTAAATTAACAATGACTCTCACTTAACAAACACGATATTATTTTATAACAATTATAAAGGATTTATCATTTATCAGTAAAATAATAAAAAAGTGGTTGTAAAATATTTTGTGGGAAGCAAAAAAAAAAAAAAACTTCAGCATGCAAAACGAATCTCTATAACATAACACAATCACTTTTCCTATAACATAATTCTTATAAAACTCTACTATAAATTAACAATTTATATAAGAGAAATAAAATTGTCATGTTGCATAACATAATTTCTTTTTCCTACCAATTCAAAAAGGTGTGGGACTTACAATGTTTATGTGTCTATGATATGACACAAGTTGTGGAATGTAAAATGACATTTCTATTTCCCTTTATATAATCTTACAACTTTATATAGGTGTGGGGGTCACATAGAAATATGTAATTTTTTAGGGTGTGTTTTTTTTTCTATGTAAGTGGGACCTGGGTTTACAATATTTATGTGTCTATTACATAACATAAATTGTGTTGTGTAATATGACACTTTTATTTTCCTTTATATAATCCTACGACTTTATATAAGTTTTATTTAGGGAAATTATAATATTATGTTACTGTCACATAGAAATATGTGCATCCTTTTTCTTGGGTCCCTGTCTGTTTATCTCTCAATAAGAAAATTTGTATGGGAGAAATAATTCCCTTTTATTTATAACTATAACAAACGTGATGTACACATATTATTATTTCATTATTTTACGGTACAGAATTTTGTAATATTTACGTAAAAATTATCAATTTGTGTTGGTTGAAGTGATGGGAATTCGAGTCTTATAACCAAATGATATTGAATTTAATTCTAAAATATGTATGGAACAAATATTATTGAACGGAGTTCCATTTATGGTGTCCATCCCTACTTTGAGATGTTGATTTTTCACTTATTTGGTAAGTATGAGAAGAAGAGAAAAATTATTAATCTCATAATTTAATCAAAATCGTTATTATTAGTTTTTTAAATGTTCTTATTAAATGGATATATTATATTATATGAATTTATTATCTATCATTTAATATTTAATATGACCACAAAATTTTTCCTACACACAACATTTTATGGGCCGCATAACAAAAAAACCGACAAGCAAAACGACTCTATGTAACGTAACACAATTATATATATATATATATATATATATATATATATAAAAATCATTATCAGTAGTGTGCGTGCGTGTCTGAGACTGAGAGGATCACATAATATTATCCTTTGTATAAGAAATCAAAGAATTGTGCAGCAAAATCATGTCATCTGCCGTTGGATTCTCTGCAAATTGCTGGTTGCTCTGTCATGCGCGAAACCCTCCTTCATGTTCTGTAATCTCCTATGTTTCAGTGTTTTCTTGTTCCTCCTTGAACCGGGTGCCTCACTCTAAGCTCAAGTATGTTCAGAAAGTATCCTCTGAAGGTGAAGTTTTGAGCTTCTTTTTTATTTTGAGTCTTAGCATCTTCTTCATTTTGAAACACCCATTTGAGACATGTGTCTTTCCTTAAATGAATTTCATTATGTCAATGCTCCAAGTCATAGGTGTTCTTAAATCTGGGCCTTTCTTCTGTGGTCAGTTCTAGTTTTGTTTAAGTGAGAGGTTTGGACTTGGAGCTGCTGAGTTGATGTGATTTGGGTTTTTAAAAAAAAAAAACGAATTTTTAGAATTATAATTTGCAAACAAAGAAATGAAGGGAAACAAAGAGAAGGATAAGGTAGATTTGGCTATACAAGTTTACATTATTCAGAGATGACATTTAGGCTCATGGTTAAGAAATAGTTTTATGGAAAAATTGGTTCTTTATATAAAGCCTATTTAATAATGTCAACTGGTCCATGTAGCAGACACCACTTAATCGAGTAAGACTTGGTTGCTGCTGTTGTTGTATGTACCATTCTGATAGGAACACATGCAACCATAGACATGTGACTTTGGTGGTGTGCTGATAAAAATCCACCCATCATAAGGGTGTACTCTAGGAACAGCCATAGAGGATCGGGGCCTTCACAAGTGAGAGATGTGTGTTGGGTATGGCTCATACTTCGCATGTTGATGATGGCCCTAGTTGTTGGGGTCAGCAAAAAGGCAACTAGGAACAGTCCGTAGAGGCTAGGTACTGTTGTGGACCTCTGTTTTATTGTAATTTTCTTTGCAGTTTGGGCTTGGGCCCATGAATAGATGCTGTTAGGATTTTCTAATCCTATTTATATTTGCCTTGTAAACCGAGTGACTTGTAACGAGCGACTGTGAGGTGAATATAGTACAGACAAGCTGAACGTAGCCTAAATTGGGTGAACCAGGGTAAGTCGCTGTGTGTGTCTATTCTCTCTCTTTTTCTTTTCTGTTTTTGATTCGTGTGTTGTCGATTTCCAACAATATGAAACTCATTTTAGACGGGAAAAGATATTTGTAACAGTTTGGGGGAAGTGGAGTAGGATAAGAGTGGAGAGAAGGTAGATTGAGGGGTATCTGGTCTGTTGTCAGTAGTTTGGGAGAGTCCTGAGGATCTCAAATGCTGAGGAATATGTTTCCCTTTCCATAGCTATAATGTAATCAAGTTTTACTTATATATCCTACTGATTTCTGCTATATCAATATTACACAAATGTTTTTCTTCTCATTTTTTCTCTCAAGCTTTTCTCTATCCTATGATATACATTTGGCAATTTACACATCTGCTGCATCATTATGATGAGAAATATAAAACATTGCTTTGAAAGAGTCTGTTATAAACACATCATATCTTTGTGGTGAAAACTTTTCACCATGTCACCTTTCACATCATATAATCTGTTACTTGATGGTTAGATATTTTTCATGAATTTGGCTAGTGACTTCTTAGGGGGATAATTACCATCTTCTTCCTTTTATCTCTTCCAATTAAACCAAAAAATCATAAAAAGGTAATTTGAGGATGAGAAAACTGAAAATCATGTTTTTGTCATTTATAAAAATTGATAATTAGGCGCAGAAAACTTCAATTTACCTTGCTTTCCCAAGACACAGGAAAGTCTTAGATATTTTGCGCATTTCTTTTTTTAATTTCTTTTTCTTTTTCTCTTTCCATCCCTTGTTTTCAAGAGGAAGTTGGATACTTTAAACAGCAACTTATTATTTTTGGTGCACATATTTTATTTAAATAATTAATAATGTTTCCATCGATCAGGAATTCCTAATGAGTTGATTGAAGACTCGAAATTTGTTCCTCTGAATACCGAGGATCCTCGATATGGTCCACCTGTAAGTCATGGTTAGTTTTGACTCAGTTGAACAAGATGTGTTTATTTTACTTACTCTACTTACATATGTCTGCCTGGAAATATACACACTGTTGCAACAAGATGTTAGTTTTCAATATACACACTGTTGCAAAAAGTCTATTACATTTTCTGGAAATCAGAAATTGTCCTAGTGCCGGATGGGCAATATTTTGGGGTATTTGACTTACTGCTGTAGAACAGCAATAATTTTGCTCTGACTTCATATGTTGTTAAACACAAAAGTTTCTTTTGCTTTGCAGGCCTTATTGTTGTTGGGCTTTGAAGCAGATGAAGCGTTGAAGGTGATATCCCCATGATCCATGTAATAGGATATGATAATACTTGTAAAGAAATGGTGTGGTAGTTTGATATTTGACTTTGATCGAAATATTTAGAATGCTTTCTGCTTTTTCTTTTGTTTAATCTCTCCTCTGTCCCTCTTTGTGTAAGTGGCATTCAGTGTACTTGAATTTCTAAACCAACCTTTGCTCTGATTATTGTTTGTGCTTTCAATGTGATCACCCAAATTATCTGTAGAGTAGCTTTTCTTGATATTTCGCTACTACTGAAAATCCTGTTTGTAAACTGCTACAATTACAGCATGAAGGTTACCTTGTAATGGTATTACTATTATCTTACATCAAATTACAAAATTGATATAGACAGCTGCTTAAAATCATTATTCATTGCTATTTTACCCTAGATCTATTAGCATTCAATTGCCTAGCCCCTATATGCTTTTATATTCTTTCCAAATATGCCATTCAATACTATAATGTGTGTCCTCTGACCTTGTGCAGATTCAACAGCTTTTGAAAGAGTTAGATGGTGAATTCCTGAAGGTAACATCTTATTTCTCGTCTTTCATGTCCATATTTTATTGGTAAACCAAGAAAGATCAAAGGAAATTCCCTGGTAATAGTAGAGAGAGAGAGAGAGGTTAATTATTTGTTTACTGTTTCCACTTTCCACCACACATATTTTGCTCTTAGACTAAGATACCATTCTTTATAATGAGGAATTTCATTGTCCACAACAAATCAACAAAATGGATGAATAATAACTAGCTGCTCTTATAACTCTGCCTAAACATTATATCGATAAAATCAAATAGTTTTCAGCCAGTTTTATTCGTCAGGATAGTATTATGGATCAATAACCAGTTACAGAAGGATTTCCAAAATCAGACCTTTTTTATCAGACGGCATCTGACTTTTTCTTATATATGCTATATAACAGTATGGATCTAGCTTGTTTGCCCTGATACCTGTAGTCTTATTACATCTGAGTAAGCAACATAGGGAATGTTTCCTTTGAGAACGAGTATACTGCGAGAGGTAGAAGCATGGCCCCATCATCAAATTAGAATGAGTGGTCTGATTAAACAACCACTTAAATGGCTGAAGATTGTTTCACAGTCACAACTATTTGATTTAATCCTTACTATACTTCTTTGACCTAGATGATGCAATGAGCTATTCTTAGCTCTCTACAGACCATTGCTTCAAGATTCTCTTTTTTCCTAGAAAACATCATCATCAAAAAATTATCAAGAATTTGATAGAGTAAATCGCATAGCATAATCAATTATGGACTCCACATTAAAAAAACAAGGAAAATGAATATCTATATTCTGTCTTTTACCCATCTGTGACTAAAATCTGAATGTAATGTATTGCATTGTAGGTCATCTATTGCACCGAAGACATGGTTACACGTTCGCTCTGGGAGGCAATGCATACAACACAACACAGTTTGGAAGAGGTCAAGGTAGAATTTTTGTAACAGCTAATAACGTACTATTTTCATCTAACTTCTGCTCTCTCCATCTACTCATGGAATTGTGCACACAAGGTGATAATAATTAGAACAAATAATTTTGTGCTAAGAATAAGCTTCTCTAATGTGATTGTTGCCAGGCATTCATTTCTTTGCATGAATTGTTATGTAGATTGATGTTATCATAGGTTTTCTAGTATCGAAGTTGTGGAGAATTCTCACCCGTTTAAAGAGTGACTGTTACCTAACTTTGTGAGCATAAGAATCTAGAACTTCATAGCAATCAATATATAAGTTAATAAATATGCTTCTAATGCACTAAAGGCACTTTCAGAAGGTTACAATACTTTTCTTTACTGAAGGAGCAAGGTGTATGCATATTAATATTTCACTCAGTCATATGACATTCCTCAAATTCTAAATTATATTCAAATCTCTGCATGTGTTTAGTGTTTTGTGTTCTGCAGATAGACAAGTCTCTTCCTCGGATATGTTTCTTATCTGGTTTAAGCGGAGAGGAGATGATGATGTTCATAGATGCTTTCCCTGAAACTGGTAACAAAAATCTGATCATATCCTCAATTATGATATCACATCAGTCAGTCATGGGTGTAACAGTCTCTGATTTCATCAACTATGTCCCCTTATGGGGAACACCGACCAAAATGCCACTTTTTACCAATTTTTTCACCTAAATGCCACGCAAACAGTGTTATTTCCCAATTTGCCACGGGGGCAAGTTCGCTACCCGGTGTAGCGAACTCGGTTTGCTGACGTGTCACATTTCTAGTGGATAACAAGTACCAAGTTAAAAAAAAAAAAAAGTATGAAGTTCGCCAAACTGAATTCGCTACACCGGGTAGCGAATTTGCTCCCGCGGCAGATTGGGAAATAACACTGTTCACGTGGTATTTAGATAAAAAAGTTGGTGAACAATGGCATTTTGGTCATTGTTCCCCCTTAGGGTCTGTTGAATATGAAATCTTCATTTTTTTAGTCTTGGCAGATTCCATGTGCCTAGAATAATAGATCTACTGGTTTAACTTTCATACACATTTACCACAGTTTAGAGTTTCTTTTATGCAGGACTAAAACCAGCTGCATTTGCGGCTCTTGTTCCCAACAGTGCTAATAAACCACTGCAGGAGTTGATAGAAGAAATAACGGGAGACCATGAAATGTTGGTAGGTGTTTATTTCTTGGACAATTTTTACCATTCTCAGTGAGCTTATGGTTATGAGAGAATATCTTTTGTGGCATGCAGACTGGAGAACAGTTGTAAAGAGTTAAATTCCCACCAAATACCAGGAGAGCAATTGCAGAGTATGGTTGGAAAAGCAATGTGATTTGATTGAGACCAATTATTTTTCGCTACATCGTGGAAAGAATGTACGCATTATAAATCTGAATGTGCTTGGATTTTAAGTATATAGAAGTTAATTCAGCAATTGATTATTTGCTCAGAACCAAATTTGCTATATCATACCAGTACTTTAAATATGAGAATCCGTATTGGAAGAATGTATGGAGTTTTGTTCTTTTGCTAATGGGATTTTCTAAAACTTGTAAAAGAGGTAATGAAAGGTGGGACTCAGAAGTCAGAACCTCCTTTGAGCAATTCATGTTCGATAATACGAACTAGATTTTGCTCTATCGTCTATAAATCGAGACAATATATTTGGGAAATATTGTTTATCATTTTAGATGACATAAAATTATGTCATTTTAGAAAGAGATAGACACAAAAAATATTTTTTTAATTCAAATTTAATTAAAAAAATCACCCATTTTTTATTCCTTTTTTTCATTTCCTGTGTCTATCTCTCTCCTAAAATGATATAAACATAAACATCAAACTCATAATACATGTATGGGACAAAAAGTATCTAATATTACTTTAGATAATTTTATCTAATGTTCATCGTAATGACGTCATTTTGAGGTTGAAAAATTAAAAAATTAGAATGATAAATATTATTATAACCCTGAAATAAATTAAAATTACAAAACATCATAATTTCTGCCCCAAAACGACGTCGTTTCGATGAACATTAGATAAAGTTATCAAAAGTAACTTTAGAAAAAATAAACCCTATATATATATGAGCTTATCATTTCTCAAGCTGCTTGATATAATCTTAACTCCGGCTACTAAATTATAACCATACAAAGATGAATCAATGGTAATAAAGGAAGAGAGAGAAAAAGAAATCATAACTATTAAAAGATGAATCAATTAATATAAGGAAATAAATAAACAAAATGATGTCATTTTGGGTTACCAATTAGAATTACAAAAATACTTTGATTTCGATCACAAAATCACCAGAGAAAACTTATTTCCATTGAGAATGAGAATTGAAATCACGAAATGCTTTACCTATATATATATAGGGTTTTATATTTCTCATGTTAAATGAGAATTGAAATCTCATGTTGTAGAGATAAAAAGCATGTAGAACCCAAGTGCTAGAAAAAATTAGATGTAGAAAAATTACGAAAATTAAAGGGTGTGTATATATATATATATATATATATATATATATATATATATATATATAGCAAAAAATATATATTTATTTTTGGTTATCACGTTGACCAGTAAAATGACATTATATATTATACTGAATTCAAATCTGAAATCTCTACGTTGAATACAATACGTGAAACAATTGACACGTGTGACTTTAATTTAAAATACAATTAGAGTCTATTTGGTGTGATGTATAAGACCTAATAATATAAATTGATACTATATGTTACGACATTTTCAGTTATTTGATATGACCATCGTATAGTATAAATTTATACAGCAGAATTCTTTTATACATTAAAATAATGTATAACTTAAAGAACAATTCTTAAGAACTAATATATAATTTCAATATTTATGTATTAAAATAATTTGTTTTTAATATATTAATTTTTAAAATATTGGAAAATATTATCTTATATAATACCATACCAAATGTTAAATAGTATTAAAATTTAATCAGATCTTATACAATTAAGTCTTATACTATCAAATCTTATCCTATACTATACTATGCACCAAACATGCCCTTAAGATTTTGTTCCGAAAAAGAAATACCAAGTAGGACTCCCACACAGTTAACCTTAAAACGCGGTCACAATAACTACAGAGTTTATGGCAAGATAGTTCTGTAGGTGCAGTCTGCGGAAATTACGTTTGAGGAGTAATACCAGTAGGGTCGAGAATTAAATAACCAGAATGACACAAGGGAATTTATCCTTCTAAGGTGAAAATAACTGTCAAAACTTTCCGTAACAAGCTAAATGCAGAACCAAGCAAAGCTCAGCAGCACTACGAAATGTTGGTAATTGCATTAATTGATGCATCTACATAATTCCTCTTACAAAAAAATACAGCTTCCTACAATATACAAAGGCCAAGTGGACAAAGCATAATGTGAAATAATTGCAAGGGCATAAACTGGACTGAAAGTAATCCTCTGATGCTCTGCAACATCAAAGTTCCGTAGATTGAAGGGGGTAATAGCTCTATTGACTATTATACATATTCATCTTATACCCATCCGTATTGAAAATTATATGATAGCAAAGTATGCCACATCATCAATGGGAATAATTTCTTCAAAATCTGGCAATGGTAAGGAACTTTCTCTTTACCTTAATTTCCCATTACAGAGGTTCAAGGGATCCACTTTTCAGTCTTTCCATCCGTGCTTGAAGCCCAGACAGTGCTTTCTCATCCAAAGGAAGTACTCCACCTTGCAAAGTATTCTCAGTACCAACATGCTCTGATACATGAGGAATCTGACTAGGATGAAGTCCATGATTCAAGTTGTCGTTAACACTTGTCAATGGCCTAGCACCAGAATCTGTAACCCCAGCAGCAGCTGCTAATTGCATGCTCTTCATTCTCTCTCTGATTGCATCCAATGTTCCACTGGTTACTACAGTTCAAATGTGATTTCTCGAGTCAACATTCTTTTGAACTTAAAATAAGCGCAAAACAAACAAAACAACATTACCATACCTCCGGTCATAAATCTTTCATTTCTTTGGTCACCTAAAGTGTAGTCAGAACTTAATGCTCTCGAGGTAATAGCATTAATAGCTCTATTCTCTTCATTGTATGATGGAGGTAAATTGAAATTAGTTGGTTCAGGTCTCACATTTAATTTAGCGTCACCCAGGGGATTTGCATTTACAGGAGAAAGAGGTGCAAAATCAGGGGAAGATATATTTAAAGATACAGGTGGAGGAGTAGACATTGGCAAACTTGAAGGAGTTCTTCCAGCTGCAGTGTTTTTCTCCATCTGCCAAAATGTGAAAATCAATTGCCAATTCTCAAACACTCGCAATCATGTATGTAGAAAAACACAATGCAAGTTCAATTAAGCACACATTTAGTATACAATTATACAAGTAATTTAATTCAACCTGGGCAAGACCATCTCTGATGTAGGTGCGAAATGCCTCACTAGCATTTTGAAGCTGAGCAAATATGTCAACCTAAGATAAAGCGCAAGAACCTTAATCAAATAAGCAAAAAGGAGGATATAGGCTAAAGGTTTATTAACCATTGCATATTATCTAAAAATAACAATACTTGAATAAATACTTAATTCTTACCTTCGGGTACAATTGGGTAATCCGATATAGTTCTCGTAGACCAATTGTGCAAGTTTGCTTCTCCCCAATCTTCTTAAATATTGCAGCCAACTCTCGCTGCAATTTATTTTCGAGGATGGAAATAAAGAAAACGACAAAGTAAAAGGGCATTAAAGTTGCAGAAAAAAGTAGGATATTAGGACATAATACCACAGTAAAAACTGAATACAAATTAGACAAGAAGATCATCACATACAGCTTTAAGACCCAAAATGATGAGAAATAAAGCATAATGATACCTTCAACTGGGCATCATCAGAATGAGTGCCAGAGGCTGAATTATTGGTTGCTGAATCACCCCAATGGTTTTGTCCCGCGGGTCCAGATGCAGTCAACATTCTTGCAGCAGCTAAAGTCTGAAGATCAAAAGCGAGAATAAATAAAGTATAAATAATCCTTCCCCCAATAAAACAAAATAAAATAATTTGTTTTAATGCATACCTCAAGATTAAGTTCAATGTAGGCAAGGATGATGGGTTGAGGTTTCGTATCGATAGGAACCATTGACAGATGACCCTTTATTGCTGCACCACGAAGCTTGACAAGCTCATGCAGAACAGTTTTCACCATACGCAAGGGTTTGTCATCAGCACCAGCCCTATAAAAATGAAAAATTGGTTATTGAAAATTAAGTAATTCTCGTTAAATAGCAAAAAAAATAGTAGTCACTCTATCCAACAAAAGTTATATACCTTCTCCTAATTTCCTCCATCCCCAAGTCTTGCAGGTATAAATGGATGCTTTGAAGCATGCGATCAAGGTCAACATCATAGATGGTGCTCTGAAGAACCTGCAGCACAAAAAAATTTATGTTAAGACTGAACAACAAAACTTTGATGATCAGATAGAATTTTGCAAACTTTGCTTCTTGACCATGAAAAGCAAAATTACATTTCTGCAATTACTTAAGCCCAATTTTATAGTCCTCCTATACATGGCTAAATATTAATAGAACCAAGTATTATAAGTCCAATAGATTGGCTAATAATTTAATATCCAATAGATATCCATTATATATTTTGGCTGGTTCATTAATCATGCACTAACTAAAACTTCCAATCCATTCAATCGATTATATATTTTTATTGTAATTGGATGGATTGGATAGAACTAGATATGAATGACTGGATACATGATGGATTAATGGATCTTTTTACCACCCCTACAGACATTGGATGGTGAGTAGATTAGGATTTCATAGGTTGGGGACTGGGTTTCCATTTTGGGTGAATTTAGGGTAAAGTTTTGGTCATCCAAAGTATGTAAGGATTTGAAAGCATGGTAGCCAATCCCAGGTCCCAAAAACACTACAGAAATATAGGAGATTGCGGAGCAGCCGCTATACCGAAAATCGGAGATACAAATTAAATAATTTATAAGACACATACAAATGCTCAAAACTCAAAAAGTACTCTAAATTCAAGACATTCATCATCAACACTATCTGATGTCGGAATTCAGAAACATATGGAATTGAAATGAAAAAAAAAATATAAAATGGGAATATTTCATTTACACTAACGATGATTCATGAGCAATAAAACCTAAGCAATTAAAAATAAAATCAAACCGGGATTCGGACAATTTCTGTCAAACAAGTTAATATACCAACATACCAGGATTGGGAAAATTTCTGAACAGAGGATGGAAGTCAGAAAAACCAATAAAAAGAAGTTGAGTTGGAATTGTGCAGAGACATGTGAAGTGAAAACAAAGGCTAAGATAGAAACATGTAAAACGGAGGCAGGAAAGGTCGGATAAGTGGTTTGGCTTCTGGATAGAGCCAAATTTCGTAGCTGGGTTTTTTGAACAGATGTTTCTAATCCTAACTTCATTCTGATGGACAAACGGGTGTAGAATTTCAAAAACATCCTTTAAAATTTGCTGAGTGGTTGAAGAAATATGCCTGTTCAACTTGGCAGCTGCAATGCCCATTATTTGGGCACAATATGGCCGTGATCCCAGCCACGACATCCATTACAGAACAAGAAGACATGACAACTAAAGTGTAGCACCCAGAGGCTAATGGCAGTTCGAAAACAATAACATCATTTGGTTAAGAATAAAACAGGCTAGGGTAGTTTCATGTGAAAAATCAGCTAGGATTTTAAAAGATAAAAAGATAAAATTTCAGTGCAGTTTTCAAAAAGATGGGAGTCAGTCAAAAGGATAAAAAAGAATTTCCAACCAAAAGCCGCCCAACCAGAATCAACTAGATAGCCAAGTTTTACACGCTAAAACATTAAAAATTACCTTTGAAATAATTGTGATCCAGCAACGTCTTGGTTAGGGGATGAGACTCAAAAATGTTTTGGGGGGGGAGGGGGGGGGGGGGGGATAAGGAGAGTGTATACTAGAAATAACAAGAGGAACTGATAGGCCGGTCAGGGAATTAGGAAGACAGTTACTCAGTTAGGATGGGGGTTAGTTGGATAAATAGCAGAAATTGTATTGGGCGCATCTTTTGAAAAATAAATCTGTATCTGAGCACAAATGCTCAGTTGTAAAAGGGAACACACCCCTTGGAGGAAATCACTGTCCTTGATTCGTGATACCCAACAAAGAATATCTTTCACTCTATTCTCCCATCTCTGCATTTTTGGCCCTCTAGTCTCCCCAAGTTCCAGTCAGTCTTGGATTACATGACATCCAGTCCCATAAAGTAAACAAAACCCAAATAAAGAGCTTATTGATCCTTTAAGGTTAGGACCTTTAAGATTTTATTGCGGGCTACGTAAGTTACCTTTGTAAGTTTGATAAGGCATTTTACAACCAGATCAGAGAATTTCTGATTTCTGGAAGCAAATGACTCATTTGATGCTGGTGAAGGCCACCTTGATGGATCTAAGGGACGTAAAAGATTGATTAGGACAACAAAGGATGAAGTCCGGTCTGCATTATCCTGTATTGACAATTACTGGTTAGTAAAATACTTTGTACTAGTTTAAAAAAAAAAATACCTTGTACTATTTTTTTGACATAAAAAATCACACTATCATTTTTACCACAGCATCTCTGATGTTTCAATTCAACAGAAAAAGGAAAAAAAGAAATAAACAAGATAAACAAATGAATTAAAAATTAAGTTACTAACCAGAATCTTAAGCATCAATACATTCAATGCTTTCAACAACTGGCTTCCATCATCCATATGAGGAACCCTATCATCCAAGAGCCACAGAAGAAGCTCAGTAATGAGACTATCAAGAGTGCTCTCCTTTACTGCGTGTGCTAATCTTTTATTCTGAAAAGTCTGTAAGGGCCAAAGGGTTATCAACTACAAATAATTATTAAAAGACACCAAATAATACAAAAATGCCTTAAAAAAACTGGAAATTAACTTACCTGCATGAGAGTGTTGAGCACATATTTACAAGAACGTGATGAAGCCCCAGTCAAACTGAAGTCAAAAGTTCTTGCAACCTAATTTAAAAAATCAGAGAAAAATTAACATTTGAAGAAGATCTTTCTCCAAATAAGGGGAAGCGTTGATAAAACTATCTTGCCTTATTTGCAAGGCATGAAACTAGCCTATCTGCATCTTTCAAGAGTTCATCCATAGCACTGCCTTCTGGATCACTAGTGGCCTGAGCCAACTCATGACAAACAACTTTCATTCCTTCAACAGACTGCACCACAAAAATATTTTCAAAACCAGAGTTCAACCTCCATTTTCCAAAACCAAAAAGACAATGAAGAAAAATCATCTATATCTATCAACGCATAACTTTGGTGCTTGATGTAAGAATGATTGTGTGTGTAAAAAAAACAAAGAAACCGTGTTATCCACCTGCTCTGGAGAACCAAAAGAAATAATGTCGAGTGCTTCATTCCAATCTGTGGGGCCAGTAGCAACTGCCACAGGACGAGGCATTGATTGTCTCTCAATGTTACTATCAGGTTGACCATAATTTTTCCTGACAAAAAAAACAAGATGATAAGAAATAATAGGAGACTAGAAGCTATCATTTTGGGGCAAAAATGAAAGAATTCTTATAAATTTTTTGGAATACCTCAATATTGGACCGGAAAGAGATCTGGCCATTTCTCCACTTTGCTCTGCAACATCAGACCTGGTAATAGAAGCAACATGTTGAAAAACATCTGAATATATTTAACATTGACACTGAGATTCACACATCTGTGCCCCCTAAACTTCAGAGAATTTTAACTTGATAATTTACACGAAAAATGAACTCGACAACCAATCACAAAGGTTTTTAGGGTTTGACTTCCAGCCTTAAATGGGAACCATTATGGCCATCAAAATAACAGAAATTTGGCAAATAAAAAAGTAAAGGAATTTTATTTACAAAAAAAATCAACTTAGGAGCAATTAATCACTCGAGTGAAGTCAACAAGTAGTTACTAATTAAACATAGTTAGCCACAAATAGAACAATTATTTTATATGCAATTCTCAAAACTCATTCATCTAGACATCTACTAACTGGCTATGTTTCTTTCAAAATTTATTTTCCCTGATTCAATTTTCATTACAAATTTAATAAAATATTCGATACTAAATGATTGTCATTAACTAATTTATATTTTTAATCAATTTCTATATGACTATTTTAATTTGTATGCTAATTCAATTTTTTCGAATTTTGATGTTTACCCTTTTCTAGCAGATTATAAATCATTAAATCTACTATTCCTTTACTGCATTCCTAAAATAATTAATTAGAAAAGGAGACAAACTCTCAAAAGAGAAAATAAAACCAAGAAAAAGACAAATTAAATAAGCATACTATACAAACAAGGGCTAGATCCAGCATATTTCAGCGATCTATGGCCACACCCAATGCAAACCAATCTCAAGTTTTGATATTGGGAAACTTGTTGGGAGTGTTGTAAATTTCATTGCACTCAAACAGGAGTGGTGAGGTGCGTTTGCTGTTCACAAGGGCAACTGCAATTGCTCATCAAAAACAATCATGGCATAACTAAAAGCTGATGAAAAAAATGTTTTCTTTTCCTCTCAGATCCTTTCCTCCTCGAGGACACTTAAAGCTATGTCTGGACTAGCTGCTCTTAGTAAACACAGACAATTCAGTCTGAGAAATCTCTCGGTTACTACAAACTCATCTTCTTTCTTTAGCAGTAATGATTGTGATAGCATCTAATCTTAACTGTTATTGCTGTTGTAAAATTCATGATGAGTTTAATTGTAGAAGAATTTCAAAATATCACAGGTAAAAAAAATAAAAGGGAGGCTGATCGTATTATTTTAAATAGAACACTACCTGGTCAACCCCAATAGCAAAAGCAAGCAAGTCTAAACCCTCATAAGGACATTAAAGAACACATCAAAGGGCTAAACTTCTCATTTAAACAAAAAGCTTGGGTTTTTTTTTTTTTTTTTTTTTTGAGTAGCCAGCAACTAGTCTCGGTGACTTTTCATTTCTACTCGTACCACATTATTTCCCCACCACCTAGATTCTCACTTACAGTCTTCCCTTTGTTCAAAGTGCCTATCAATCTCCCTCTCCCTGTATTTAGTTTTGCTACATATTATACTCTTATTTTCTTTTATAATGCCTCAATCACAAGACAGCTTCCCCAGAAACTATTTATGTTACATTAGAATTTGATAGGACTTCCATCCATATCTTCAAGATGAACTTAGCATATATATTAACAAAATCAATGTTTAAAACAAGGAATTCAGTCATACTGCTGTTTGCATTTTATACTTGACGATCACAATCAAGAGATCAAAGCTTAAAAGATATATATGAAGCAGCAACTGCATAATATGAAATACAGAATAAATATATTAATATTAAGGATAATATTAAAAAGAGAAATAGCCGTACCCATTTTCTCTGACAGAGCGCCTCAAAATGGCCCTTGCTTCCCCAGGCTTTCCTTCCTTCTTCTTTTCCATCTCCCGGACCTGGCAAACGACACCACTATCATCAGTAAATCAGTATATCAAAAAGAGAAATAAAATGAGCAAAGTATGTATTTGACCTTCCACTTAAATCTGTCATCTAACATGCTTTTTTGAGCATCAGTTAGCTTCCCAACAAATCTCCATATGTCCTCACCTGCATCGCAAGATTATACAAGGAAAATTACTCAACAAGGCAAGAGGCATGATCAAAAGGAAATCAAAATTCTACATCTAAACCCTTTAAAAAGTAAAAGCATAATTTCATCCATACAGAAGAATATTATAGAGAACCGATTCAACCCAAAAGCTTAAGTTGTTGGGTGAAGCTATATTAATGGTTTTATATATCTCAACACGCCCCCTCACACGAGAGCCCACTGGGCTTGAAGAGTGGACAATGCACAGGCCCACCTACCCGTACGAAAAAAGAAATTCCACTAGAAAGAAAGTGGGGGGCGGTGAGGATCAAACCCGGTACACCGAGGCTCTGATACCATATAAAGAACCAATTCAACCCAAAAGCTTAAAACTTTTGGGTGAGACTATATTAATGGTTTTATATATCTCAATGGATATCATTGTACAACTCTTACAATTTACATATTAAAGTAAAAACACAACTACCCAATTCAACAAAATAATACAGATACTTTCTTTCAATACTAATACAGATATAAATCACCAAGCACAAGTATTTTACGAGCATGTTAAAAACTAGAAAGATGGAGTTCTGCAGGGTATGGCAAACCTAGAATCTTATAACCAGTAGCTAGCGTATTTAATGCAGCTTTCCTAATTTCACCATCCCGTTCTGCCGTCAAACTTGCAACTATTTGCAATGATTTTAGCTGCCCACTAATCTGTCACATAATGCCAGGAATTAATATCTAAAGAAAATACTGAAAAGAAAAATTCGCTACAAAAGCATTAGTAACAATACCTCAGCCGCATGATTATCAATGATAAATCCAACAAGATCAGCGCATTCAATTCGAGTTCGGTTGTTCTTAGAGCGCAACCCCTCTAATATATAAGGGAAGCATTTAGATGCAGAATATATGTGAACAATTTGTTTGGTCAGCTCCCGCATTTTTTCTCGTACTTTCTCAATGTTATGCCCTGACTGCAACATTCAGAAAAATGAAATGAACTTTTACTTCTTTATATCTTAAAATTTGATTAGTTTGTTTTTTCTAGCACATAAGAAAGTACACTACTCCCTCCTACTTATTATAGTCTGTTGAGATATATAGTCTCACATTGGTTGTATGTGCAACTAATGTGGAGTTTATAAGACCTAGGGCACTCCCACCCTTTGAGCTAGCTTTTGGGGTGGTGTATCCCAAGGTTCTTTACATGGTATCAGAGCCTCGTCGTCCCCCATTTTCTCTTGTAAACTCTCTTAACACAGGTAGGTTGGGCCTGTTGCATCATCCACTCTTCAAGCCCAATAATGGGCTCTTGTGTGAGGTGGCGTGTTGAGATATATAGTCCCACATTGGTTGTATGTGCAACTAATGTGGAATTTATAAGGCCTTGGGCACTCCCACCCTTTAAGCTAGCTTTTGGGGTGGTGTATCCCAAGGTTCTTTACATAGTCAAACAAAAATTTAAAGTCAAACACCAGAAAGATTCGCTAGAACAATATCCACAGGAGACGAAGATATCATAGTTGTTCATATATACCTTCTCTACTAGGCATGGAAGAAACAGCGCCACTTCAGATTCTGTCAAAATGTATCCCTCATCCTTCAAGGTGTCTAGCAGTTCAGGAAGAAATTCAAGCACCTGAGCAATTAAGGTGCATGAATATAAGACCAACATAAAACACTTCAACAGCCACGAAGGAAAGGAAAAGAAGGAAACTGAAAGTAAGAATGAAAACAAAAGGGAAATCCAAATTGAACCTTCAGTAGACATGTTGTGTTTGATTTGCAGAACTGCAACACAAACCACCTCAACAGAATGTCCAAAACTTCTATAACTTCCTTAGCAATGGATGGAAGAGCCTAAGATGTGAAAGAGACGTTTGTATAGATAATAGTATATTCAACACTTCAAAAGCACACAAGTTAATAAGAATGTGAAAAGAACAAAACCTTCTGCAGCATTTCAAGTCCATCCACTTGCTTCTTAAAATCTGTACTTAATAGTCTCCTATGTAAATCCTCTCTGAAGTACTTCATCATATCAATCTGCAAATTGTCAAAATATTTATTATAACTCAAATTCATAGGAAAATGAGTTATGGACAATCATTCCTCAAAGAGTGGACCCACCTCAAGATCTTGAATCTGCTCTATACGTGGGTCCTCAAACTTAAACCTTCGGACTACCATTCTCTCTCTATCTTCCTGCATATGTAAACCAATCCAGTTGACAGTTTAACATCTTTTGAAGATTTTGAGTTACTTTTGGTATACCCCACTTCAGCAAACAATACCTTATTTGAATCCTTAATATTTAACAAGGCTTGTGATTGAACTGCTATATCTTGAACAGATATTGATTCAGACTTAGTACCCTTTGTTGCCACGACCCTCTTTTGAAAAAATGAAACAAAAAGTTAGTCATCCAAACAAATCTAAAAGTAATCAAAGAAAGAAAAATTAAACATACCGAAGATACAGCTCTATTTCCATGTTTTGACACACCATTGGCAGTTGATTTCCCAACTTTCGAAACACCTTTTGATGTTGCACCCACTGGAAATACTCTAGCAGACTCAAGTGACTCTAAAGACGAAAACAGTGAGGAAAAAAAAAAATTTATAAGAGGCATAAAAGTTTACATCATAAGCATCAGACATGAGTAGTAAAGAATAAAAAATAGCTATGTTACCAGAGGGCCTACCTTGAAAAGCTCCATATGGTTTCAGCTTCTCAAGAACTAAAGTCAGAGCTGGTCCATGAATGTCTTTAACTACCTTTTCAATCTAAATAAATTAACAATTTTAAGGTGCCTGGTATCACATGAATGTTAAGGAAACAAGGGAAGAAACCAGCATTTTTCTCACATACATACCATTTCATGTCCACTAACTCTCAGTATCTCATTAATGCAAGCCTCTGCTGCCTTACGAACATCAGAGGATTTATCCTGAGAAGAAGTCAACATACATTTGATTCCAAGGATATTATGCATCAGAACAGATTTAATAAATGAAATAGACCAGGAAAAAACAGTAAGCCAAGTAACCGGAACGTACTGCCATTGCAGAAGAGGCTGGCTTCAGCAGTTGTGCAGCTTCAGCAAAACTACTTAGCCCAGAAAGTTGCCTAGATAACCAATCAAAAAGATCCTTACGCCCTTCCGCACCAAGTTTAGAATCCATCAAAGCAATTGTAACATAAGGAACCTACAGTAACATTATACTCAGAAGTCAGAACAAAGACAAAAGAATAACAGAACCATAGATCGGGACAGACCATTTTATCAAGAAGTCAGAACAAAGACAAAAGAATAACAGAACCATAGATCAGGACAGACCATTTTATCAAGATGAACAGCAGCTAGCCAAGAGTCCAAAGTATTCAGCACACACTCTCTCATGTGCTTCTTATTGTCGCCAAGACATTTCAATATATCAGATAGAATACCCTGCAACAAACCATTTCAAGAAAGTCAGACTTTGAAAGAGGCAATGCAACACTGCCAACTGAAAAGAAAATACAAACAGAATCCTCTCACCTTGCTCGACTTCTCCACAGCTTGTCCCATTGCAGATGCAACATTACCAATTGTTGTCAAGGTAGCCATGACTATGTTTTTGTTGCTATCAAAAAGTCGTCCCTTAAGAGCCCCAAATAACTCCCCTGGTAATAGAACAGTTGTGAACTATTATAAGGATTGACATATTCAATAATAAACAAGATAATCAACTTAAAGAATTACCAAAATATAGCATTATCTTATCCACAGAGCAATGTTGATGAGAGAGATAGGGGGAGCAACATTTGCAATTTTAAGAAGTATACAAAAAGGATGTTAATGGAGTACCAGTTCCAGTTGCTTGAATACGCTTATTAGCCTCTTCCAGTATTTTGTTTACAGCTTCCACGGACTCCATACGAACCTACATAAGCAAAATGTCATGCAATAGCACCATAATATACTTCCACATTTATTGAAAGTTCAAAGCAACCTTAAAAAACACAAAATGAAAAATGATTTGCTAGCTCTTATCAAAAAAACCTTCCAATCAGGGCTTTCCAAGCTCTTCAGGAGAATTGGGGTGATCTTTCCACTAATGTCTTCGCGAGGCAAGCTATCCAGGCCGCCAGCCACCACGGATGAAGACGAGTCAGATGCCTTGATAGTTCTCTTGGGAGCTGAAGATGCTCCCTGGAGCAAAAAAAAATAAAAATAAAAATGAGAGCAATAGGAAATCGTGAAACTACATAGAACTTACATCACCAAACATAAGATACCTCGTACGGATTTTTCTCATACTCAGTATCAAGGGCACTAAGCAGTGCAGGCTTAACATCAGTAAGAAACCCTTTAATGTCTGAAAGGGGGAAAACCTTAGATCTTTAAACAATGAAATAATGACGGGTAGATATTTGAAAGTTAATGTAAAGTCACCTGGACCAACAAATCTATGCAGAACACCCAAGAGCTTAATTGAAGCATTTCTGGTAGCAGCTGCACTAGACTGCAACCCAATTTCTTTAAGAAAATCAATTAAATCCTGCAAAATGGAACTTGCATCAGAACTTAGAAACTTCAACCAGAAATTTTCATACCACAAAAAAAAGCTAACGAATTTAAAAACATGTAAATTCTGATAACACACCTTAAGCTTTAGATGTGATACACCAAAATCCTCAACAGCAGAAACCATCCACAAAATTCCCTCACTAAGAACCTTAGGATTCTTATGCTCCTTCATGATCTTGTAGAGCTACAATAAAAATACGAGTTTTTGAAACATTATTTGTTAACACATAGAGATAAGAAAAAGCAAAAAAATCAACAAGATACAGTAAAACCTACATTTTGTACAAATTCCCACATAAGTCCCAATTTACCTAACAGAACTTGATCACAGAAATAAAACACTTGTTCCATAACACATGTGAGCCTGTGTTAGAACATCTTATTCAGCTATAAGCCCATTTACTCTGGATATCAGAGTCATAAACATACAACATCTGCAACCTATATCTCCAAACTTATTTCCTCCTATCTTATTTTTTTACTCCAATCAAACTTTTGCAACATTTTAATTTTCAACAAAAAATGAAAGAATTTAAAATATTAAAAATTAGTACGAAATTATGCAACTATACAAATAAGATATTCGTTGTGGATGCAACCACCTACTTTTACCTGATTATTAAAATAGTCAGAAGTTGATTAAATAAAAACGTGTGTATGTATGCTATTAAATGTGTTCTGCCTATCACATTTTACAAAGTAGCAAAGATATAAGTCAAATTCACTTCATAAATCTTCAGAAAATGATCAAGCAAGAAAAAGTGAATTCACTTTCCACAAATGTTCAGATAGTTAGCAACACTACAATGGTGTACAGACAACAGTACAACTAAAATAATGACATTCAATTGTGGCAAGGTAACTCAAATATTTCGAACAGTGGCATCAGAAAATGAGTTCTCAAATGATCAGGATTTCAAGATATGACTCTTCTCAAGGAGAATATTCTTGCTCATAAATTTTCAGAATAGACAAGCTAGGAACACTTATGCCCAATGATTTGAAGATAAAAGCCCACAAAGTGCAACCATGCTTACTCTTTCAAAAATGAATCCTGGACCAACTGCTTCAGAGAAAGTAGTAAGGCACTTCATAGCATGTGCACGTGTCTTAATATCTGCTACACGTTCACTTAGTCCTACCAAAATGAAAACAGAAAAGAAAATGAGGTAGCAAATCAGAATATTAGACATTTATAAAGTAAACATATTATAAAGATTCCACTTTACAACAGGGTTCATATTTGGCAAAAGCTGAATCAAACCACGATACCCACCCATAAGGCAAAGTACTACACACTTCTTTGGGAATTTAGTTGCAGTTGAAGCTATATGAGTGATAACTTCAATAACCTGTTGCTGAACCTGCTCAAGGAAATTACAAGCAGTAAGGGACCTCTTATACTACCCTTTTTATTTTGAGCTATTAATTAATAAAATAACATTAAAATTCCAAAAGAAAATACTTCAGAACCTGAACATTTTTCTCGCCCCATCCAGGTAAAGTGCAGAGTAAACGAATCAAAATTTCTACCGATTGGGCAATGTCCTGTAAGCCTTCTACTTGCTGTTTCAGCGAAGAAATGGCTGCAAAAATCTAACTTCAGCAACCTCACTACTCATCAAGCATGCACAGAAGACATCATAGGAAAAACAAAAGGGAAAGGGGCAGTACTACAACTAATCAAAAGAAAAAAGAGTAAACCATGCAACTTAATAACAAAGATGCCCCAACATTTGACCACTGGGTATCCCAACTTGTTGGATATCACAAGATAAAGTTTTGTTAAAAGTGTGCATGCAGCATAGTTTAAAGGCATTGTAACATAGGCCCAATTTCAATGTACTAAAAAATATACAACAAAAATAATACTAAAATTTAAAGAATAGTACCCAAAATTTATAATATAAGATGTCAAGGAAGAATAAGCATCAAGTACATGTAAACAAATTAAACAACATTCTCTTGTATTCCAACTTGGAAAACATCCTTAGCCTTTAAAACTTGTACATAGCAAAGGACAAAAACACTCCAAAAATACTAACACTTATATTAATTTTGGCTAATTATGAAAATATTAGCAGAGAAGACTTAAAACTAGTCCGTGCCCTGACAATAAAATTCATGTCACAGGTTACATTATCTCCCCAAGTCCAAATCATGAAAAGGCCAGAGAAGAACTACATATAAGATTACCAAGCTCTCTACAAAACAAAAGCATAAATCACCAAATTAAGGTGTATTGATGATGGTAGAGGTTAGATCCTCTACCATGCCATGTATCCATCAACCCCCTCCCCCTCTATCTACATGCTTCCTCCTCCAATACATACTAAAAAACAGATAGATGATTACCAACCTTCAAGACGCTCCTTCCACACAGCACTTTTTAATTGAGTGATGGTATCTGACTGTATAAGAGAACCTATTCGGCTTTCAATCTCTTCAAGACTCATTTCAGTAGGCTGCATAATTTTTTATACACAGATAATACAAACTATCATCAGTTATCACATAACAATCTGTGATGGCATATTCATATCAGAGAGACAGCAGACAAGCAGATATCAATTTACCTCAACATCTTCAGGAGATTCAATTGATTTTGAAGCCTTCACTTGTGCAACTCCATCTGCTTTTTTGTTTGTCCCAGACTTTACAGCCCCTCCTTTCTTGATGACGGGCTGGAATGTATAAAATATTCAATATATCAACTCATATGCATAAAAATTTACCTGAGTTACAAGCAAGAAGATGCAATCTTACAGCTGCCTGAACGGGTCTCTTTCCACTAAGCATGCTTGCTGCTGACCTTTTAACAAATGAACTTTCGGAGGTCTGTATGTAAATCAGGTGACAAGAAAAAGTGATATTTACTTTATGGTTAACAATTTTAAAAAGGAGGGAAGATCAAAGAAAGAAAAGGAAAATTGGCAGAGGAGCACTCTCTGTTAAAGAATAATATAAACCATTAAAAAGACCCCCCAACACCTTAAAGTTTTGGGTTTGAATGGTTCTTTACATGGTATCAGAGCTTCAGTGACCACAAGGTCACGAGTTCGATCCTCACCGCCCCCCACTTTCTAGTGGAATTAAATAAAAGCACAAAAAGGTAAACCAAAAATTGGGCCTGTGCAATATACACGCTTCAAGTCCAAAAAGCTTTTGCGTGAGGGGGTGTGTTAAAGAATAATATAAATCATTAAAAAGATCCTCACCCAACACCTTAAGGTTTTGGGTTGAAATGGTTTTTTACACTCTCAACCTACGTATTTAACTACTTTCATCCTGTCTATCTTCTAAGAATATTCATTCAATCACAAAAATAATGAAACAACCAAATAACCATCAAAATAAGCAATAAACTCCTGCAGCAACACAGGAAAGTAAAGCTGAAGTCAGAATTCTCAAACTAAGACTAAAAGATAAGTAAACCCACCTCTGCAGAAGATGCACTTGCACGTGTATTTTGCACAGAGGCTGGAAGATCATTATGAAGTCAGTCCCAACAAAAAAATATAAAAAAATAACTGACAAACAAAGTAGCTCTACAGAATATGAATAACTTTTAGCACTTAAGTTTGGGAGGCAAATCAATCAAATTAGGAAACTGGAAACATGATTTAGTCAAGCAAGATTGGGGAAAATCAAATGTGAGGGTAACTGACAATTTGATAAATGACGATGACCAGTGTATTTAAGGGGATTAATGCCTTATGGAGGTTAATTTGAAATTTGATGATCAGCATGATCATAGGCATTTATTTCCTGATTATCACTACAAGAGTTTTAAGGACTGTGCTGATCAGAGGAATTTTTCACCTAATAATTATCATATTCATTGGGATCGGTTACCTAATTTATCATCTAATAATGGTCAATCTGTTCCAGTTTTTGAGAGGTTGCTCCCAAAAAAAGGCAAAAAAGTGTGTTTGATAGACTAGGGTTCATACAATCTAGTAAACCTAAATTTAAGAAAGTAGTTTAAGCTATATACGACTCTGAAACTCAGGCCACTTGTTAGAGAACAGAATCAGCCACATTAGGTGATGCATCACAAATTCAGCCACAGGATACATATAGTTAAAGATGGAGATAAGTTTCAGCATTTGGGAAAATGCTCAACATTGGCAGTTCCAATTCCAACAATGTCTGGCCATGTGGACAATGCTGAAAATCATCATAAATCCCAAAAGCCATGACAAAGTTCGGAACATTGACGGGAAAGAGATAGATGCTGAAGCTTTTTACTGCAAATGCGTAGTTTAATAGAATTTTATATACACTAAAGTTAGGCTAGGCAGAGTGCAAATAAAAAACGATGATACCAGTGCCCATGTAATTCAAAATTTAAGTTTCATTTAAATAGACTGAAGAAGATTTTTCATTTGCAGGCACTAAAGTGGGTGATTTACTTGGGGCTGTTATGGAGGTTTCTTTTCCTGTTTTCTCCTTCATTTGAGTTAGCTTTGTGGTCTTCTTTAGAGGAAACTTTGTCCTCTCTTGCATTTTCCTCTACTCATCTAATAATATTTATTTTTTCTGACCAAATAATAATTACAAACCTGTGTTAGGACCACCAGGCACAGCATCTTCAGAACCTGCAATCATTTCTGAAAGCTTCTTTCTTCTAACATCATCAAGTTTCTCCAGTGACCTCTCTAGAGGTCTCATGCCAACCGACTACAAGATAATGAATAGTGTGATGCTGAAAACCACAAGAGAAAAGGCAAATCCACAAGCACCAAAGAGATTTAATTGTAACAAATTTTACCTTAGCTATTGCTGCCAATGCTGAAAAAGCAGCATCCCTCACTTCAGGAGTACCATCATTTAGGCTCTGCAAGATCCAACTCTTAATATTTCCAAAACAACATAAACAAAATACCAGATATAAAAACTTTTTAAAAGGTGCTTTCAGACACTAACCACAAGGCATATAAATGGTAATCAAACAGTTTACGACATTGATACGGTTGGGCGAAAGAATAGATTTGGGAAGCTGTGTGGAAGGAAGAGGAGTAGGGGATAATTGCCCATGTAGGCAAGCTAAGTCAGCAATGGGTGATGGGGAAATAGTGGTTAGAGTCATGTTGTTGGCATCATCCAAGTTTGTTACCAAAAAGCAAGGAAGGCTGAATGGAGACATCTTGGATAAACGGGACTCTAGGGCTCATTGGGAGAGAACCAGAACCTCTCATTGTTTTGGGAAGTAGTTCGCATTTGAGTTTCCTTTCAATCATGCAATTTCGTACTTGTAATTTTCCCTTTCCAGTTATGCAATTTTTCCTTTACACACTATATTGTAATTCTCATATTGGACCTATGCTAGGGTTCCAATCTATCAATATATGTATTGTAAATATTAGGTCTTTTATTATTTAGGTTTTTTATTATTATTTGTTGTATTGGGCCAAGCCCATTAGGTCAAGAATTAGGGTTTTCATTCTCTATAAATAGAGACCTCTCTGTACAGATTAAAAACACAATTAATAATATTTTCTGATTACCCTTTTCAAGTTGGTATCAGAGCTCTCGATCCTAAGGGCTCTGCTTCCGCGCCTACGAAACCTTTTTCTTTCGTCTCTCGCTGCCATTACCACCACCGGAAAAAAATTTCCGGGGACCTCTTGGACCGAGAAGATCACTGTCATCACTGTTCCCCTTCCTTATTTTTGTCTCTCGTACAGCAAGAACACACAGCAATCAAATGGACGTCAACCTATTCATCACGTTGCAAACTCTGAACTTGTACATCACGTTTGGGCACTTTTCCGGTGGATTTTCTACTCCGACCAGCCACAGACTCAGCCACGCTTGCCGGACGACCCCGTCCTGAAAAGCCCAGCCTCATCGGAAGTCAGGCGTGCCTCTACACGCCACCTTTCTCTCTGCGCGTGAAGCCCACGCGCCGCAAGCTTCACCCGCGCGTGATGGTGGTTCTCGAGGTCGGACCACTGCAGTTCTGATCGTCTCTCCAAGCTAGTTCTAGATCTGTGCTCTCTCCTCTGATCGGACGTCGTTTGGTATTTTTTCGGATTTTTTGGCTTCTTGAAGCTCTTTTCTGTGACTTTTTTTTTGTGCAGTATGGCCTCTGACACTGAAACTGAATCAACCCTTGCAAACAAAATTACAAATTCTTCTACACAGTCTGTGGTGACCCCTCTTGGTCACAATGATCTTCCAAGTCTACATCAGGGTTATCGACTTGATGGATCAAATTATTTGTCGTGGTCTCAGCTTATTTGTACTACCATCAAGAGTCGCAATAAGATTGCTCATCTTGATGGCCCTGCTCCTATTGCCACAAATCCTGGTTTTGCTGTCTGGGATAATGAGGACTCTCTTAAGACTGACTTGGTTGTGGAATTCGATGACTCCTGAGTGGGTCGTCACCGTATGTTTTTATCTTCTGCTATGGAGATTTGGGAACTGTCCATTCAACCTACTATTTGAAAAAGGATATGGCTGCGCGTTATGAAGTGCGCAATAAATCTTTTCTACTAAACAAGATTCCTTACCCGTGACTGCTTACTATGGTACTTTGAAGGAGTTATGGACTGAACTTGATCAATTTCAGAGTTTGAAGATGCAATATACTGCAGATGCTACTGTGTTAGCCAAGGAGGTGGAAAATGAGCGTATTTTTGATTTTCTTGCTGGTTTGAATTCCGAGTATGATCCTATTCGGGTTCAAATACTTGGCAAAGAAATTTTTCCATCCCTTTCAGCTGTTTTCAATACTGTTCGGGGGGAGGAGACTCGTCGGGGAGTTATGATGAACTCTGATAAATCTGCCATGCTGTCATCACATGATGGTGCTACTTCTAAAGCCACTGATGGGTCTGCTATGATTTCAACAAAAAAGGATGGTTCTTCTCAAAGGAACTCCTTTGGAAAATTTTATGATGGTGCATCTTCTAGACCTAAGAAAGATGATCGCTGGTGTTCTTATTGTAAGAGAACGGGTCATATCAAGGATCTATGCTTTCGCCTCCATGGAAAGCAAACAGTCTTAGACAAGATGGCAAGGATGTGTGGTCAAGCACATTTTACTTCCTCTGAAATATCTCCTGCACCTAATGAGACCCAACCTGCGTTCCGTCAAGATGAATTGGAACGGCTCCGCACCATCCTTGATTCTCTAAGTAAACCATCTAATACTAGTGCTTTGGCTATGACTGATATGAGCTCCAAACCTTTTTTATTTCTTTCTTCATGTACTGATTTTAAACATTCTTGGGTTGTTGATTCTGGTGCTACTGATCATATGGCTTGTTGTGCTGACCCCTTTACTTCTTATCATCCTACCATTGGAACTCATACAATAGCCGTAGATGATGGTTCACATACATCAGTTGCGGGTTCTGGTAACATAAACTTACAGCAATCCTTACATCTTAAAGATGCTCTTCATGTTCCTAAACTCTCCACAAATCTTTTTTCTATTCATAAAATTACAAAAAAAATTGAATTGTATTGTAACCTTTTTCCCTACCCTTGTGTTTTTCAAGATCTCGCCACAGGGAAGACGATTTATAGTGCTAAAGAGCAAGGTGGGCTGTACTATCTGGTGTCACAATCTCCTGCAAATAAAGTATAAAGTATCAGATCACATCTTGCTGCCTCATGGTCAATCCACTGCTGATTCTTTGACTTGACTTCATCATAAGCGCTTGGGACATCCTCCATTTAGTTTATTCAAGTCTTTATTTCCGTCATTGTTTTTGTCTAAGTCTGTTGAGTCTTTTCATTGTGATGTTTGTGAATTTGCTAAGCATCATCGTGTATCTTTTCCTTCTAGTATTACTAAGAGTGTTGAATCTTTTGATCTTATTCATTCTGATGTTTGGGGTCCTTCTAAGGTCCCTCATTCTTCTGGAAATAAATGGTTTGTTTCTTTTATTGATGATTGCACTCATGTAACTTGGGTTTACTTAATGCGTGAAAAGTCTGAGGTACCACAACTGTTCTTTCAATTTTATAAAATGGTTGAAACACAATTTGGTAAAAAAATCAAGAGACTACGGACAGATATGGTACTGAATATGTTAATCACAGTTTTTCCCAATTAATACGAGATCAAGGTAATTCATGAACTTACTTGTGTTGACACCCCTCAACAGAATGGGGTTGCTGAAAGAAAAAACCATCACCTCCTTGAAGTGGCTCGTGCATTAATGTTTCAGACACATGTACCGAAATACTATTGGGGAGATGCTATTCTTACTGCAGCATTCTTGATCAACCGTTTACCTACTCGGGTACTTAACCATGTAAGTCCTATTCACTCTATAACCTCTTTTTTCCCTTCTATTCCAACTATGAGTCTTCCTCCACGCGTGTTTGGGTGTGTTGCTTTTGTTCATGTTTATAAATATCATCGCAGTAAGTTGGACCCTAGGGCTATTAAATGTGTCTTTCTTGGTTATTTTCCTTATAAGAAGGGCTACAAGTGCTATCACCCTGGTAGTAGGAGATTTTTTGTTTACATGGATGTGACATTTCAGAAATCCGAGTCCTTTTTCAAAGGTCCTCATCTTCAGGGGGAGAATACTTCACCAGAAAACTTATCACCTCCCTTCTTTGAGTCTTCAGTATCTACTCCTTTGCCTGTGTCAGTGTCTCCTCCTCTTGTTCCTGATCCTCCTGTGACTGATACATCAAGTACACCAGAGATATGGAAGATTATGACACCTGAGTTGGTATATCAAAAAAGGGGAAATATCTTCAGTACTACTGTAGTACTGAAGACTCGGTGCATCATTTACTCAATTTAGAAAATATAATATATTTTCTTTACAATTTTATCCTTCATTGTATGGATATTTTACTCAAAACCATCATCATTTTCTACTTTTAGTAAAGGAGTACATACTACAGTAGTACCAAAGATGTGCTCCAAAAAAGGAAACAACCCACATTGCCTCAGCAACAACCTCAATCGTCTGAACCACTGGTAAGTCCTGAATCTCATATTTCGGATCATGATGTTAATACTTCTGATAACTTACCCATTACTATTGATTATGATTATTTACCCATTGCTTTTAGAAAAGGAAAAAGATCTTGTTCCAAGAAATCTTGTTCCTCCTGTCCCTCTTGTACCCAATACCATATCTCTCATTTTGTTTCCTCTGCTAATCTTTCTGTGCAGCACAAAAGCACTAGACTCTATTGCAATCCCAAAATCAGTACATGGAGCCTTGAAAGATGGGAATTGGGCTCAAGCCATGCAAGAAGAGATGAATGCGTTGGAGAAAAATAAGACATGGGAGGTGATTGATAGACCTAACGGAAAGAAAGCAGTAGGGTGCAGATGGGTTTATGCCCTGAATTATAATTTAGATGGCACTCTTGAAAGATACAATGCTCGATTAGTTGCCAAAGGTTACACTCAAACCTATGACATTGATTATGAAGAAACCTTTGCTCCAGTTGCAAAGATGAATACGATGAGAGTCTTGCTATCCCTTGCTGCCCATTACAATTGGAATATAAATCAATTTGATGTGAAAAATGTTTTCCTCAATGGTGAGTTAGAAGAATAAGTCTACATGGAAATCCCACCTGGTTTTGATTCTGTGAAGGGAGAAAATAAAGTTTGTAGATTAAAAAAGACCTTGTATGGATTTAAGCAGTTACTTCGGCCTGGTTTGGAAGGTTTACTAAGGTTATGATGACCTTAGGATACAGACAGAGTCAAGGAGATCACACTCTTTTCTTCAAGCACTCCCATAATGAGAAACTTACTGTGCTCCTTGTATATGTTGATGATATTATTATCACAGGTGATGATTTTGTGGAAAGACAGATTCTGCAAACACGGCTTGCCTCTGAGTTTGAAATTAAAGACCTTGGGAAACTGAGATTTTTCCTAAGGATAGAAGTAGCTCATTCAAGGAAAGGAATTTTTATCAGCCAGAGGAAATATGTTCTTGATCTTCTCAAAGAAGCAGGAAAGCTCGGGTGTAAACCCTCTAATACTCCTACTGAGCAGAATCACAAGATAGGCTTATGAAGAGGAGAGTCCTCCAATTGATAAAGGAAAATATCAACGGCTAGTTGGGAAATTGATATATCTGGCTCATTCTAGACCAGACCTAGCTTATGCTGTTAGTGTAGTCAGTCAGTTTATGCACGATCCAAAGGAGAAACACATGCAGGCATTAGAGAGAATTCTTCAGTATCTTAAAGCTACTCCTGGTAAAGGATTGTTGTTCCGACGGGATGGCAATCTATCTTTAGAAGTCTACACTGATGTTGATTATGCTGGATCCGTGACTGACCATCGTTCTACCACTGGTTATTGCATGTTTCTTTGCGGTAACTTGGTGACATGGAGAAGTAAGAAACAAGATGTGGTTGCCAGATTAAGTGCAGAAGCTGAATTTCGAGCTATGGCCCAAGGCATTTGTGAGTTACTGTGGCTAAAAATTGTACTTGATGATCTCAAAATAAAATGTGAGGGACCTACGAAACTGCTATGTGATAATAAGTCCGCTATTTGTATAGCTCACAATCCAGTTTAACATGACCGGACTAAACATATTGAGGTCGACCGTCATTTTATCAAAGAGAAACTTGATAGGGGGCTGATTACCACTCCATATATTCCCACTGGGCGTCAATTGGCTGATCTATTGACAAAGGGACTTCCTTCAGAAAGATTTCAAGAACTTACTAGCAAGCTGGGAATGATAAATATCTATTCCTCAGCTTGAGGGGGAATAAATATTAGGTCTTTTATTATTTAGGTTTTTTATTATTATTTGTTGTATTGGGCCAAGCCCATTAGGTCAAGAATTAGGGTTTTCATTCTCTATAAATAGAGACCTCTTTGTACATATTAAAAACACAATTAATAATATTTTATGATTACCCTTTTCAAGTATATGTATTCTTCTTAAAGAGAACTAAAGCTGCAGAACCATATGAAAGCCAGAGTAGTATATATTAGTTTTAAATTTCTCTGGAAAAACAAAATTGTAATATCCCAGAAAAATGGTAACAATAATAATAATAATAATAATAAAATAGTAGTATGTACCCTTATGTATGGGGTTATAGGCATTGATTGTTGATAGTGTGTCATAATTTGACTTTAAAAGTGTAACCTTAAATAGTGGTGGTTTTAATTGTAACGTTCAGTAATAATGGTTGGTTATCATTTAATTAGTAAATGACAATAATTATTTTTATTAATTTATAACCGTTAATATATTAATAATAGTTAAAATAATTATGATGACTTTTGATTATACCTGTTGTTTTTTATAATTAAAATAAAAGTGATGACCGTTACAATATATTAAGGATAATTAGGTTAATTATGATGACCATTGATATTACTTGCAGTTTGAATAATTGAAATAAGTATGATGACTTTTGATATCACCGTAATTAATGTTTTAGTTACAAAACTTCAACTATAAATAGGGGCTTAACCCAACCAAACCAAATCACTTCCCAATCCTCAACATTTCTCCAACCTCTCTCTTCTTACTTCAAATTTTTATTTTATTTTATTTTATTATTATTTTGCTTTGGTTACCAACAGCTTTTCTTCCCCAATCACTTTTCTTCTAAAAGGTAGCCAACACGGAAACCAGGTAATCCTAATCACTAGAGAGTCAATGGTTAGACTTAGCGTTATATGAATATTAGTCAATGGTTAGACTTAGCGTTATATGAATATTTGTTTGATGTAATCTCGATGCTTAGGAAACTATAGTTATGTTTTATATTAAATTTATTTGATGTGATTCAAATCTTCATGTAATATAATCCTAATCCCTAGGTATCCTAATCCCTATGTGCTCTTAGGTTAGTTTTATATGAAATTTGTTAAATGTAATGTTAATCCTTAGGGAATTTTTGGATGTTTCATATATTATATGTAACCCTTAGGGTATTTAAATTAAATTATTTTAACCTCTAGAAATTAATTGGATTAATTATTAGACTTTGGCATTACTCTAATAGATGTGAGTATTTTAATTCTGCTTTGGAGAATTTTGATATGATGATTGGATTTGAGTTTTACTCTTTGAATTTTGATTTGGAAAATTATGATATGATTTGGGTTTTACTCTTTGAATCATGATTTGGAAAATTATGATATAATGATTGGATTTGGATTTTACTCTTTTAATTTTGATTGGAAAATTATGAGATGATAATTGGATTTGGGCTTTACTCTGGTAGATGTTGAATATGAAAATCATGATATTCTTGGATAATGGATTTGGAAATTATGACATTTTGAAAGATTGAATTTGGAAATTATACTCTTGATTAAATTGATGGAAATCATGAAAACTATTTGGCAATTATGAGAATCGTGACAAGATTGAATTGATTGTGTGTTATTGTAATAAATAATAGTGGGAAGATAGCTTTGGGATGGTACCTCCCAAAGTGATGAACACAACTTTTGGGCTTTATGCCTTTGATATTTATTTGATGTGACAATGATGTTTCCGTTCTTCCCAAAGTGGTATCTGGCAACAGTGGTTATTTCCCGGGGTACTAGTAGCAACTTTGGGAAGAGGTGTGCACACTAGGATTTGATATTTTGATGATGGCCTATTTTGATTATACGTGGCTGGCAACAGTGGTTATTTCCCGGGTCACGGGGTAGACCGGCAACAATGGTTATTTCTCGGGTCTACCATGGTTCTCTTCCCACTACTCCACTAAATAAACTTAATAAAGATTAGGAATGATATTTGATTCGATGTGAATATATGTTGAAGCTGATAAGTTGATGTGATTACGATTAGAATATATATGATAAATATATAAAATTTGATATTTGGTTTGATTATGATGAATGTCATTGAGTTGTGAATGTCATTGATTTGATCACTATTTGATTATATATATTGATATTTGATTTAATTTCATTATTATTTACATTAATTGTATTTGATTGGGATTACCAACCCTGCTGACTTTTGTGTTTGTTTGACTGCAATGATCCTTCACAGGGGAGCAGAGTTTCAGAGCCTTGCACTTGTCCTCCATGTACAGGTGCGGCGGTAACATTTCCCCAAATTAGTTTTAGATTAGCTTCCGCGATATTTTTTTATGATCATAAATAAATAAAACGTAAATTTTGGCAATTTCTTTATTATAATAATGTTTCATAAATTGTTAGAAATTTGGGGGTGTTACAAAAATACATCCACAAAACAAAAATTAAAAGCTGGAACAAACTGACCTCCATACAGATTGGCACGTAATCCTTATGCGCCTTCAAAATAACGCTCTTGTTACTTGTTTCAATACAAAATGTCACCCAGGCCAAGGTTAACGATCGCACAAGGGGGACTTTGTTTTTTGTGGCTGTCCTAATATCTGCAACAGATTAAACATAATACACTCAACAAGAAGCACAAATACAACACTAACGGACAGCAGTGACACAATAAATTAAATGCCAACCTACAGAGTACAGATATACAAACAATAACTTGAAATACCAACCAAAATCCATGACTGATTGGTACAGGAAATTAAAGTACCAATATAAACCTGCGGCTGTAATATGGCAGGAAATTATTAAAGGATCTGGTATGAACATAAATACAGGACTTGGAGAGCTATACCCGAAGGCAGTCTGTTGGATCAGTTTAAGCCTTTTATTAGTATGAAAACAGAAGCTAGAACAAACTGACCTCTAATGTTACGCCCTGGAAAACTCAACTGTCTCTTGTATTACTCAGAAGTAGGAAAACAGAGCAAGAAAGCAATTTTAATGGCTGAAAATTGACTCTTTATTTACGTATTGAAAGTTTACAAGAGGGTAACCCTCCTACAAGGAAAGGAATTTCCCAACTGAGAAATACCAGAGAGGTGAAGCTCAGTTGGGGAATTCCTTCCCAGGTAGGAGGGTTACCCCCTTGTAAACTTTCAATACATCAATGAAGAGTCAATTTTCAGCCATTAAAATTGTTTTCTTTCTCTGTTTTCCTACTTCTGAGTAATACCAATTCCTATATCTAAACTTCCTTGTTCAATGATTAGTAATGTTGGATAATTACTATAATCTTCAGTTTGAAAACTAATTTTCACCAGCAAAAACACCAAAGAGGGCATAACCACGGACTCATATTATGTGGAAAATGGAAAATTGAAGTTTTAATTAAATCCCTTGACCTGTAGCTTTTTGTTAGAATGGTTGTTTTGTATATAGTCCCACATCATATAGTTGTTCAGTATATAGTCCCACATCGTGTAAACTCAACCCATTAGTTTCTCCTAGTCTCTATATATTGAGAGCTCTTATATTGTAATTGATACATTCATTCAATATACATAACGTATACTTTTACAATTCAAGTTGGTACCAGAGCTATTTCGGTCTGGGAACCCTAGCTTCCGCTTAGAAACCTTGTTTCGCTTTAAAACCTAAGCCCACTGTTTAGGAGTCATCTTTTCTTTGTCGTGCGTCCTTCCGACAAGCCATCAAGGACTGTAAGTCCCCTCCAAGCATCTTATGAACGCGTCCACACCTCCAACGGTCACCGGAACCACCGTTCAGGCCGCCGGAGCACTTTTTCGGTGAGTTTTCGGTCCGGACCGAACGCGACCAGCATCCTCTCCTCCCGGTGACCAGCTCTGTGGAAGTCCGGCCACCATCGGAGTTGCCACGCGCTCTCACGCGGCTCCTGTCTTCTCTGCGCGTGGGCTTCACGCGCCATCTTCTGCCGGCGCGTGAGCACTATTCCGGCGGCTTTTTCCGGCCGTTCTTGGACAGAGAAGCTCGTCTTCTCCTCCTCTTTCTGGATCTGTGGTTGTTTCTTTGTGGGTCTAATTTTTGTGCGCACCTCTTCTTGATCGCTGATCAGGTTCGTTTCTATTTATTCCGGTTTATATCTTTGTGATTTTGTACTATGGCAACAAACTTTGTTGTTCATTCGGAGGTCAATTCTTCATCTCCTTCTGTGAAAAAGTCTCCCAATATCATCTCTACCAATGTTGGGTCCATTACCTCTTCAAAATTGAAGGGGTCTGTTAATTACAAGAACTGGGCCACCTCTGTTCGAGTTTGGTTCTTTGGACAAGGATATGGGAACCATCTCACGACTAAGTCTACTGATGTCCCTAAAGAGGACAAGTCTGATTGGGAGAAGATTGACAACCAGCTTCTGAGTATCCTCTGGCAATTTATTGATTCAGTCGTCTTGGATATCTTTTATTCATTTCAAACTTGCACTGAAGTGTGGGAGGAAGCAAAGAACCTCTACACTAATGATGTTCAGCAACTCTATTTCATCATCTCTCAGTTTATGGAATTGAGCAAATCATCCGACATTCAGATGGAGACATATTTGAGGTACAACTCTATTTCATCACCTCTACACTAATGATGACCAACAGTCGATCTTTGATGCAGGCATATTTGGATATGCTGCCTTACCCTACTGATGCTACTGTATATCGAAAACAGGTGGAACGCCTCTTTATGGTTGCCACACTTTCTGGCCTTCCCGAAGAATATGATAATGTCCGTGATACTATCTTGTCTAGTGGGGAGCCTGATCTATCCATGACATATTAGCGTCTTCTGAATTTGAAGAAGAAATATGCTCCTGCATCATCTTCTACTGTTGATTATACTGCTCTAGTTTCCCGTACTGACTTTCGCGGGAATATTGGAGGTGGACGTGGTCGTGGTAGAGGCCCAGGAGGTCCAGTTGGACGTGGTCAGCGACCTCGTTGTCATTACTGTCAGCAACTTGGTCATTATGAGGAACGCTGCTACACAAAGTATCCTCACCTGTGACCTTCTTTTGCTGCTAATGTAGCTCAATCGGATACTGCTTCAGATGGTACAGTCTCTATCTCCTCTGAAGACTATGCAGCATTCCAGACTCTTCTCAGGAAAGCCTCTCCTCAATCTCAGGCCTCTGCTTCAGAAACTGGTAATCCTGTTGCTTGTGTTTCTCATTCTGCATCACTTGGTCCTTGGATATTTGACTCAGGTGCTACTGATCACCTTTGTGGTAATAAGGAACTCTTTTCATCTCTTACATATTCTGACAAATTACCCTCTTTTTACTCTTACTGATGGAACTAAGGCTTCCGTTCATGGGATTGGACAAATTTGTCCAACCTCCTCATTGACCTTAACATTTGTCTATTACATTCCTAACATCCCTTATAATTTGATATCTGTTAGTAAATTGATCAATTCTCTTAACTGTATCGTCACCTTCTCAAACCATTCTATTTCTGTGCAGGACCCGGAACGGGGAAGACGATTGGAATGGGCCGTGAGTCACGGGGTCTGTTCTACCTAGTTGTGCCGAGACCTTTAGTTGCTTGTTCTATCACAGAATCTCCACAACTCATCCACAGTCGTCTCGGGCATCCTAGTCTTTCAAAAATACAAAAGATTGTTCCTCTTTTATTCGGTCTTCAGACTTTAGATTGTCAGTCATGTCGGCAAAGAAAGCACATACGCTCTTCCTTTGCTAATCAAGTCAATAAACGAGTTGATGCTCCTTTTTCAATTATTCATTCAGGTATTTGGGGTCCTAGTCGTAGTGTGTCTGTTTTAGGTTTTCATTATTTCCTTATCTTTATTGATGATTTTTCCCGTTGTACTTGGATTTATTTAATGAAGAACCGTTCTGAGTTATTTTCTATTTATAAAAAATTCTCTGCTGAAATTAATACTCAATTTGGTGCTTCTATTCGTATTTTACGAAGTGATAATGCTAAAGAATATGTTCCTGTTGACTTTTCTAATTTCTTAGCTTCAAAGGGTACTTTACGCCAGACAACTTGTCCTCACACTCCACAACAAATGGAGTAGCTGAACGAAAGAATAGACATCTCATTGAGATTGCAAGGACTCTTCTTATCCACATGCATGTTCCTCTTCACTTCTGAGCCGATGCAGTACTTGCTTCCTGTTTTCTCATCAACCACATGCCTTCATCTGTGCTTGATAATGACATTCCTTATACCTTATTGTTTCCAGATGTTCCTCTCTATCCTCTATCCCCACGTGTCTTTGGTTGTAGCTGTTTTGTTCATGATCATACTCCTGGTAAAGACAAGTTAACATCCAAAGCTTTTAAATGCATTTTTCTTGGTTATTGTCGTCTTCAAAAGGGGTATCGTTGTTACTCTTCCGATCTCAAGCGTTACTTAGTTTCCACTGATGTCACCTTTCTTGATCAACAACTTTTTAATTCTATCCCATCTCCATTGTCACAGGTTGATCATGTTCTTCCTGTTACTTTTCTTGACTTGTCTTTGCCAGCTGCAGGTACTTCTATTCCAGATACGCAACATATTGCTTCAGTACCTGAGGACCTTCCACTTCTCACTTATCAGCGTCGTAAAACTGTGCCTCCTGTTAACACAACCCCTGCTGACTCATTGCCCCATGCAGTTGATTCTTCCCCTCCGGATCCTTCACCAGAGGCTCTTCCTATTGCTCAAAGAAAAGGTACACATACTACTCGTAATCCTAATCCTCTTTATACCTTTTTGAGCTATGACCGTCTTTCTTCTCCTCATTTCACCTTTGTTTCTAGTCTTTCTTCTGTTTCTATTCCTAAAACCACAGGTAAAGCACTTTCCCATCCAGGGTGGCGCCAAGCAATGCAAGATGAGATGACCGCACTTCATACCAATGGCACTTGGGACCTTGTTTCTACTCCCCCAGAGAAGTCTATAGTGGGTTGTCGCTGGATTTTTACTGTGAAAGTTGGACCTGATGGCCATATTGATCGTCTCAAGGCACGTTTAGTTGCAAAAGGTTTTACTCAAATCTTTGGCCTTGATTATAGCGACACATTCTCTCCAGTCGCTAAGATGGCATCGGTTAGCTTATTTCTTACCCTTGCTACTGTTCGTCACAGGCCACTCCTATAACTTAACATCAAAAATGCATTTCTTCATGGTGATTTACAAGAAGAAGTTTACATGGAGCAACCACCTGGTTTTGTTGCTCAGGGGGAGTCTGGGAAGGTGTTTCGTCTTCGCAAATCCTTATATGGTCTCAAGCAGTCTCCTCGGACATGGTTCAGTCGCTTCGGTTCTGTTGTTCAGGCGTTTGGCTTAATCCGGAGTAAAGTTGACCACTCTGTATTTTATAGGATCACATCTCCTGATAAATGCATCTATTTGTTAGTCTATGTTGATGATAACATTCTCAGCGGAAGTGATCAAGATGGAATTCGTCAGTTAAAACAGCATTTATTCAGTCAATTTCAAACAAAGGATCTTGGGAAGCTGCGTACTTCTTGGGAATTGAGGTGGCGCAATATAGAAAGGGCATTTCTATCTGTCAAAGGAAGTATGCCTTGGATATCCTAGAAGAAACCGGTATGTTGGGATGTAAAGCAGTTGATACACCCATGGATCCCAATGTCAAGTTATTGCCGGGACAGGGGGAGCCATTATCTGATCCTGGACGTTATCAAAGGTTGATTGGGAAGCTCAATTATCTCACTGTAACTAGACCGGACATTTCTTTTGCTGTTAGTGTCGCTAGTCAGTTTCTTGATTCTCCGTGTGATTCTCATTGGGATGCTGCTGTTAGGATCCTTCATTACATCAAAGGAGTACCAGGGAAAGGTTTATTATATTCAGATCAGGGAAATACAGAAATTTGTGGTTATTCAGATGCCGATTGGGCACGATCACCCTCGGATAGGCGCTCTACTTCAGGCTATTGTGTTTTCTTTGGAGGAAACCTGATTTCTTGGAAAAGTAAGAAACAAATTGTTGTTGCCCGATCTAGTGCAGAGGCCGAATATCGTGCAATGGGAGTTGCTACTTGTGAGCTAATCTGGTTGAAGCAGTTGATTCGGGAGCTCCATCTTTGTGAACAGAAACAACCCATGACTCTCATCTGTGACAATCAAGCTGCACTCCATATATCCTCTAATCATGTATTTCATGAGAGAACCAAACATATAGAGATCGATTGTCACTTCATTTGAGAAAAGATTCAGTCAGGAGAAATCAAGAGGGCATTTGTCAACTCCAATGATCAACTCGCGGATGTCTTCACTAAAGCTCTTAGGGGACCTCGGGTTGAATATATTTGTGGCAAGCTGGATGCTTACAATATATATGCTCCAGCTTGAGGGGGAGTGTTAGAATAGTTGTTTTGTATATAGTCCCACATTGTATAGTTGTTCAATATATAGTCCCACATCGTGTAAACTCAACCCATTAGTTTCTCCTAGTCTCTATATATAGAGAGCTCTTATACTGTAATTGATACATTCATTCAATATACACAACGTATACTTTTACAATTCAATTACTTTAAATCCAAGCCAGATATAAAGCTCATTAAAAATCATGGAAGGGAAACCTGCCTTCAACAGTATCAACGAGGCTTATGCATCCAGCTTTGTGCATTGCTTGAAGAGTCTGAGTCAATGCCTCGGCCAACGTAGGTTTTTTCTCCTTCAATTTTTCCTATTCATGGAAGAAACATGTCAAGCAAGCACTATTTAAATGTCAGTAAATTATCATTTTATGCCATGTAAAACACAAATTACTATTTACTTAAAATAAAAATTTCCAAGAAAGTTAGATGCTTAATTCTCCTGTCACCACCTCTAAATTCACTCAAGACTGAAGACAATCAACTTTCTCCAAGCCAAAATCAATTGTTTATTTGCTTCTTGAAGATGCACACCAAAAATGGAAAATGTAAGGCAGTGAGCAGTTCAAAATGACAAATATCATACTCTCTCAAAACCAATTATGTTGACTGACCATTTGAAAATAAAGAATAACTTGATTACATTTACATGGATGCAAGGTATGCACTAATTAACACTGGTACACACAATCGAGAACCAATGAAGACATAAAATTAATAGACCCCACAGAAAAATGCATTCAACTGTTAGCCCTTAATCACATAAGGCTGTAGAATAGTACTTACAAGTAAAATAGGCAATAAAAAACGAGAACTCGCAGAAAAATGGGTTCTTAATCCACGAGCAAGATTTCCAAGAGCCTGGATGGCTTCAACAGCAACAGCAATATTTACATCTGTAATAAGCTGCAAGCAAAAACAACTAGTTCAACTATAGTTGGCTTAAAATGCATCAATACCTAAGAATATGCAAATACAAATACAATGTCAACAAAGTTTATAATTATGTAAATAGCCTATTTTTGCACAAACATCTAGGCCAGAAAAGAACAAAATGTGCCAATACCAATTTTATGAAGCAATTATATGATAAGCAACTTTTATAATACAATCATACAAACTAATGCATCTTAGCGCAAACATGTCAAAATAATATATATATTCTTTGAACATTTACACAAGCAAGTGTTAACCTCCAAAATAAAGGCCCTCGGAAGAAAGAGCCCAGTGACAATAAGAAAAAAGTTGGAAAGAAACGGGGTACAAAACAACAAAAGAGAGTACTAGATTAATATGATCAAATTAAATGAAAAATGTCATAGACTTAAATGTTAATTCCTCATGCCCAAACATTTTAAAGTCATATTTAAGTGGCAAAACTAACAAAATGAGACCTGGGATATTTGCCAATAAGAAAATAGAAATAACATGTCAATGTCACCGGATCATCAACACAGCATATATCTTAAGTCACTGGGAATCAGAGACATTATTTGAGTGGAAATATAGATCAAAACAATGTCAAAGCTTAATAAGCAAAAAGGTCAAGCTGTTTCAATTCCATAAAATAAAACACAACATATATGAAATACCTTCTTTAAGGTCCGACAAACTTCAGAAAAATCACCAGGAGAAATTCTTTTAGTTGATGCAAGCTTTGTTAGTTCAGCGACAGCCTCCTTTCGTTCAGACCATTTGGTAGCTTTCTAAAGATTAATAAAACAAAAAGGAAATAAAACACAATCTCAGATTCAAAACCATCCAACAAAAAGTAAAGCTGTATTAGTTACTAAGTACAATCTGGGAATGGGGCAGAAAACTGACCACTCCATCCCAAAATCCTGACTTCTCCAAAGGAGTCAATATATCAACAGGATCAACAAGCTCATATTCATCTATTTCTTGAGGAGCTGACAATCGAAGTGTTAGATAAGTAAGAATAGCAATATTAGTGCCAGAGACAAAAGACAAACCATGTCTGAGCAAAACAAAAAAAAAACAAAAAAACATGCTCCGGCTCCAAAATCAGTAACATACCATCAGTCCCTGATTCTTCAGAAGGGCCAGGACCCACAACCTCAGACACTGCTTCTGGTTCAGGTTCCTTGTCTTGCTCAGATCTAAAATATGGGAATATTTTATTACTAAGATGGTATCACTCCCATACATTGATTTTCATCAACATATTGAGCTAAAACAAATTCACATAAGTTGTGTTGGCATAAGTTGCATTTGCTAAAAGTTGGTGAGAACAAAATATGTATGTGCGTGTGCGTGTGCGATGGCTAAGTCAACATCTGTTGGTAAACCCCGATGTGGCTGGATAAGAGTTTCTGTTGCCAGGAAGTGAGTTTTTTTATTTTTATTTTTGGTAAATGTCAGGAAGTTAGATTTTGGAGACACCACTACCACCTAGAATTATGTCAAAATATTTGGCTTGAGAGAAATGATCATATTTACAACAGCAAGAAAAAATCTTTGCAATCTTGAAAATTCCTTTCTGAATAGTTTGTTCAATGTCATCAGCTTGCCTAATATTTTATCGTTCTATTTCTTTGAGGAATATTTTAGCATCAATCCATTAGTTTGAAGGTATAAAATTAATGTATATGACCTCTACACTTAGGTCCCCATCAGTCATTCTCCAAAAGAATTTCATAGCACTTGCAAAATAGATAGAAGAATGTAACAATATTTACAGAAGATAGTCTCTTTATTATTAGAAATTGTTAAAGTGTCTGAACATATAATAAGAAAACAGAAAGCAGCATGAGATATTAATGCACAAATATTTGACAAAGATTCCAAAAAACAATTAAAAAAACATGAATAGAAAACTTTTACAAACAACACAATTTCAAATGATGAGAAGAAAAATAAACATGATCAATTTCATAAGTATAAAATAAAGAGATGAAATAAAAAGAATAAGGATGCACATGTGTTCCATCACATTACATGCATGCCCCAGTGAGCATAGAAAGGATCCCACCATTGCATTGAAAACTCAGTTGGGAAAAAATCTAAACAAGACATATACCTTATTTTGCGGGATGGCTTCGCTGTTCCCGTAACATTTACAAGCTCCGCTTCCAGCTCTTTTTTCTTCATAAAAGAGAGGAAAGTGTACTTTACAATTTTCATATGGAGAACACAATAAATCAGAAAACCTAAAGGAACCAATTTAGCTTACCATTGTGTCTCTCATTTTCTCAAACAAAATTGATTTTACGCTATCTTTACCAATCCAACGACAAAGTTCAAGAGTCAACCCTTTAGAGGATGCACGAACATTTTGATCTTGATGATCAAAGAGTTCTGGAAGCATCTTCAAAATTCTTTTAGGGGGCACAATTTTCGCTCCAAATTCACTAGTACCATAACAAATGATAATTGTATAAGATCTATAAAAAGAAAACAGCTATTACAGATTTTGCAACAAAGAGATTCCAAACCTTAAAGCTTGAAACATGACATCTATTGCAGGTACCACAGCTTTAGCAACTTTGTTCTTTATTGCTTTCTCCATTGCATCCTAGAATTACAAAAAGCCTTGAGAAAAAACAGAGAGAAAAGTATGACTAGTGGATGTAAAGCAATTGACGATTAAACCCAATAGAGAATTCTCTATGTAATGCATATCATGAACCAAGAAGAAGGACAACGGAGAAAATCGTTATTTGAAATCAAAATTTGCAGGATCAAACCTTGTATGAAACAGGTATGGACACCAACTTTGGGTAAGGTAAATGCATAGTTTCTCACAAGTCACAAGTTTAAGTGAATTCAGGGATGTAACTAGTAAATTTCCACAATAACTTTTAGGATAAATTGGTAATCCTCCTAAAAGATACCCAGAGGATGTGAGGAGCAATATATAATATAAATGTTCTGGTTAGGTTTTCCATTGTCTTACTTATTTACCTTTCTTTAAAAAAAAAAAAATTAAGTCTTCTCGTCCTCTTCTGCACTCCTCTACTACTCCCTAATAAAATTTGTATTCTTTTTGTGGAAAAAGATATTCCAAAACCCAATTCAGAATCAGAACTTTACATGATGGGGAAGGTAATAGGGTAACTTTCCCTCCAGGAGACATAGATGGCAGATGATTTTTTCTCCAATGCCAAAGGTAGGGATGTAAATAGATCAAGTGGACTACCAAATGCCTGTGGCATAGCTTGGCCTAGTAAGTTTAGTAAAATAGAACACGCTTCAACTTAAAAAGCCTACTTAAAAAATAAAGCATAGGCCTACTTTTCAAAGGCCATCCATTCAATTCAATCTCAAGTGAAGCAAAAAAAAATATATATATATATTCCATATAAATATCAGACAGCATTATTGTAAGTTATAAATAATTTCCTGATGTTGAATATTGTAATAGAACTGCACCACTACCCATTCATTGGGAGATAGAGGGAGAGAATTTGCCATTGCTCAAAGGCCCCATACAAGACAAAATTGGAAAGAATCATACAGGCTCATGCAAAATAAAGTTGGTCTCTTAACCACCAAAAAAACTGAAAGGCACTAGCATAAAAATCAAGTGTAACATTCTCTGCCCGGGTAACAGCACACAACCAATATACAATTAGGTGTGCCACATAAGAAGGAAAATATTAGAAATGAAGACACTGGCGAAAAAAAGGCTTTGCAATTTCAAACGCAAGAAGTTTTTTTCCCGCAAGCATTGTAAATATACATTAAACTTAATAAACAGTTCAAAACCCACTACTGAAACAAAAAGTGTGATCAACCACAAGTCAGCCAGACAGTAGACACCCAAAAAAAAAAAATAGTAGAAAACCATTCAATGGTAACGAAACCAAAAGCACCAAAAAAAGAGTACCAGAAATGCATCCACAGCCTCCAATTCCACCCAGAGCATAAACACCGCCTGAGCCTTCTCCACCGTCTTAGGCCTTCCCGTCAGACATTTCGCTACGACCGCATCACAAACTTCCTTCCCGTACCTACCCCGAAATTCAAATTCAAATTCAAAATTAAATTCACACCATAACAGTAATTTTTTAAACAGAAAATCCAAACACAAAAACATGCAAATAAACAGGAAAACCAACAAAAACTATCAAAATATCACCTCCCAGCGTCAGCATCTGCAGCTCGCAAGTAAGCAATCAACGCATCAAGCGCCTTCTCCTGCACTGGAGCATTCGAATCCGCCACAGTCTTCTTAAAAAACGGACCTGGCAAATTCAAAATTCAAAAAACACACACATCAAGATCCAAATCAAAATGCACCATAAAAACCACAAACTCGAGGGAAAACCGCATCCAGATCGAACATCCGGAGATCAGGAAGAATCAGAAAACGCGAAAACCCTAGCAAAAACAAAAAACGAAAAACACTGACCGAATTCGCGGATGCGAGGGTCCTTGGGATCGGAAATGGAGTCGCAGAGAGAGGCCAAATCGATGTTGGCCTCGTTGCGCACCTTCCAGTTCTTGTGGAAAAGGCGATCCTCCCATGGCAGTTTCTTGGCCTCCTTCAACAACTTCTCTTCCTCCGACATTGTTGCTACAATCCGCGCACCCCAACCCTGTCGATCTTTGCGAACGCGAACCGAATTCAAGAGAGAGAAAGAAGAGAGAGAGAGTGTGTGTGTGCCTGTGTGTTTTGTTTTTCTTATTTCCTTTTTTGTTTTTTCTGTGTGTGCCGAATGGAGTGCCGGCGAGAAGGAATGGGAAAGAAAGAAAATAAACAAGAACGGTGAATGAGCGTGCTATGCCTTTTTATCTTCGCTTCAAAAACACTGTGAGATAGAGAGAGAGAGAGAGAGAGAGAGAGAGAGAGAGAGAGCTTTTTTGTTTTGAATTTTTTTTCCGTTTTTATTTAATTATTTGGTTTCATTTCATCACTTGGGAATGGGACAGAGATGGTATTTTTGGTATTTACGTTTGTTCACACCCACGTTGCAGTTGGGGGGCGTGGAAACAACGCCACTTGGAGGACACAATATAGCGTCGAAATTTTGAATTAAGGTCTCGTCTCGTTCGCAAATCAAAATACATGGATGGGTATTCACGTTGGGTGAAAAGAATAAAATGAAATAGAATATATGAAGTTTTTTTTTTTTCCATTTCGTAGAATGCGATTGTTTATGGATTAAATATAAAATAGTATAAACAATTCATTATATTAAAAATTTCATCTCAAAAGTAGTAGCATAGCTTATACCAATAAAGTTCACTTTAAATTCAAATTAAAAAAAAAAAACAACTTATACAATACCATAATCTCCTTCAACTCGATTTAATAAAATCTTATAATATCTGACAAGTTGTGAATATTACATTAATTCAAATACACTTTTCACTTAAATATTTAAAAAAATCCTTACTCAAATGTAGTAAAAAAAATTAATGAGTTGTAATATATAAACATTTCAAGAAATATCTTACTTAGCATCTAACAAATTCTCCTCAATAATATTACTTTTTACGTCAGAAAATATTTTACAATAGAGCTTTTAATATAATTAATACTGATAATTGCCTCAATTTGTTTTGGGTTTTTTTATTATATTATTCATCAGTTAATTTTATTCAATTAATTCAATTCAAGATGGATAGGATCATATATGCAATAAAGTTCTCCCTATTAACCTTTAATATATTTACACTTTTAGGAATTCGAATTTAAGATCGTTGGTTAAGCTACAATAATCTCATATCATATGATCCATATGTGCAACAAAGATAGTTGGTTAAGCTATAATAATTCCTTATTGATTAATCTACATGTTTACTGGTATGTTTCAAACAAAATTTTCACAGAAAGAAAAATAGTAACTCGAAAGACATAGATGTACAATTGTATTTAAAAAGTTAGTTTAAGAGAAGGCAAAGTTTGTGTTAGCTGGATGGCGAATTTTATTCTGAACAATACTAAGAGTCCAAATCATTTTGTATGTGGAAGGCATACTTTGGTTATATGTTGATTGTATTTGGTTGATCTATTTGTTGTGGGTCATCCACTTACTGAATATCCAGTAGCCTCTTATATTTTCTTTCTTTTCTTGATTGAGTGATGTCCCTTCTTATTTACCAAAAAAAAAAAACTAGTTTAATGTCATTTAATCAAGATTGACAACTAGTGTAAAATCATTTATTTGAATTAAATAAATATTCAAAATTTGTCCCATTTTATTAAAGAATAAAGCACTAAATAGTTATTTTTCATCAAAATTATTGTCAAAATGATAAGACACTATTTTTTTATATTACTTTCTATTTTACATAAACTTGTGGTTAAATCTTATTTCTTTGCGAATAGCGTTATTTATAAAAGAACTAGTCAATATATAATTCGTACAGTACACAATCAAAAATATAGAGGGGATTGTGATATGTGAATCGCGTATGAAGGAGCGTTGGAGGAGAAAGGGTATAATATGATTTTGGTGGTACTTTAGTTGGGCCGGTTTAATAAAATTACAATGTGTGGAGCGGGGAGAGAGACATGACACTTGTTTAAATTAAACCCATTATTACTTTAGAGTTTCTTTTTGTAAATTAATAATAATAATCAATTGTCAATTTGTGATCTCAAAAATAATGGTTTTCTATTCGCCAGTTTGAAAATCCAGTGTTATCTACTACTCACGTCACGAGAGAACAACCTGCTTGCTTCTTCGAAAAGAGTAGGCCTCAAAAAATAGCCCCCGAACCTACTTCAAAATTTCCAACTCCAATTTCAGAAACCCATTTCGATGACAATTTCCAATGCTCACTGACTATAAACTTCTAAACAATCACCTATCACTAATTATTCAAAGAATACTATTGATTGTCATTAGTTCGTACCATTGGTAAATATAAAACTATTTTTTGTAGCATGATTTCAAACGAATTATCATTTGACTGAATATTATCATGGGTTTAATTTTGGTATAGCGGTTATTTCATGTGACATTGGTATTGTTATTAATAAGTTGTACTTTCTCCATTAATTGTTTGATTACAAACTTTAAACTGACACTTGGAGAATTATTAATTCTCGAAAATACATCTGACCTGTATTGAGGTATATCTTTAAAAGTATTCGAATTATATACCACATAGGCACATAATAACAATTTCAGAAATACGAAAATGTAGATGTCAAAAAAAAAAAAAAATACGGTGTCTGTATATTTTTCTTTAGTATGAATAAATAATGTTTTTCATAATTATTTTTAAAAAATCAATTATAAATATATTCATTTTTAATTATTTTTTGGTAGTTAATCTAAATACATATTTAAAAAGGTTAATTTGCCTATGTGCACTAATCTAGGTTCAAACACGAATAGCTATGGTGCATATAGCACATCTATTTAGCATATTCTGAAAGGATATGACTCTTAACCAAAAAAAAATTATTTTGGTTAACTATTATACTTTTTTTAAACTACTGATTAAATTGCAATTATTTTAGTTTTTTATCCAGTAAAAAATGTTCTTCCTAACGTTATGATTTATGTGAAATAAAATTGTTCCGACACTCACTTTAGACCCAATAAATTCTGCTCTTTATTATTAAATTCATATTTAGAATCTTCTGGAGAGCATCTCCTAGAAGATTGAGGATTTTGGAGAGATAGATGGGAAATGGAGAAGTGGATTTGCATGATGTCCTTGTTTGGTTGAGCGGTTTCACATATTTATCTACCTAAGTGATTAAACAATCTAACCCATTTGCATGTCTTTCTCATGGAGATAGCCGGCCATTGATTCCCAAATCAGAGGTGGTATTGCATGTGATATCTAAGTGATTTGAGTGTGCAAAGACTAATTGACGAGCTTACCCTCTAAGATCAGTGCGTGAAAGTGAAAACATGTAATTATATATACAGCAAAGGAGAGGCTGATATTATCTTGCATCAGCCATGAAGTGGAAACATATGTCATCCACAACTCCAAGTCGAGGATGAGCTCCAAAGTGCAGTTCAAAGTCAAGGTTGAGAAAAGCAGTCTTCACCATGGCAAGCACAACACATGTCAATCATTTCAACTTTTAAAATAGGGTTATTTTTGTAAAAGTAAATTTTTTCCCCATCTATATTTTATCTATAACCAAACATAGACTTTATAAATGTTACATAATTTCCCGGTAAATTTTTTTACAATCAAACAATTTTTTTTTACATTTTCATACCAAACTCACTTCCCTCTCATTTCCCTATCAATAACATTTTCCTATTATTCTTTAAAAAATTCCTCAACCAAACACCCCCTTAAAGAGTCATGGGAGGCCCAGCATAGAGAAACTCTCATTCTTCCCCAAGCACTGCTGTTCCTGCACACTAGTAGAGGGTTCAACATGCTTAGCCTAAAAAGACTAGGCTGGCTAGGTGGCACAACATGCGTTCTCCCCCACACTTCAAGAGAGAGGCCTTGTCTAAATAGTCCGCTCACACATGGAAGTAGAGGCTTCTTCTCTATTCTCAAAATGAGCTATTTCTCTAACTCTATGCAGAGCCATTCTAGTCACTCACATACACTCTCTCTTGATGCACATACATAGAAAGATCATACAGAGCCTTGATCCATACCATAGCTGCTGCGACTGCGAGTACCCTTATATTGACATATTTCATTCTTCATAGGACGCATTTATAAACCTTCAACGATACAAAAAAGAAAAAGAAAAAGAAAAAGCGCACATAAAAATAAAAAGTGATTTTTCTTTTTTTGGATACATAAAAATAAAGTGATTTAAGTTATAGTTTGGACTTCCAAATCAAACCGTTCATGAAATGGTCCGGCATTTATCAATGAGTATAGGACTTCATATATGGTACTTAGGAGGAGAAAATGAACACAATTTAAGTTCTCATCAAATCCATGAACATAAAACAACAAACACCTTATCATGGTGCATGGCTGCATGGTATTGGTTCTAATAAAACAAATATTTAAGAGATACACTTTATATCACCAAATGTTATATATTGTCATGAGAAAAATTATCAATTCTTTTCCTAATTGTAGTATGGGAGAATGTCTCTGGCATTATTATTATTTTTTATTATATGCATAGAACACTAGTTAATCATGGCACACGAAAACAATGGAAATATAATTTATAAAATAAAAAAATTCCTTATTTTTGTTAGTATAATTGAATCGAATACTCATATTAGATGGGACACCCATGATAATTTGACACATATCTATATTGTTAAACTATAATAGATGATTATTGATTAATAAAAAAACAACTATAACATAATATGGCTCTTAATCTTATTAAAAATGATTCACGAGTGGAATCAAATTGGGAATCATTATCAAATTGAAAAAAATAAATAAATAAGTGCTCTAGGGTTGTACAAGCGATTTTTTTTTTTTCTTAAGTAGTTAATTTGAAAAACTCTCTAAACTCCAATTAAAATTTGGATCAAATATAATGTTCACCCTTCTTATTCCCTAAGTGTGCGATATTTGTAATACTAGTTTCTAAAGATTCAAATTTCTTAAATTAAATTATAAAATATTTTACTAGATACTCATTTTCAAATAATATTGGGTTCTTGATATATATAAATATATTGTGATTGAATTTGCTGTGATTAATTAAGGATTAATATGTATAATTCAGATTCCCAAGAATCAGAACATTTTATGTGGATTATTTTTAAATTACCTGCTCCTTATAAATTCTTTAAACACCTACCCTTCTAAAGCGAAATGTTGATTGAAGCTCCTACATGAACCAGGCAAGAGATTTGGCCAATTGTTGCATAGAGATAGAGATGACGGTTCATGAGTTTTATTATATGTTGTGTTATGTTGCGCTTTTCACAAATACACTCGCCGAGCTCATGATAATGCTACTAGGCTGCATATTCTAACTCTGAAGATGTTATTCAGCTCATCAAATATCCTCAACTTTAATCGAGGTGCTTACAATATTGGATTTGAATCATTTCATACGAAAAAACATTCATCTTATTTCATTACAATCATTCATTAATAATGAGATAGGAAAGAAAATTATATAATTTTTAAATGAGTGATTATAATCAAATAACATGACGATTTAATCATTTTTTCAAATGAAAAAATCCAAATCCTGCAATATCTCCTATGGAAAAGATTATACTTACTATCTATTTTTCTTACCACTTCTTACTACCAGATCTTAACCGTTGATTTCTGTTAATCTAACGGTTATAATTTATTGCAAATTAATAATTAATTAATAATTATGATATCCTAAATTACAACCGTTAGATTGACGGAAATCAACGGTTAAAATTTAATAGTAAAATATAATAAGAAAAATAAGTAGTAAATATAACTCTTCCCATCTCTTATATCAAAGCTCTTTGAACTTAACTTTGTTTGGGAACTTCTTTAGGCATTTTTTGTACTTTACTTCTACCGGACTCCATCCACATTTCCTTTTGTAGAAGCTAATTCCTTTCTTGCCTATGTACCTAAAGAAAAATAGAACACTGATTTGTAATCAAGTGTACTTATTTTTAAACTCCGTTTCAAGTGCCTTTGATTTTTAAATCTTTTGTTATTATTAATTCTTATCCAATAAATATTTGAAAAAAAAAACAAATTTCTTGCAAACTTTATCGAAATTGTTTTGTCAGTAAGATTTTTGGACCCATTTGGATTAGCTTTTTGTAAGAAAAAAAAAAAACACTTCTATTATATCGCCGGTTTGAATATTTGCTTTTAAAAAAAATATAAATCGCAAAAAAATGTAAAATCTATTTATTTAAGCTAAAAAATCTAGCTTCTAAAGAAATCAAAAGTTAAAAGTTAAATAATTTTTTTCAAAACCCAAATATTTTTTTTAAAATCTAAATAGTTTTAACTTTTATAAAAAACACTTCTAAAATAAGAAAGACATAAAAAGTTTTTTTTTTTAGAAGTCCATCCAAACAGGCCTAATCATAAAAATTTAAAAGGTTACATTTTCTTAAATGAAGTTGTAACTATTTTAAAATTTACTTTAATGAATGTTAAAAACACATTAAAAGATCTTAATGTACTTAAAACTTTTCCAAACTTTTTTTCCACTATTAGAACTTTTGTGAAGTTGGAGTTTCTTTTTGTTTACAATCGAAGAATGTTATTTTGTCGAAACTTAAATATATTTTACCTACTTCCTAATTTCTCTTGTTTATTAATAGTGGTTTAAGTGGTGTCAAAGCGAGGTCTACTTTGATAAGCACTTCTTTATTTAATAATGGTAAAATGTCTTTGACAATATAAACCTTCTATGTTAAGGAATGCTGGCACTAGGCCCCTTCATAGGGGTAACGCAAAATATACTCACATATTTTCAAAATTCATCACTATTTTTTATTTGTATTTTAACTTATCAAATTAGAACAATTAGGCCCCTCCACGCTTGTTGTGACTATACCGTTCAATTATCAAATCGATGATGTGCATATAACCTTGAGCTGAGATCGTTTTTGTCACTTGTGATTTTTCTTTTCTTTTTCTGTTTGTTCTGATTGAAACTTGTGATTTGTTAATCAAACATATAGAAAAGAAGAAGTAGGTCAATATATTATTTTCTCGAAGATTCATACGTGAAAAAACAAGTTTAATTTCGACAGACCATCATCATTGAATTATTATATTAAGAAATTCATGCTCATAAAAATTCATTAAAATCGTCAAATTTTTTGAATACCACAAGATTATTATTATTATTTTTTTTAAATTTTGATTGAATACCAACTGTTTGGATGGACTCTAAAATAATCTTTTAAAATCCTAATCGAATATCACGTGACTTTTTTCAATATTTTAAAATCCTAATTGAATACCAATTGATTTTTTATCCAAAAATAATATATTAAAATTCTTTGAAATCCCAATCCAATATACCGATAAAATAATTTCCTAACTTGTGTTAAAATCAAATGTTGGTTGGCTTTAAGCCATTTCTTGTTACCAAAAAATAAATAAATAAAAATCAAATGTTGGTACATAATTTTTGAAATGGATTATGGGGAAGGATAGTGTAAAAATCAAGTTGTATTACTACTAAATTATTATCGATCAATCTCACCGTTAGATCGATTATGTTGATCCAACGATTATATTTATTTTCATCTTTGTATGGTTATGATTTCCCATAATTAATACTTTCACTTTAAATATGAGAAATCATAATCATACAAAGGTGTAAATAAATATAAAATATTAAATTTAAAAAATCATGATCAAGATAAAAAAATATAACTATTAAATCAATATAATCGATTTAACATTAAGATTGATAGATGGTAATTTAGTAATAACAGAATTTGATTGTTAGTGAATTATACTAATTATTATTATTAATTATTTTTATAAATCATGAATCATGTTAAAAACAAATAAAACCAAGTGGCCGATCTGAAAATGCAAAGGACAGGTATTCCATTGTACTGAATGTAGTGTCAATCCTAACTGTTCCTTGGCCCAATTTCAATTTCAATATGCAAGACAAAACATATTTATCATAAGCCGATTAGGGGGGGACAAAATTAGCGTCTGTGTCACTGTCACTGTCACTGTCGTGTTGGACTATGGACCAAGTGAAAGAGAAGACAAGGACCACAACTACAAAATAAGAGAAGAGAAGGGTACGGCACTAACATGGGTTTCTCTGCTGCTTTAATCTTGATGTTTCCATCGCCATTTTATCTTCAGTGCAGGGTAAGTCTTCTCATTCTACTATTTCAAATGACAAAAAGATCTTATTTTTCAATAACCTACGCAACTCTTTTTGTTGGGTCCTTATTATTAGGCTTGGATTGATGGGTGCAATTGCCTCTTGCGGCCACCATTTATGCCCTATTTGAGAGGGTATTGAAATCATTGACCTTTTGGTCTCATGTTACCTTCTTCCTTAACAAGAGGTGATTTACTCGGATTACCAATTCAACAAGAACAAAGGGCACCTTAATTTCAAATGCTTATAAAGCAAACTGTCTCAAAAACTTAATTTTGATCTTGAGAACAGGAAACTGTCCCTGGAGTAGTCACCAAACACCCTTATTTTTCCTTTGAGTTATCAGCTATTTTGCTTTTTTCCAATTCCAATTTATTTTTATTTTTTTGTGGGATTTTGTGGGATCTTCTCTGACCATGGTTGTTATATTATATGCAGTTTTGGATGCTTTCCTGATAAAAAAGCTGTTTTTTTTCTTTAAACCTTGGTCATCCATATTATATTATTTGGTAATTGCATTGTAAATTTTGTTCTCTTGCCTTTCACACGTGTGTTGTTATATTTTCTAGTTTTGGATGCTTTGGAGCATAAAAAAGCTGTTTTTTTTCTTCAAACCTTTACATCCATATTATATTATTTGGTAATTGCATTGTAAATACCGTTCTCTTGCCTTTCACAAGTGTGCATCTGGTTTCATTTTCTATTTGGGTGTATCTTGTTGGAGCATAATGCTTGCATCTTCAAAGCCATTTACTTGCTATTTCATGCATGGGAAAGGGCTGTGTTTGTGGCCTTACTTATAGAATTTTTGTGCCTGCTATTTAAAGGGTGCTTCCCTAACTGATGTGATAAGAGGTTGGACAGTTTTGTCCATTTTTTTAGCCTTTTGGGCTGGCTGTTTTCTTCTTAGTTTCTCTGTTTAAGAGCATGTATATTCATGTAATCTCTTACAAAAATTATTTTCTTTTATAAAAGTTTTAGTTAAAACATATGCAAAACCTCTTATGAATTGATTATACATTTATGTGAGAGAAAATATGAAGTAGAGAAGTATGGGTATTTGTCACTTTGAAATAGTAGGGACTTGGAAATTCATGTTTTTTGGTACAGTATACATTATCATTTTGTTTAAAAACCATGAAATTTGTATGAATGGAAGAGGATAAGGATTATGGATGGAGAGAGAGAGAGAGAAAAATAATATATTAAGGGAGTTTGAATGTCACTTCAGTTTTTCATCCTTATTATTTTGATTTCTGCCTAGTGATTTCATCTTGGGAGTCTAATGCTCCTTGAATGGTTCGTTTTGTTTGCAGGACTCAGTACAATCAACCTTAATAATCTATTGCGAGTGAAAAGACCGCTTCGAGCTCTTATTCCAGAATTTTGTGAGATATGTTACAATAGTTTTGATATTCATAGTCATTTGTGCTTCATTTCCCTGTTGCCTGGAATTCATGGTGTAAGCTGTTTGGTTTTTGAAGAGAAGGGAAACCAGGTATACCCTCTCTTCTTTGCCTGATTTCGGACTTGTTGTGGAAGGGTCCTCAGAAGAAAAATTAAATAAATGGCGGGGTTGGACTATGTGTTGAGATATATATATATATATATATATATATATATATATATATATATATATATATATATAAAACCATTAAAAATACCCCAACCCAACATCTTAAGGTTTTGGGTTGAATTGGTTCTTTACATGGTATCAGAGCCTCGTGTCCCGGGTTCGATCCTCGCCGCCCTCCACTTTCTTTCAAGTGGAATTTATTTGTTCGCACAGGTTCTGTGCAACTACCTCACTGAGAGACGTGTTGAGATATATATATATATACATATATAAAACCATTAAAAATACCCTCACCCAACACCTTAAGGTTTTGGGTTGAATTGGTTCTTTACAGATTCATTGCTTAATTTATACTTACTCTTAATTCTGTAACTACCCACTGAGTGGAGCACTGAGTCGGTGTGACTCAATAAACTCAGACATTTGAAAGATTCTAACCCAGGGAGAGCCATGTATAATATTAAAGATTGGATAAGTATGGATTGTTCCTTTGTAGAAAAAAAAGAGTACTTAGCTGCCAACTGTTTTTCCTGTTTCAACTTGTGTACGGCATAAACCGCTGAGTAGTATTTGATGCCAACAGTGCATGTAATTCTCTCAGGATAAATGGAGAAAAGGGAAAATGATAGTTATTGCTACTCGAGTTTGAATATTTGATAGTTGTGAAAATATGTTGATAAATTAGTATGGTAGTTTCAGAAAAGTCCCTGGAAGTTCATATCTCAATTATATCCCATATTTCTCTTATCTGCTTTCTTTGCCGGTTGAGATGGTTCCCATTTTTTTTACGGAAAGATGTTTGTTTGGGAGAATATTTATTTTTGAATATTTTCCCCTGCCATTATCATTTCTCTAACTTGCATGATGTCCGTTTTTGCTGGTTTTATTCTTCTTCGTAAGTTTTCCATTTCTCTTGGAATTTCCAAACCTTCATGGTTGGGAGGCTTCTGATTTGGCATCTTTTTTTGGGCTTTCTAGACTACTTTTGCAAATAATAATAATAAAAAAGAGTCCTTTTTAAAGTGTATCTAATAATTATATATATACTCCTCTCTACATGTAGTCAAGCCTGCATCCCCATTCATTTGGCAGCACAACCACAACTTCCTCTTCTTGGTGCTAATGGCACCACAACCACATTGATTGGATGAACAACTAATGTGGCCTTTATAAGGCCTTGGGCACTCCCACTCTTTGAGCTAGCTTTTGGGGTGGTGTATCCCATGGTTCTTTACATGGTATCAGAGCCTTGCCGTCTCCCACTTTCTCTTGTGGAATTTTTTAGACACGGGAATTAAGCCCAATGGGCTCTCGTGTGAGGGTGTGTGTTGAGATATATAGTCCCACATTGATTGGATGAACCTAATGTGGCATTTATAAGTTTACACAATCACACTAGGAGATTTAAATAAATAAAGGATTGTGGGGTTAGTTAATATTTTAGTTAGGCAGTGTATTATTCTGACAGTTCCTATATTGATTGTAAGTTATGAATTTGTAATAAGAGGACATATCCTCAATTAGGGAGGTAGGCAGATTATGTGAAAAGTCTAACAATGAGAATATTTTCTCAGAAGAAGGATAATGCTCTTGGAGATGGAATACATCTTTTTTTGTTGTATTCTACAAATCTGTGAACAGTGAATTATAGAAAGTTACCAGTTGTTGTCTATATTTGCTTTAATTCGATCAGTTACAGAACCAGGGTTGTATCATTTTCTTTCCTCCATTCAGTTCCTTTTTTTTTTTTTTCCGGAAAAATCCTGGCATAGCTTCAGTCTTCCATTTTCTTGAATCTCATGCATAAAAGATGCTGCAGTTCTAGGTACGTTTCTATAGGTATATTGAAGTGTAAAGTATTTTGATTTCAACTTTTCAGCTAAATATCACTGGAGAAGTATAGAGTTTTCATGGAATTCATTAGTATATGGATTTAGGTGTTTGAATTAAAAAATTTGTGGTCAAACTTTATTGAAGCTTACTATGTTAAATCTTATTCTTGATTCATTCCACAAATATTTGGAATCCTTTCAGTTTAGAATTCCATTCCCATCATAGCTGAACAGTCAAGGTACAAAGATTAACATATGCTTTATAAAAAAAATTATGCATATTGTGTCTGATGTAGCAATGTTATCAATTAGGAAACCCTAGATATAATGCAAGCTATACCCAGACCCAAATAACCATGCTTTCACTTATTTTATATGTGAACATATTAGAATAATATATCAAATTATATATATGTACATCTAATTATGTATAGATTTGATCCATTTCACTGAAATTGTTAATCTGCTACAACACTCTTTAGGATTTGGGACATAGGCTAGGAATGAAATGTATCAATCTAGTTGCTGTGTAAATTAGCCTTCAACATCAGCAAATGTTGATTGGAGTTGTTACTCTCTTTTTCTTCCCCCCTAGTTATCTAATGTTATTTCTTTCTTGGACAATGTCAATAATGAAACATAATTTGCCTTTAGGAAGATGCATGAATTCTCTACTGTTGATGGTTTTTTGGAGATAAGCGAATGCATGGCTGAGATGATTAAGTACGTGGCTAATGAACCCTCTGTTGGACTTTTCTTTATCCAACATCATGCTCAAAATGCAGTGCCCAATGTCAACAAAGTTAATAAAAATCTTGTTGAGAAGTCACATGAAACAAGTTTGCACACGGAAGATTTGGAGGACTCTGTCATGATGGTTAGATCAATGAAAGATTGTGGATTTCCGATAGCCGATGAGATGATTGGAGAGATTAAAAAATCTCTGGTAACTATGACAACAAAACAACCAAAAAAAGGGTTAATCCATCCGTCAGCATCAATTTCTCAGACAGAAAGAGCTAGTTTTTGGGGTAATTCTGCATTTTATCCTCAGGAGGGCAATGAAAAAAGGAGTAACTATTTTTCAAATGTCTTAAAGTCAGCAAAACAGAAAGCTACCAGTCTCAAGTGGCCACAGTCTGATGCTAAGGGATCAATAGACTCCAAGGGTGAGAAGCCACAAATGATGTACCCAAATTTGCCATTATCAGTAACATCTGTTGGCACTGCTACATCTTTACAGGATACTGAAACTGATGAGTTGCCCCTATCAAGCCACGTCGACGATGAGTCTCAACAAGAACAGACTGATGATATTAGTGATATTAGTATTAAGTTATTGTCAGTATCAGAAAGATTTGATGACTTCAAAGCTAATAAAGAAGCCAAACTAGAGGAGTGGCTGGAAGGAACTAGCAACCTTGATGAAAATTGTGGTACAGGTAATGAGGAAACGTGTTAGCTTGGATACACTTCAATTCAAAGCTTCTGCCTATATATACTGTTGTTGAATATCTAACTGTATCTTAATAGTGTTATAAATAAAATGATTTATAATGCTGTAAAATGTTCTTTGAACAAACATGATACTGTATGGGGTTAATCACATATGATACTGCATTCCTTCTACCTGAAATTTTAGTATTGATATCCTTATAGTTAAGGAGCTTTTCAAGAATGATGAGAAGTTTAGACTTGGAGCTTTCTGTTCAGTGTTAATTTGGAATAGATATAGTACATGCTAGCTACTAACTAGCAGCATCCTAAGGTATTTGTAAATTGCATGCAAGAGGCCATCTTCAATTTATTGATCAAATGCACCAATAATGAAACGTGGAAAAACAACTGGTGCTTTTTTTTTGTGACTCGGTGCCATGTACCATCTTCTCCAGTTAAGCTAAATGAATAAAAGCACAAGAGTCACACACTACCAAAAAGGTGTTGGGTGATGGTTTTTTTAATGATTTATATTTTTCTCTAATATACTCCTCACGTAAGAGTTATTTAGGCTTGAAATATCAATATTATATAGGTCTAATTTTTATTTTATTTTTGCTTTTACCTTATGTTTATTTAATTTCACAAGTGAGGAGCGGTGAAAATCGAACTCATGATTTTATAGTCACTGAAACTCTAATATTATATGAAGAATTATTTCAATCCAAAATCTTAAGATCTCTTACAACATTGACTAATAAAGTATGTAAGTAATGTTTTTTGTGTGACATATATGCATATCACGGATTGTGCATCCTTCAATTGAAGGGTCGCCACCCTTGTGGGACGTACTATTGTTGGTCGGTTGAATGGTGGGTCACGGACTCACGAGCCACAAAATCTTGTGGGAAATTGTCAATTTCATTGATTGAATAACGATACATGTACAGAGTTCAATCTCACATGAACCACGTAAATCTTGAAATGAATGATTAAAAAAAATTATGAATTTATACTATACGTTAAAATATTTTAATCGGAGTATGCATGTATTATTATTATTTTTTCATTATTATGAATTTCTACTTGGCTACAAGCCTACAAATGGTTAAAATAAAATTTTAAGGAAAATGTTTTTTTTTTGATGATTTGATAACAGCTTAATTTAAGAAAATCATTAATACTTTTTAAATATTTGTTTGAATTAGCTATTTTGAGGGCAAACAAATATATTTTTTAAACTTCTTGATAGAGCTTTTTCTATTTAAAAAAAATTATATCTCTAAAATAAACTATTAACAAATATGTTATTATTAAATAGGATTATCAACCAATAATTTTTTTTAATTATTAAAGTTTAATTTATTATATTTCAATAATGTTTATAAAAGGGAATTATTAACCATTTTTATAACTCAATAATTTTTTTAAACATTTTCTATCTCAAGTTGAGTTATTATTTAATTTAGATCACGACCATCCGATGTTAGTCTATGAAGCACCGACACTTCAAAAATCCTGACGTGTCGTGTCCGACACTTCTCGACACTCTCCGACACTCCAATACACGTTATAGAAATTCAAAAAAAGTTTAAAGGTTACATTGCGTTGAGTTAGATTCGTTGGATCATGACCATGCGATGTTAGTCTATTAGATTCGTTGGATTACAATTACTATTTTATTGAGTTTAATATAAATATTTGGGATATCTTATATTTTTTTTGCAAAATTTACGAATATTATAAGTTTAGATTCATTTTTTATTAAATTATTGAATATTAAATATAATATACACCACATAAATTAAAAATGTTTTTTAATATCAAAACGTGTCTTAACGTGTCGAAATCTAATATTTTTTAGAATTAACATGTCGGAGTGTCACGTGTCCCGTGTCAGTATCGGTGCTACTTAGTTATTTAAAATGGGAGAACAATATTTATTTATTTATTTTCGGTAAACGAAGAACAATATTTCAACTACGTTATAAATTCACGAGTCTAAAATCAATATATCAACTACATTAGCTTTATATTTTGTATTAATTTAAAAATTCACTTAATTAAATTTTTAATAATTTATTCCTTAATGTATTATATAATATTAAAAACAGGATTATTTCACCATTTTGCTTCCCATTAATTATTTAATATCTATTTTGCCCTTGATTACAAACTATCTATCAATCTGCCCCTCTTTAATCGATTAAATTGAATATTTAATCGATTAAATGGTCAAATGAAGATTTAATCGATTAAATCTTCAACTTAATCGATTAAGAAATAGGGAGATTTAATCGACTAAATAGAGAGATTTAATCGACTAAATATTCAAGTCAACGATTTTTGCCTATTTTGACCATATAATCGATTAAATTTTTGGTTTAATCGACTAAAGAAGGGCAGATTGATAGATATGAGGGGCAAAATGGTTATTAAATAATTAATTAGGGACAAAATAGTGAAAATGCCTTAAAAACACATTTATTTATCACTGATTTAGTTATACTCGTTACAGTAAAATCAATGAACCGAAATCAGCAACTTCTTTTAAAAACATCTAATAAATAAAGGATTTTATTAATCTTATATTAAAAAAGATAAGTTATCTCATGCCATATAGATAAATTTGTGGGCTCCACCACCTGAAAAATAAAAAGAAAAGAAAAAGGTGAAGGGTGTGTAGGAGAAAAATTTACCATATGTAACAATATAAAATAAGAGTAGTTTTTCCCATAAATAAAATTAATCCAAATAGGTGAAGAAAAGAAGCAATAAAAAAAAAAATCCAAAATATTAAAATAACAAATGCGTTTTGACTTCCTCAACTCTTGCAAGCATAAAAAATGACATTGACGTAGCCTATTTTATAGTACAGACACATGAACATTTAGTGGTGAATTATTATGACATCTGTCATCACCCCTACACTTTAGTTCTAAACTTTTGACCATATATAAATCCACACGTCACATAGTGCCATTACACTTTGAACTTTCAACTTTCTTACCCCACTCCTCCTGACTCGTGACTCCATCACCAACTCCTTCTCCTAACAAAATCTTAAAACCGTTTTTCCTTCAAAATTAAAAATAAATAAATAAAATCACCGCTGCCATGACACGACTCAGAAAACTCGGTGCCGCCGTCGGAGCGGGAATCGCCACCGCGTACGGCGGTTCTTTGATCCTTTATAATCCTCAAATCTCTGCCAACGACTACGGAGGCGGCTCCCGCCTCGACGCACTCCGGAAAAGGGTGCACGACCCGGACGCCGTTTTTCCGTCCAGGGAGGTGCAGCAGTCCGCGCTCATGGCCGCCGGCAAGGAGAACCCTCTCGATGTTCTCATCATCGGCGGCGGCGCCACGGGAGCCGGCGCCACTCTCGACGCCGTGACCCGAGGACTACGGGTTGGGCTCGTGGAGAGGGAGGATTTCGCTTCCGGAACTTCTTCTCGATCCACGAAGCTCCTTCATGGAGGTACATAATGTGTTCAGGAGTGGTTGCAATTGCAATGAATTACGCGTTACTGATTTTGAGTCACTGATTTTGAGTCACTGATTCTTGAGCAGTGATGGATATTCAATTTTCGTTGTTTTGTTTGTTAAATGTTATTAAATCGCGGACGCATTCGCGTGATAATTTAAAACCTTCAATTATCACTTCGACGTGAATGGATCAATATGGTTTATTTTTTTTATCCTTATCGTTGTTATTATTTTCTTTTGTTGTTTTCATCATTTAGACATTTACTCAAATATTTGGTTGGATAAAAGGGTAAATGCTATGGCAGTACCCTTTTAGCAGGAAATGCAACGAACATTGCGGGAATCTTGTAGGCATGTAATATTTGTTTGCATGATGAATATTGATGTGGTTCTTTGAAAGAAAATTTGGGTAGAAATATGATTTTATATGAAATATAGTTAGTAAACTAAAAAGCATTAAGTGTTACAAGTAAAGAAGTCAAAGGTGAGTTTTCATTTGTCATAGAAGCTTGAGAAACATCCTTGGATATGATTTTTAACATAAGATTTGCAAAGCCCTGTGTGCATCTTGACAATGTAGCTACCAAACTGCCGGAGTTCATTTCTCTAGGGGCAACGGTTTATTAAATTTATGCGTCATTATATATATATATATATTTTTTCTAATTCTTGATCTAAAATAACATTTCAACGTATTTGTGGACTATTAGGTGTTCGTTACCTGGAGAAAGCTGTCTTTAACCTTGATTATGGACAATTCAAACTAGTGCTTCATGCACTTGCGGAGCGTAAAAATGTTATTGACAATGCACCACACCTATGCCATGCATTGCCATGCATGACACCGTGTTTTAATTGGTTTGAAGTAGTGTACTACTGGATGGGCTTGAAAATGTACGATTTGGTGGCAGGAAAACAATTGTTGCACTTATCAAGGTATTATTCTACAAAAGAGTCTGTTGAGCTCTTTCCCACTCTGGCAAGGGAGGGAAAAGATAGAAGCCTGAGGGGAACAGTTGTTTATTATGATGGGCAGATGAATGATGCACGACTTAATGTTGGATTGGCTTGCACTGCTGCTTTAGCTGGTGCAGCAGTGCTGAACCATGCCGAGGTTGTATCCTTGCTGAAGGATGATGCTGGAAAACGGATAATTGGTGCACGAATTCGGGACAATTTAAGTGGTAACATGTCCTTTTTATTTCTAGCTGTCACCAGATTGTTTACCATTTTTTTAAAAAAAAATGAGAAAATTGATAAGTTGACAAGGGTAATTTAGGATAATATATCTGACCAGTTTCAGGAGACTGGGATATTGTATTCAATACACACACAATCTGACGAAGCATTGTCCTTAAATGGATTTTTAGATTGAACTGCATATTCACTGCCAACCTCCCCTGCATCCCTGCTGCCATAAAAGAGTAAACATATCTGCAGCAGGGGTGGAACTATTGGTCTTATGTAAAATCAAATGTGGAACTCTAGAGCTTTGCATCATGGATAGTTAGAAATAGTTTTTATTTAAATTTTCTTATGTTGTTATTTTTATGCAGAGGTTGGTTCACATGCTAAACAATTAATCAATGTCAGCTGGCAATTAATATACTATTTAATGCTAATTGAAAGAGGAATAACTTGCCTGTCTGTGTGGGGTGTATGGTAAAGTAAATACAGCTTATTCATGAATGTGTACAATACAGTTGGGGGAGCACATCTTAATTTGTGAGTTTTAAGAATCAAAATTAAATTTTAGTTATTTATAAGTTGATAGTTAATTAACTTTTTTTGTTATTTTACATGCGGCAGGCAAAGAGTTTGATGCATATGCAAAAGTAGTTGTGAATGCGGGTGGGCCATTTTGCGACTCTGTAAGGAAAATGGCCAACAACAATGCAAAAGAAATGATTGCTCCCAGCAGTGGTGTACATATTATACTCCCTGATTATTACTCTCCAGAGGGAATGGGCTTAATTGTTCCTAAAACCAAGGATGGACGTGTTGTTTTCATGCTGCCATGGCTGGGACGAACAGTTGCTGGAACTACTGATTCTAGTACTAACATTACTTATCTTCCAGAACCACATGAAGATGAAATACAATTTATATTGGATGCTATAACTGATTACCTTAATGTTAAAGTATGTTATACATGCCCATACAGATGACTATTTTAACTCTCTCTTTTTTCTCTTCTCTGAAGAATTGGTTATGGACAGAACATAATGATGTTGTTTGATTCATGTTGCCTACCCCACTTAGTGGGAAAAAAGCTTTGGTTGTTGCCGTAGCAACTTTTTCGATCTTATTTCTGATGTTAGATTCAAAATAAGAAGATCTCGTAGATATTGCTTGTCTGGAAATATTTTGCATTGTCATAGCATAAAAGAGAGAGAGAGAGACAATATTTTGCATCATATATGCGATGGTTTCATTATTAAATAATTCAATTTTTTCATTGTAGGAGCCCCCCTCCCACTTCTTTTTTAATTAACTGGGTCTGTCCTTGTATGTCTTGATTAAATGCAAGTGAGGAGTCACACAATCTAGATGCGTTTTTTTCTAGAAAAAAATAATAATTGCATTTTCCCTTCTACACTGTTTGCTAATGAGGAATAAATAATGGTGCAAAAATTTTAGGTACGCCGCTCTGATGTTCTTTCTGCTTGGAGTGGCATTCGCCCATTAGCATCGGACCCAACTGCAAAAAATACTGAGAGTATCTCAAGGGATCACATTGTCTGTGAAGATTACCCGGGTTTGGTCACCGTCACCGGTGGCAAGTGGACTACCTACCGTAGGTAATTATTTAATGGGCAGCTGAAATTTCTTGGTTTAAGTTTGTTCACATGTGGTTTCACTAACTAGGCATAATGGCATGTTATTAATCATGTTGGTACCCTAGTTTCTCTATTTAATGAGTAATAATTAATTATTTTCTAACTTCTACTATTTTACTCATTGTTCCCTTCATTCTAGCACAGAGTGTTCCTAATGCACATCAATATTATTCTGATTACAACGTGTTTCAGTATGGCAGAAGACGCTGTTGATGCAGCTATCAAGTCTGGAAAGCTGACCCCCGCCAGTGGATGTGTGACCAACAATTTCCGGATTGTTGGTGGCCAAGGGTGGGAGCCTTCTTCTTTTACAGTTCTTGCTCAACAGTATAAGCGCATGAAAAGTACATATAGTGGTAAAGTTGTTCCCGGGGTAATGGATTCTGCTGCGGCAAAGCACTTGTCTCATTCATATGGAATATTGGCTGAGCGTGTGGCTGCCATTGCTCAGGTTTTCTTATATTACTGTATTTTTCATATTATTCATTTCTTTGAGCAACAGATTTAAATGCATCTTAGTATAAAATAGATTGGAAGGGCCGGCTTGGCTCAGCGGTAAGCTTGCTTGCCGTGGTGTGTCAGGTCGTGGGTTCGAATCAGTCTCTCTGCAAAAAGCAGGGAAAGACTGCCTAGAGTATTCCCTTCTCCAGACACTCACGAAGTGGGTATTTGAACTGGGTCGGCCCTTTTAGTATAAAATAGATTGGATGATTTTGTACCATATGTGATTTGGTGTCATGTTAGCAACTTTTCAGTTACTACTGGGCTGCTCACATTCAAATAAGAACTCAGTTCTCTGCTTTGTATTTTTCTTTCCATTTTTTTTTTTTTTTTTTTGGGGGGGGGGGGGGGGGGGGGTTATAGCCCTTAGGGTCTGTATAGTTTTGTTTCAAAATAGTATAATGGGTTTCTATCTTGGTTGAGTTTGTATATATTATTTCAGAATTTTAAAGATTGAGCCAGACTTTGCCTGAGTATTGAATAACATTATCTGTACCTGTTAGGGATATGAGATAAGGAACCAAATCGGAAACACTCTTGTATGCTGCCGGATTTCATAATTATGTACCAAAGAAGACATTTGAACATAGACATGTAGTGCTACGGTGGGACATAGCCATTCAACGTGATGTCATTATTTATGTCTGATATGTTTAGTCTTACAAATGTGATATGAAGTTATGAACTGATCTCTATTTTGGGATGCATCATGGTATAGGATAACTGATGATAGATGGAGTCCACTATTTCATTATTATTGATGTTAATGTTAGTGTATATAATTTTGCCAAGTCACATGGCTTCTTAATCATAGTCTGGTTGCTGGTTGATGTGATTTGTGAAAATAACTGGAAATGGGATTCAATTTTATACTTTGACCTTGTTATTGGTGATTGTAAATAAATATTTATTTCAATTCTAGTGTTTTTTTTTTTTTTTTTTTTGGGAGAGGGGGAGAGTGGTGGTGGTGGCAGCTGTTATCGCAAAATCCTCTTACGCGTCCTCTTTGTTGTATGATGATAATATTTCCCTCTTAACAGGCTGCATGCATGCTATAGGAGTTCTAGTCAGCTTCTTTGTTTCATATATGGTGAGAGCTAAATTAATTCTGTGTTTTGTATTTTAGAATGAAAATTTGGGTAAGCGACTTGCCCATGGTTATCCATATCTGGAGGCAGAGGTAGCTTACTGTGCTCGTAATGAATATTGTGAATCTGCTATTGACTTCATTGCAAGGAGGACGCGTCTTGCTTTCCTTGAAACTGATGCAGCAGGAAGGGCATTGCCACGTGTGATTGAAATATTGTCAAATGAGCACAAATGGGACAATTCAAGGCAGAAGGAAGAGTTGCAGAAGGCCACAGAATTTTTGAAGACTTTTAAATCCTCAAAAAATGCTCAGTTCCATGATGGGAAACACAATTAGTAAGTGCTGTTGATCATGCATATGAATTATATACTAAATACTGCAGTTGTTATATCAAATAGTTCATCTTTTTTAAATTAAGGGGTAAACTGATAGAGTTATTATATAGTAATTCCTACTTAATTTTTCTCAGGTTCTGGACTTGAACGACTATGAAGATTTTCAACTGCCAAACCTTTTGGTATTCATTTTCTCTTCCGCGGGTCAATAGGTGACTATGCTTGCCATGGAGAGTAGCTAATAAACGCACCTTTGAAATCAACTCTTCCACCAATTTGTCTTACGGTTACCTGCCAAAATAACGTTTGCAAGTTGGGTAGATTGTATTGCACAGTTACCTGCCAAAATAATTTTTCTCGAGATTCATTAGACCCTATTCCTCTGCCAAAGTTGTCCATGAAGGAAGTTAAGGAATCTAGGGTTACGATTTAATTTACCTATGATCTTTGTATTTTTCCCCCTTCTCTCCATAATATTTGATTTATATCTGTTTTTTTTTTTTATCATTACGGCCTTACGGGTTATATAGAATTGACTCAATGAGGCTCTCAATACTTCGTTAGTTTTTTTTTTATGTTATAAAAAATAATTTCATTTCCTAAATACATAAAAATGTGGGGTTCATATTTATTTATTTTTTCTCTCTTCTCTCCACACGATTTCATATGGGTTTCACACACTCTTATGTATGTGTAGGAGATAATTTTATTTCTTAGAATGAGAAACATTAATTTCTACTTTTATTATGATATTCAAGGATGCACTTCTCAAAATTGTCATTGTGATTCTGTGAAACAGTGTTGAATACTTGGAATCCTTTAGGTATTCTCAATGGTATTTTACAATATATATAAGAAAAATATTTATAACGGTAAAATTAATTGGTAATATTATTGTTGTTTCCTCTTACTTCACGGGTTTGGACCTGAAGCTACCATCGGAGAACAGCTTGATCCTTAGTAGTGGCACCCAATGATGTGAACACGGTGTTGAACGTGATTGCAAACTCTCAACAATAGAACCTTAGGAAATCTTATGATTGTGATTGTAGAATTGGATCGAAATAGAAATGGCATCCCCATCATCTCTCAAACCCAATAACAAACATTGACCGGTCACAAGAAAGTTCAGCTAAAGCATCTTCATCAGCAAAAAAATTAGATTCAAAGCTAGCCTAAATGGGAACTCTTGAGTGCAGCAATAATTTTATTCCTCTGAGTTGTGCCACGCCTTAGCCAGGACATATCCTGCCAGAGACAACAGTGAACTCGGTGAGACCGGGAGAACCTACCCTGCGGTTGAGGGCGATAACCTTATCCGAGTCACAGTAGACGCAGGCGCAGTTGCAAGGCCCACAGTGAAATCCCATGAAGCAAATAACTCAGAATTTGGCTGAACATTAGAAAACCCATATGCGTATACCAAAGGCATCACAGAAGTCTCATTAGGAGATAATCAACCATAAAGTTGTGGATGGAATGAATGCAACAAATAGAAATGTTGAGTGGGGCATACTTGCCTTCAAGTCAAAGGAGGCTAAGAATCATCAGATCATCATTGTCATTGGACCTACATCGGCAATAATTCAGATGACAAGATGCTTTTTTTTTCTTTAATTTCATTTACCAATTTTCAATTATACAATAGCTTGCTAGGACTAATGCTTTTGTCTTGATATCGATAATATACGTAAAGGACCAATTTTCAATGAATGAATTGATCTCGTTAATTGTTTGATTGGTGCGAGGCCCACTTGCATAGAAAGATGATTCCAAAAATTCAAAATTTACTTGAGGCGGGGCCACAAAATTTGCAATTTAAAATGGAAATAAGGCGACGTGGGGTCCACAAGAAATATATAAAATATAAAGTTTGATGGTGTTAAAGAGGAGAAAACACGAAATGCATAAAATAGGAATGCATCAACAAGAAAAGTTCATTAATCCTTTTTTGGAAGCCTAACAAAGAACTTACACTCTAGCGACACTTGTTGGCACCAATTAATACCGACCTCTCCCGCCGTTCAAGATATCAGTTCAAGCGAGGAGATAAGTTTTCTTATATTAGTTTTATTTCGGATAATATTATTCTTAATTTCACAAATGATATATCACGATTGCATGAATGGCTAACCGATAGAAATTATGCTCTTAATTATTGGCATTGTTAAGTATAGTCAACCATCAATTAACATTTTTTCGAAGCAAAAAAAAGGATAATTGATGAGCACGATAGTAAAGATGTTGAGGAGCCGGATTGAAACTAAATGTCGGCTTCATCATATATTGCCTAACAAAGCTGGGCCACAGCTCGAGGACGGACCCGATCCAAAAGAATATGTCGTCCGCATCAACAATGCAGTACCTAACCCGGCATCTACACCGGACCAGCCAACCCGACAAAATCTAGGACGGAACTAACTAGTCGCAGCTAGCTCCGGACGTCAACAACCATTTAACCCATAATGTTATCCACACCATCTTGTGCAGAATGGACGAGATGGAAAATAAGTACCTCTCCAAAGCTAGATGGACACATATGGATAGGAAAATCAAAAGCCTGGTATCCGATATAGCAACCCGGAACAAGGTTGAGACCATGGTGGAGGTGAAGAATACGTGCACATGCAGATACACCGAGATCATGAGAATGACATAAATAAAGGCGATAGATAAGACCGACATCATGGTGGCAATAGTTAAGACGATCAAGGTCGAGATGACGAAACAACAACCTGGAACATGAGATACACTTTGATGAAAACTCACTTAAACATTTAGGGTTCTCCAAACATGCCCTTAAAAGATAAGAGGATGATGGAGTCCACCTCCAAATATTGTGAATTGGTGGAATAATCCGCACCCACTCCAAACATCCGTGGACTTTTCTCACCATTGAAGACATCAACTTCAAAAGTATAATCCAGATAAGAACATAATTCTTCCAATGATAATTCTATTTTATTCATTTTTAATATGATATCTCACTACTACACAAGCCACTCATGTGGGCAATATACTTGTGAAAATTATGCTTTCAATCTAGTGCGTTATTTCAGGAAATAACTAAGCATTTTCTTAGGAATATTGATACGCAGGATAATAAAGATGTTTAGGAGTTGAGCTAAGTATCCAAGTGATGCAAACGACCCATACCTCTAGACATAAGAAAAAATCTGCACCAAAATATAGAGACTCGACTCAAGCTCCTCCAACCAACTCAATCCAGATGGAGAATCACATCGCTTCCAAGTGCAATTATCAAATTCAATCACCAAGCCAATCATCTGATTGATTCAAGAAGCTATCCAAAGAAACCTCTTAAGGGGAAGCCGACTTGAGCACCTCGTAATCTTCTTTCTGCAGACAACGCATGAAAATAAGCACTAAAAAAACCTGGCCAACCAGGCAGCAAAAGAACTGAGTTGGACCAATTATAACTAAAAGACATGGCATGACAGGCTGAAATACAAAGATAGATGATTCCTAAAAACTTAGCTCAACTAGGAATATCATTAATATTATTTATGCTATTTATTATACACAATGCTAATTTTGGGCATATAATTTGTCATGTGAGAGATTTTCAATCATTCCCATCCTCGACATATAAGATAAGTTATTGTCACTACTATAAAGGAAGAAAAAGTACTTTCAATAAGGACAAAGTTTGCTATCTGACTCAATGGCTTGATAAAAGAAAATAAAGGGAAACATCAAATATTCAAAGGGGAAGGATACTGTGAGAACCAAGTTATGTTACTACCAAGTGACTACTAATTAATCTCATCGTTAGATAGATTATGTTGATCCAACGGTTATATTTATTTTCATCTTTGTAAGGTTATGATTTCACATATTTAAAGTGAAAGCATTAAATATGAGAAATCATAACCATACAAAGGTGGAAATAAATTTAAAATATTAAATTTGGAAAATCATGACCATACAAAAATGGAGTTGAATATAACTATTGGATCAACATAATCACGATGAGATTAATTGGTAGTCACTTGGTAGTAACACAACTTGGTTATCACAATATCCTTCCCCATATTCAAAATACAAAACTAAGAAAGGACCCCAGCCTAGATGGCCGGCATTACAAAGCTGAACTACTGGAAAATGCTGAAATTGCGATGGAAAATAACCTGTCGCAAATTGCGACGGATATTGCTATGAAAAATCAATCATCGCAATTTGAGAGGGAAATTATGATCGTAAATTAATTACGATTGAAATATGTCAAAATTTTGGTCACTAAAGAATTGAACGCAAAATTCAAAATTCAAAAATAATGCGCAAATTTGCGTCCGAAAATATATCCGTCACAAATTGCGACGGAAATTTCCGTCGCAATTTGAAAAATAAAATTAGCGGCTTTTTAAAATTTCGAAATTCAAAAAATTGCGGAATTTTGCGACGGAATAGATATCTGTCCCAAATTGCGACGAGAAATTTCCGTCGCAAAAACGCTGTTAAGTACAAAAATTAACTTCACAGATTTCATTTCTCTTTCAACTCAATTCTCTTTCAATTTTTATACATTTCGTGAAAAAGAAATATTCATCATATCACTTTCATCTCCATTTCACTTTACCATTTTCATCTTTCCTTCCATTGCCTCATTTCCATAGCTTCCTTTCCATGGCTCCTTTTCATGGTTCCCTTCCATATCCATTTCCTATCTGTTGGGTTTAATTTTCTTTGTTTTTAGGTTCTCCAAAATGACTTCAATTTGTTGAATCCACTGACCAAGCTCAAGAAAAGGAAGGACAAGCTCAAGTGTCTTGTTCAATTCTCAAACTTATTCTTCATGGTAGCCATTGTTATCACCTATCTTTGTTTGAGTTAGAATATTTTTTTTATGATATAACCTTTGATATTTTGTTTTTCTTCAAATTTGTTGTAAGATGTAAAATGTCAAGGTTGGTTGCTTCTATATGTAAGTCACATGTGAATCCCTATGTATTTCTTTGAGGAAAAATTTAGTTTTTAATTTATGTGTGGTTCATTAATATTGAAAATTTATATATGCAGAACCATTGTCTCCACTCACTCCCAAATGGTTGTGGTTTGCGGGAATTGCCAAACAATTTTGTGGCTTCCAACTGGTGGAAGTGCTAGACTAATGAAGCTTGTTTGATGCAGTTACTAGAGTATTTTGTGGTCTTTTTTAAAATTTAAATATGGAAAATAAATGAATATAACTTTTATTTTCGTAATTTTGCGACATAATTTTTAGGACATTCCATTGCAAATTGTGACGGAATTTTAAATATTTCGTCGCAAATTGTGACAGTATTTTTATAAGTCGGTGCATATTTTTGACGCATTTTTGCGATGGTATGCTAATATTTTTCCGTCGTAAATTTGCGATAAAAATTTGCGACGAATTTTCTGTCGCAATTTGCGACGGTATCAGTCTATTTGCGACAGAAAATGTTGTTTTGCGATGGAAAAAATCCATCACAATTTGCAACGGAAAATAATCAGCCAAAATGCCGTCGCAAATTTTGTTTGCTCCGAGGGTTTTTGCGACGGCTTTTTTCTATCGCAAATTTCGTCACAAAGTGTATGTGCGACGGAAATTGCCAATTTTGCGATGAAAAATGCCCGTCGCAAATTAACTATTTTCTAGTAGTGCTACCAGCATTCAACCGGGTATGATGGCCAGCAAATGTAAAGCTAATCGGCCAACATTTATAGGCCAGGTGAACAACAACTTGTATCATGGGTTAGTTGGTCAATATTTAACTATTTGTCATTACATTTATGATTTTTATTCAATATTTTATACCTTGACTCATGATAATGATATGAGCGCTCTAACAATCAACAGACAAAGTCCATTTGCAAGTGTGTTATCTTCATAATTTTAGGGTGTATAAATGAAGTCGAGGCGGTAAGCGTGCCCCGCGTAATAAAGTTCCCAAAATAATGATCCAATAAATATATTATGTAGAAACTGTAGGAACGCAACCATTGAAATAGAATGAGGAAAAACAATAACCTTCATAAGTTGGGATCTCGGCAAGGCAATTAAAATGGAAGATCACTTAGCCCGAGATGGTACCTTGACCAAAAAGGTTGAGGGAGAAATATTGGAACAATATACTCAGTACTCGGCTCATGAAGCTCGACACCAAAATTTAACACAACCAGATAGTTGAAACCATACACCACTGATAAAAGGCTAACAAGGCTCAGACTAAGAACATGGACGACCTTCAAATACCAAGAAAGTAAAAATAATCACGAATGTGATCAGAAGCGGTGCATAATGACCGCGCTATCCCCATCAGGTAAAACTAAAGTCCGATTTAATATACACCCCAACAGTTCAACACCCAGACTACCAGGTTGGGGGGCAATTGTTATAGACCTGACATAGAGACCCATATTCTAGAAGGCCCAAGAAAGGCTAACGGCTAAGAGGGAAATTAAGGAAAGATTCCTTAATTGTACTAATCCAAATACGACAACAATGAATCAAGAATTAGACCTCCAATATTCTAGGAGGCCCAAAAATCCACTTCTGCTAAGTAACCTATCTATAAGTAACGGATTAAGCTAATACGGTACATACCCTCAAAACCCTTACTATTTTGGCTGTGATTGTGCACACACCTCATCTTTTGGCTATGCCATTATTATGATAGTGCATAATGATCCACTATTTTATAAGGTATCTTCCCTATAGATACTTGAGAGAGGATATCTAGATCCAAGATTAACATAGCAGACATTTCTATCCAACATAACAAGTTTCTTGTGCAAAATACTGCTAGGATATACTTGGCTCAATAACATTTCAAATAGCTAGACGACACGTAAAAAAGGTGGTGATCAATTCAAATTCCAACTAATATCCCTATCAATTGTGAAGTTGCACTGCAATGTGGACTTCCAATTCTATCACGCACACTAAAAGCAATAAATTGAATACTGGACTCGAGAACTTCGAATTGAGGTAACAAATTTTAATAAGAGATTTATGTAACAGAATATAATTTAGTTCTATCACTGCACTTGAGCTAACTTATCTCCGTTTACTCGGAGGATGTAGCAGCTATCTCCGGCTTGTTCTATAGACTAGTCCCACAATCGTCAGGTAGTTCAAGCTCAAGCAAGACATTCTCAATAGCCGGAGCCAATTTCTTATCACCACCGTCATTATAGAAACAATATCTTTTCCACGAGTAAAATAAAATGGATAAATTAACTTAATTATTAACAGTACTAAAATAAAATTTGATAAGAAAAAAGAGAGAGAATGTAAAAAGTTTTTGATAAAAAAGAAAATGTTAAAATGTGATTAGATAGGTAGTGAGTTGTAGAAGGATGTTAAATCCATCCTCTAATTATTAACAGTACTAAAATAAAATTTGATAAAAAAAGAAGAAGAGAGAATGTAAGTGATAAAAAAATAAAGGGTAGAATGTGTATCATTCTAAAAGATGTAAAGTTGTTTCATTTTAAGAGATAGATAAAGAATGTGAGAGAGTTGACAAAAAAAAATAAGAATATAAATTGTGTCATTTAAAAAGATAAATATTTTTCCCAAAAATAAATCACAAGAAGGAGTTTATAAACTTTTTTTTGTTATTAAAAATGATAAATATATATATTTTAATTTTTTAAAGCCCATGAATATTTTTTCATTAGCGAACAAAAGAACATATAGGTAAGTCGATAGGATAGATAATATCAGCTATAAAGTACATTTTTAAAGGAAAAAAAAAAAAAAAAACCACTGCTTCTTCGGCCAGAAAAAATATGGCAGCAGCGGCAACAGTGGCCATGGCCGCACTGTCACTGCACCGTCTCTCAAAATCGCACAGTCACAGTCACACTTATTCATTTCGCACTCTCCCTCGCCTCACTTGCTCTCTCTCCTCCTCCTTAAAATTCAACATCTCCTTCGCTCCCCCTAAGCCCAAGCCCAAACCCGAGCCCGAAACCGAGGGCCCAAACCAATTTCCGGAGCCCGAAGATGTAACCGCCGGGCAGCTCCTGATCCCATGGATCGTTCGAGGCGAGGATGGGAACCTGAAGCTGCAATCAGAGCCTCCACCGAGTCTTTTGAATGCTTTGGCCACCGCCCAAACTGGTACCAAGAAGGAGAAGAAGCAAACCACGAAGAACAACAACAACAACAACAACAACAACGGTGAAAAGGAAGAAAAGAAACCTCGTTCTTCGAAGCCGCCGCAGTATTCCAAAGCAGCACGGAGGTTCTACAACCAGAATTTGAAGGACTCCGGCACGCGCCTTAGCAAGGTTCTCGCCGCATCTGGAGGTGACTTTCTGTTATGAGTTAGTTTCTGCGGTTACAGATTTAGTTATTGGTCTTACTCTTACGAGTTAGTTTCTGCCGTTACAGATTTATAATTTTTTTTTTTTTTAATTTTTTGTTGTGTTTAGTTGCATCCAGAAGGAGTTCTGAAGAGCTTATTTTTGAAGGCAAGGTTACGGTGAATGGTTCTGTCTGTAATACACCTCAGGTTGGAAAATTTTCTTCAAGTTAGGTTTGTTAATAGCATAATAAGCATGGTTATGCCATGATTTCATTGATCACAATTCGTGAATTCATAAAACTGAATTGTTCGTGGCTTGCAGACTAGAGTTGATCCTGCAAAGGATGTTATCTATGTCAATGGGAACCGGCTTCCTAAGAGGCAGCCTCGAAAGGTTTATTTTGCCTTGAACAAGCCAAAAGGGTATGTATGTATATATGCATGTATGTTTATGTTGCACACGTATCCTTATGCAATTGAATTTGTATAATTTAGTTTCATTCATCTTGTCATGACTTCTTTTAAGTAACGCAATTACATTTTCACAGGTACATTTGCTCATTTGGGGGGAATGAGTCTAAATCCGTGATAAGTCTGTTTGATGATTATTTGAATAGTTGGGTATGTGCCACTTTGAGCTTTGTTGATATTTGAATGATAATAGACTCTCTCTTTTTTGACTCAGCGGCATTATGATTATGTACTTTGTTAATTCTGTGTTTCTACTTTACTAGTTTTGCAAAGGCATCGGATAACTCTTTTGAGATGATATATTATTTTACCTTACTTTTACTATATCTTCATTTGGTGATTTAGGAGGGTCTAGTTCTATATTTCTTTCCACTTCTAGTAAAATCTTATCTATCACCTAAAAACAATTTTATTTCCAGGACAAAAAGCATTCAGGAGTACCCATGCCTCGGCTATTTACTGTAGGGCGCCTTGACGTTGCTACTACTGGGTTAATTATTGTGACTAATGATGGTATATGTGTGATTTACAACAGTGAAAGAATTTTTTTCTCCATTGAATTAATGTTAGTTCTGTTTTTCATCTAATATTTTATCCAATGATGCTCGTTCACAGGAGATTTTGCTCAAAAACTTTCACATCCATCATCAAATTTATCAAAAGAGTGAGTCAATAAATTTGATTTGTGTATTTTTATTTTTTTATTTTTTCATTAGTTTGGATTGATATTGCAACTATGGGAATGGAAAGACTTGTACTTCTCAAAGGATTCCTGTTGTGACTTCTCAAAGGATTCCTGTTGTGACTTTGTGACTGCTTTTTGTATTGGAAGTTTGGTTCAAATGATTTAGATGCTGTTGTTGTGTGTTTCATTTTGTTTTACTGCATGGAATGATTGAAAATGTTTGGGATCTCCCTTTCCTATCCTAATTTAATGTTTTATTATATGATTTAATTGCTATGATTTGATATATGGTTTGTATTATTTACTTTTTTGGTCTTTGTATTATTATTTTTGGGAAGAAGGAAGTTCTTCACTCCTATGAATCTTTCATTCTCTGAAACATTACATTTGTTATATCAGATACATTGCAACGATTGATGGTTCAGTTCATAAGAGGCACTTAATAGCCATAAGTGAGGGAACAACCATTGAGGGAGTCCATTGTACACCTGACATTGTAGAGTTACTTCCACGTCAGCCTGATGTGCAAAGAGCTCGTCTTCGTATTGTGGTAAATTTATCTGTTTTGGTGTGCTATATCAGTTCTACTTCACAATACTTGTCCTCACTTAAACTACAGTCTGTTGGTGCATAAGGTTGATGAAATTAAATGCAAATTTTAATGTTGTATGCTATGGTATGGCATACGTGTGGAATTATTGACTGTATTTCATATAATGCTACTTTGGGTCAATTCTAGTAGAGTCTGGGACACATAATTAGATTTCTTTATCTCATAAGAAACTCAATTTTTCTTTGACTGTAATCATAAGTTGAAATGTTTTAATAGTTAGACAATATTGAGTAATTTAATTTTTGTACAAACTTATAAACAAATTATCTCTCAGATGAATGACTTTGTTATATTAAAATATTAATGACAGATCCTGTTTTCCTTTTTGTTTCTGAATGTTTATTATTTTTCTTGATGTTCAACCCTAAAGATTTTAAGAAATTTGTGGTCATTAATGCGAAATTGTTACATGTCATGTGGGGATATTGGTCTAGATTTAAGCACTAATGCAGGATATTGCTCTCAAGATGGCTTCATTTTAGTCTGTTGAATTTACTCTATATACTTGTTAGATCATGTGACCTTTTGCTTCATTTAATTTGGATTCTCATAGGTTCATGAAGGGAGGAAACATGAAGTTCGTGAACTTGTGAAAAATGCTGGACTTGAGGTTAGCTTCAATTATACTTCTTCCCCTTTGAATGTTCCCCGAAAGGCCAAAAGTACTCATGATGAAATTTAGTGAACCCAATTCCAACCCAACTGAATGTTTCTTTGGTTCAGATTTCAAGGAGTTTATATTAATCATGCTATTAATTATGCTAAGCATAACTTATATATATATATAGTCACGCCATTTTAGTTTTTCATGGGAGCATTATCCACTGCTGGTTTTCTTGGATTTTCTCACTTCATATATTATCAAAATTTTTATATCTTCAAAATCGTATCATGCTTTTAGAAGAAGTATATGTACCGGGTAAGGTGGACTTTCGTTACTCGATAGCATTTTCTTGATTTTGTTTTTGATCATTTGTCTTGGTTAGAACTGGAATAATTCCCTGACCTTAGTTTACATTTATATAGCACTCACTGCATGTTGTTTGAGGTCATTACTGTTTTATAATATTGAGTAAATTCTTGTTACATGACCTTTTTTTATGTTAAATCCGTCAGAAAAATCAGCCCAGTTTAAAGTTTTTTTTTTGGGTATGTTAAAAGGTTTTATTAGTATGTGTGGCTTGATTAAATTGATAACTTTCCACCTCATCTTTTGGGGTATTTGCTTGTGTTCTTAACTTCTTTGTGGGTTTCAAGTTTCAACTTGTGGGTATTTTAGGAGAGTTTCCTATTATATCTATAGATTGTAACACGTTGAATGCATTTTTTTTGCTCCTCTGGGTAAATGAGTAACTATGCCTTCATTGATTTCTTGTTTGTGTTTCATATTTCAGATTCATTCATTAAAGCGAGTACGCATTGGTGGTTTTAAACTTCCATCAGACCTTGGGTAATTGTCATGCATCTAATTTTCCTTAGTTCTTGAGGGAGTCCTTCTTCAGTAGTAGTAGTAGTAGTTGAATTTCTGAGAGAAAATCTTCCGTGTGTTTTGGTTACACGACGGAGTGGTGATTATTATATAACAAAAGAGGTTCAACAAAGCTAGACACTACCTTTACACTTTCTTATTTACTTTTTATTTACACAGTATTTTACACCGTGGGTTTACACTGTCTGAAAACAGCATTGCACTGTTTGCAACAGTAGTAATCAAATACATTCCAATAATATTTCAATTGAATTTTATGGCGGTTAAGTGAATTAAAACATGTTTCATCTGTTGTATTTTTCAGGATAGGGCAGTACATAGAGCTAAATCCGACGAATCTGAACGCATTGGGTGGGAAGAGTTAACAAAGTTGTTTCTTAATTGTTGGAGTTAGGAACATTCTTCATTCTCATTCAGATTAGAACAGCTCTGAAGCTATTATGGAAGAGTTGGCCAATACTTGTTTGATTTGAGCTGTTGAGTTCTGATACATAATGCATTTCTTGGGAGAGTAATGGAATAGTGGCAGAGCACACTGCTTTCTGAGTGTTTGCCATCAAGCCAATCTGATGCTCATGCAATCGAACATATCTATGGTCTAGAAGAATTGGGATAAGATGTTAAACTATGCTAAGAAGTGGTATGGCCTTTTCCCATGAATGTGTAGTTCAGGGACTGCTGGTATCTTTATTTTGACAGTGTTGTAAAGTGATGAAGTGATCGTGTACAAAACGATACAAGTTTAACCGAGGGCAACCCGTTCAAATAAGAGGGTTTGTTTTAGAATCACGCAAAGATTCTCAGTTTCAAACTGAACCTACACATCAACACCTCCATTTCTTAAAATGCTAACCACAGGCAAAGTTTTTGACGTTCTTCGTGTTACTACCAAAAAATTTTCTATTCAGCTTTTTTCTTCAAACGGTTTAATATAATTTAGGTCCTAAAATGTGAAGTCCTATATTTCTAAAGCAATTCTATATACAAATCATAGTACGTGATTTCAAAACGAATAATGTCAGTTCAGTTTTACAGTACCTAAAATGCTCTGCTACCTCCTGACCCGATGATGCCATCAACCTTTCAAAGTTCAGTATCTAAAAATCAGCAAACTGCGAAATCACCACGAGGGTAAGAAAATCCACATTTGTGTTCAAGGCTCCAAGTTTTCAAGATGGATCCCCTAATCCATCTCTATGATAGAGTATACGAAATCTTAAAATAGTTCTGAATATCCTGCTAATTGCCCGTGCGACATCATCGCACTTTTATTACGAGCAATTAGCTTTGGGCTTTGATTAGGAAGCAACAATAATTCTGCAAACACCAGCTAGCTGTGTGTTCATTACTTGATTTACGAGGTGAAAGAAGTTGAATATGACAAGTTACTGGCCACAACATCTGAGTCGAAAAAAAAAATTAATCGTGTGTTCCGACTCGATAAATTTTCACTTTTTTGCTAAAAGAGGCCACACAATTGTAGAAAGGAAATTATACAATATATTTAGCCCTAGAAATATACATGTGATTTTTAGGTTGTTCTTAATATTGGCTTGAATTCCTCTCACACCCATACTCAACCCCAAAAATCGAGAAAGAAAGACAAATATTAACCAAAAGGATGCAGCAGCAACCAAAATTGACATCGCACCATAAATTACATTACAAACAAATGAGGGGGGAAAATGGAACTTCTATCATCGAGGGCAGAATCAAAGCCATCTTTTAACTTGGTCTATTCAGTTGTAACTTGACGTAAAATTGGACATCTGCATCGGCTTGTTGGATCGGATTTTCAGAAATAAGAATCAGAAATATAATTGACGCGAGCACCCCATCAGTCCGAGACAAACATTGGAATAGAAACAATTGAATGCACACACTAAAGGGATAATATTTCAGATACTCGGTCTTGTGCATCAGGAGGAATCTCCCTTCCAGGAACCTGAACGTTAAGAAGGTTGGCATACCTGTGGAAATATACTGTCAATATAATTCCAGAAAAGGGTATTAACAACAACAATTTGTATTAACTTACTCAGCAGCGGTAAACAAGTGCATATGTTCTGTAATGAAGGCAAGTAAGGCCTGCGACAGGAATAGGAATAGCAAGATAAGATGACTTGACAAAAATTACAATCAACATGAAGCAGTTAGTTCACTTGACTTGCCTCAAATGGCATGTTTAATAGTTCATAGTAGGTCCGGACTCGATCCAATCTCTGTTGCACAGCTTCACTATCTATGGATGGAATAGCTGCTAGTGCCTGTAACATCACCCAAAATTGTTATGGCTGTCAAATTTGATTAGGTGTTTTTTCTATCTCTACGTTTTGCAAAGTTCTAATTCTCTCTGAATGTACAGATGCATGGTAAAATCATCTAATTCTTGAAAAGTAATATGGAGCAGGCATTTCTTTTTTCATGTCACTAACTTCATGAAAAACAGCGAGGACAGCATTAATTACCTGTTCCAATGCGATAGAGTTTCGACATATTTGCTGAACGCCAAAAAGATTAATAGACTTCATATCCGCCAAAGCCTAATAAATAATAGGGCACCCTAACATTAGCAGTGAAGGAAAGGAAATGATAGAAGTGATTTAACTGAAAATACAGCTACAAAGATAAGCATGGAAAGTTTAAAAACAAAATCTGTAAGTATACACGTCCACCACACCTTAATAGATGCATTTGCTGCAACCCCACAAATTCCACCAAATATGTAATTCCGCTTTGCATTTGATATAAAAGGGGCCATTGCTTCATCTCTTCGTGTTATCTGGGGATTCCATTTAAAAAGTAAAGATAAACAGTTTGACTTGCATAAGCACATCCTACATCTTTGAGTCACTAAACAGGAAGATCTAACTTGCTGAAATTCATCAGTACAACGCAGTTATTAACTGTTTAATTTTGAAATTGGGGTTGATAGTAATTTTCGATAGCCTTTACTAAATCAATTAATGTATTTTTGGATTAGTAGGTTTACTAAGATGCTATACAAGCTAATTTAGTTTACCTTTAGTACCTTGTGTTAAAACAGTATTTTAGTCATTCCCGAAATTACCTAGTCAAGAAATACACATTCCAGCTAGGGTTTTATATGTTTTATTTGGTCGTATCTTGATGCATATATGCTACTTCTTTGGTTTAGTATTAGAAGTCTACATCGTTTAGGATCTCATGATGAAAACCTCATAAGACAAACCTGGAAAAGTCTGCATAATGTAATGCTTACTTTCAATAATAATGATCAAATTTACAAATTCATTCAGCAAGAATGGAATCTTCTTGATCACATGATACAATCAAACCCTGGGTACAATTCCTTGGCTAATTTTCTCTCCTTAATCTCAAGCTTCTAGGCGAACCGGAGCAGTGATAAAACTGTTTTTTCATGACTGAAAAGTCATGGGTTCGAATCCAGGAAACAACCTCTTTGCAATTATGCAAGGGTAAGGCTGCTTACAAAGATTTCCTCCACCCCACACTCGCTAGTCGGGTTTAACGGGGAGTGGTTTTATTTTTTTTTTAAACTCAAGCTTCTAATAATTTAACAACTCGGAAAGACCAGATTCTAGTGCCAAAATAATACTTGGGAAAGTGATTTCAAGTTGTCAACAATGTCAGCAATATCAGATAAATATGAAATGGGAAAAAAAAACAGAAATAAGCTTCCTTTTTTATTCGCATACACTAAATCATCTGAATTAATCTATTATCCAAATAAATTTAGCTTATTCTCCATTAGAAAGTGGCAAATCTCTCCGCATCTATCAGGTAGTCTTATCTTGCGTTACCAATTCATGGAGTATGGGCAGGTGCTGATGCATGTGCAAATTCCTGAATGTGTCAAATAAAGATTTTACAGCACAGGTGCCTCTATTTTGTCTATTAAATCATATTATTTAATATAAAATTTTATTTAAATAATTATATGATTTAATAATCTATTGAAAAGATTAAAATATGAAAAAGTTGAATATAGCAAGATAGAAGTTATTTAGTATTGGGGGGTATTCAGTAAATAACGTCTTATTGTTTCTCTCGGTGCCATGGAAGGAAACCCTTGTCCCAATGGTTGGTGTTGTCGTCATGTGACCCGGAGGTCAGAGGTTCGATTCATGTAATCAACCTCCTATAAATGCAAAGTAAGTCTTCCTACCACAGATATTTCCTTGAACCCTACACAGAGCAGGAGCTTTGTAACACCAAGTTGCCTCCCCTATGGTTTCTCTTGGAATCATTTACCTAATAGTTCTTTTTTTATCATTTACCCCCCAATGGTTTTTTCCATTCAGTCCACCTTCTAACACACTTAAAAATTAAATTAGACTGTCCACTTTGCCCTGTAAAAAGAATCACTATGAGCTTGCTGAAGTTCCTGATATTTTTATAAGAATTATTCCGTTAGTATGTTATATTGAGCATATCAAATTTGAGCCTGACGGATGAAGGGTAACAACATTCATACTTTGAATCATAGTTTGTGCCTTCAACACCTATATTCTATTTCTTTGAGATAGCTGCAATTTCTTTTGATACAAAATATTGACGATTGATTGGTAATATTCTGAAAGTAAAAACTGTTGATCAACCAATCCTCAGGTTGATGTGATCAATCATCAATATTACCAATCAATCAATCATAAATGGGTTCCTACCCCCCATTTTTTTGGATTAACACCTTACTTATATTTTGTGTTTGCATGTCAATGACTCTAATAGATGAATTTTCCCAACTTCTGATCCAATGTTATCTTTAACTTGTGCTCATTGATGTGTTGGTGTCCATTTACGGCTAGTGGTTGGGCAGCAAGAGCGGATGAACAGAGGTGAAAATGTATGGAATTTCCTGGTATCCTATGACAAGCTTGGAGTAAGGTACAGGCTGTGGAGAGATGCGTTGGAGGGAGGAGCTAAGCAACTACCTTTCAGCAAAAAGATTCAACACTACTCTTTTATCCCACTCAGTAATGCTTCTCGGATCCAATAAGCATTTTTCCCCTTAAATCAGGGCTCGTGGACCACCTTGCATTAGAAGGTTTGGTTAGCTGATTCCCTGCTTTCCATAGCTCTCCATCATCCCTATGCAATCCGGGAACTTTTATATATTGATTAGAGATTGCCTATACCGCAGTCCCATCAAAATATTATCAATCAATCATCAATATTTTGTTATCAAAAGAAGTTGCAGCTATCTCAAAGAAACAGAATGTAGGTGTTGAAGGCACAAACCATGATTCAAAGTATGAATGTTATTACGCTTCAGCCTTCAGGCTCAACTTTGATCTGCTCAATGTAACATAGCTGACAGAATAATTCTTATTAAAACACCAAGAACTTTAGCAAGCTCATAGTGATTCTTTTTACGGGGGCAAAATGTACAGTCTAATTTAATTTTTAACGGTGCTAGAAAGTGAACGATATGAAAAAGACCACAGTGGTGTAAATGATAAATAAAAAACTATAGCGGGGTAAATGATTCCACGAGAAACCATAGGGTCTTTTTTTTGAACTTTTCCCTTATTTTAATTTATCTGCCATGCGGTGACAACTGTAATAAGTATATTATAGCAACCACAAAGAAGCAGCACAATTTGGATCCACGAGAGACAAGGCTAAAGGCTACCACTGTGTCTGTGTTGTCTTTGGAAAGGATGGTAATTGATCTTCTTCATTGACATGTAAATTTTCTTAAAAGTCTATCTTCAGATACACTGGTCAATTTAAATTGCATATTGCCAAACCTTAATCTGCGAACTGGCTCCGCGCTGAAAGCAGTCAAAGCACTAGTTCATATGCTAAGTTGCACTGCTATGCTATGTAGCACCGATACCGACACGACACTCCGACACATTAATTCTAAAAAATGTTAGATTTCGACACGTTAGGACACGTTTTGATATTAAATAATAATTTTAATTTATGTAGTGTATACTATATTTAATATTCAATAATTTAACAAAAAAATGAATCTAAACTTATAATATTCATAAATTTAACAATGAAACATAAGATATCCCAAATATTTATATTAAACTTAATAAAATGGTAATTGTAATCTAACAAATCTAATAGTTGAAACTAAAAACTCAATGCAACGCAACCTTTGAACCTTTTTTTGAATTTTTATAATGCGTGTTGGAGTGTCGAGGAGTGTCGGAGTGTCGGACACGACACGTCAGGGTTTTTGAAGTGTCGGTGCTTCATAGCTGCTATGGTATTGCAGCCAAATTAGGTGATCTAAGTCTAACCTGAGTTTAATTTTCAAGCTTCCATCTATCACGGTACTCTTCCTCGGATCTCTAACAAAGAAAGGGATATCACAAGTTCAGAACGAATCACTGGATTTGGGATTTACAACCCCAAAAACTCAAGTCACTGCAAGGCTTCCTCCCTATGCATATGTGAAGGATCATTTCATCCCAAAAGCTTAAGATGTTAGGTGAAGAGCATATTAATGGTTTTATATTATATTTCTTTAACATACCTCCTCACACAAGAGCACATTGGGCTTGAAGGGTCAACAATGCATAGGTCTACCTACCTGTACTAAAAAACTCCACAATATTTAATTATTTATTAATAGAATAAGGGGTGGTGAGGATCGAATTCATGACCACTTATAGAGACTCTGACACCATGTAAGAAATCATTTCAACCAAAAAACATAAGTTGTTAGGTAAAAGTCATATCAATAGTTTTAGATTATATTTCTCTAACTGTATATACCAATATATACTCATGTTCCACTACCATCTATAAACATGGCTATCACTTTCTTGTCTAAATTTTAGTTAAATAAACTTACATCAAGAAATTTTAGGAGCTCACAATGAGTTAATCAGAATGCATTACTTCTTTGTGTTTAAAAAATTATTTCCAGAACCTTAGCTTCTTTTCTTGACTCGGGATTAGAATTTACCCAAACTGAAAATCTAATTTTTCCCTTAAACACTTATTATCCCTAGAAACCCAATAGTATTATGTGAAAACCACACTTTCCCCATAACATGAACCTTTACTTAATTTCATACCTTAATCTATTCTACCATCCTCAAGCCATCCAGTTAAATTAAAATAATACTGCTATCTGAAATCATTAAGATATTCATCTCAGATGGTGTTTGGTTTACTTTCCATTTTTAGTTTTATTTTATGTGTTTTCACCAATAATTACACACCTGTGCAGTGAGCGAAATAATGAAGTCATCTGGCTCTTCAGCATCTTGGTCATCCAAGTACTCTGTATTTATCATTTCCTGCTCAAAGTTGTGATGCTTAGTTAAGTTTGGAGATAACTAACAACCAAATTCTCATTCCTTCCTCAACTATAGACAAATAACATCACAAGTGACAAACCTGCATATGAAATATTGTCTCCAATTGCATCTCTATACGTAAAACCTTGAGACAATCGACTGCCAATTTCCTATAATCTTGAGCAAATGATACTAGACTCCTTGTAGGTGCACTATCTGAACGACTGTGATGGTATTTTCCTCCAACATGATTTGATGCTCTTTGAGTTGTCTGTCCAAGCCTGCAAATTCCACAAGGAATTAATGTACCACAAAAATACTGCCCTAAGATTAAGAAAAGAGGGATCTTACTTGCATACGATGCTCGATTTCTATCATTTATGAAACCAAAAAAAAAAAAAAAAAAAACACAACAGCATACTGCTTGTTAACATAATTCAAATAATTACTTGGTCTAGATGTTAAACGTCAAAGACAATGATTTAGGAAGAAAATAGCAAATTGCTTCCGAGAGAACTTGGGAAGTACAATCTAGGCAAGGAGATCTATTATTGTTTCTGGAGAAGCAGCAAAACACCCTTCTAACAAGGAAGAGAAAACTAAAAAAAAAAAAAAAAAAGGTGGCATGTAGGGTAGGTCGAGCTGAGTGTCATCCAGCATAGGAGAAAGGTATCTATCAGAAGCCAGAGGAAAAGCAATAGAGAAAATATGGTTTCATTGATATTCTACATGTATTTATGTTCCATTAACTAACTATATCTATTCTAAGAGTATGGATATGAAAGGAAGCTTATACCCTTCACATAGAGTGCATAACAAGTAACTCCTATCTTTAAAAAGTAGACACAACAAAATAAAACCTATTTCAATAGTTATAATCCCTTTTTTTCCAATTTTCTTCATCAGATAGGGACTGTTCCAAGCAATCCAAATGATCTCTCTGCTTTACATTAGAAATATTGCTTCAATGAGAAGAATTATTTACTCTGGTCTTAGCTTGTTCGTACTATTTTTAAAGGACATCGTAAGGTTGCTCATCTTGAAGGCACTGATCCAAGCAAAACAGATCCCAAGTTTGCTGAGTGGGATGATGAACACTCTTTTATTATGACCTGGTTATGGAACTCTATGACCCCTAAGTGAGTTAGCATTGCATGTTCTTATCTATCGCTCTCAACATTTGGGAGGATCTTTGATCAATGTACTCCATGAAACAAGATGTTACCACATGCTATGAATTGAGGAATAAGATATTTCCTGCCAAACTGGGCTGTCTCTTTGTGGCAAAATATTGTGACACTATAAAAGGGCTTTGGAGTGGGTCAATACCAGAGTTTGAAAATGAAATGTACTAAGGATGTTACCACCCTTGCAACATTGGTTGAAAGGGATCAAATCTTTGATTTTTTTTAGAGTCGCGGGGTAGTCATGATGGATGTCAAGCTGCCATATGGATCTGCTCATCTAAGCACACTTCTCCAAATTCTTCTTCTAATTTGAAGCCTACTGATGGGTCTATTATGATCTCAGAGAAGCCTCCTCACCATAGTTTCTTTTCTAATTCTAAGTCCAACAAAGGGGGATGCTGGTGCACCTATTGTAAGAAGTCGGGTCACACGAAAGACATTTGTTATCGCCGCAATGGAAAGCAGCAGATTCTGGAGAAGATCGATAGGTCAGCCTCGTGTGGCCAGGCTCATTTGACCTCACTGGACATGGCTACTCCTAGTGAGAGCTCACGTGTCTGATGAATTCACTATTATTTGTCGTGATGAATTGGAGCGGCTTCGGACTATTCTTGATTCTCTCATTAAGCCCCTTGGTACTGGTTATTTGGCTATGAATTGTAAGAACAAAAGCACTCAATCTTTTATTGCCTTTGCACTGATATAAAAAATTCATGGATTGTGGATTCTAGTGCTACTGATCATATGACTTGTTGCGCTAACCTATTTCTCTCTTATTACCTTATTGTTAGTACTCATACTATAGCCGTGTTGACAACTCTCGCATCAGTTGTGGGTTATGGCAACATTCGAATTCAACTCTCCTTGCATTTAAAAAATATTGTTCATGTTCCCCAACTCTCCATCAATCTTCTTTCCGCACATAAACTTAGGGGTCAAGTATATTGAAATTGATTGTCATTTTATTCGAGAAAATATTCAATCAGGATAGATCAAGATAACATTTGCCTACTCTAATGATCAACTTGCAAATATTTTCTCTAAAGGATCTTAGGGGACCCCGGGTTGACTATATTTGTAGCAAGTTTGGTGCCCATAATATATACACACCAGCATGAGGGGGAGAATTAGAATCTATATATAGTAGAGTGTTTAGTTATTATTTATTAGCCCCACATCATGTAAATAGGACCCAAGCCCATGTACTCTATTATTATAAATATAAACCTTGTGTGATCACATTAGACACACAATTCATTAACATCAAGACACACAGTTCAATACACTATGCACAAATTAAAACATTGTCTAGATTGCATCGTATGTAGAAAACCCACCTTTCGATAGAATCTGCAACATATTCCAACGAGTCACTAAGGGATGCCAACAAAATAAGTTTGTTGTCATCATGGATTAGGTTTTCCTGAACAAAAAATACAACAAAGTCACTGGAGAAGCATAATATATAGGGGGACAGGGTTTTTTTTTTTTTTTGGGGGGGGGGGGGGGGGTGGGGGAGTAATTGAGGAGTGGGAGATTTCAGCTAGAATGAACAAAACAGAATAAGTCAGTAAAATGAAATACTCGAAATAAGAAGATAACTATATCAATAAAGAACAGTAACTTATTAGTATAAATAAACACAAACCTGCTTAATAGGACGCAAATTTAGCAGTAATTCACTTAGTTCTAATTCAACCTCTATTGTTTCAGCATCAGAGGAATTGCTTTCCATGTTAAACTGTCCGAGCAGATTTGGTAAACAAGCACTTGAGGAGTCAACCTTCATCAATTTCTCAATATCATGCCTCCCAATAAGCATATAACTCTGCTTCTCAAGAACTGCCTGAAATATAATTGACAAAAATGTTATAAAATAGTAACATTTGAAGACTGTTGTATTAGTCCCACATCATTCTGGCATACTTCACCACATAATATTCTCTGTAAATCATTGTAGTTATTGTAAAATATTTTGTTACCATAGTTTAGTCATTATATTAGGAAAGTAATTATTTTGATAGGTCTATATATTATAATCAACCCAAGTACAGAATAATTCAGAAATACTATTTAGTACTTTTCCATTCAAGGCCACTATGCAAGACAACTATTTATAGGTATGTCAACAACCAAATCGCCTAAATGCTCGAGCAATTAGATGTATGCACATAAAAGGTTTTATATCTAACAATCAAATTAATCCAAAAGATGTATGCACATAAAAGGTTTTATATCCAAAAGCTTAAACTATTAGGGGCAAGGGCGGAGGAACTAGACAAGAATGTCAATTGGGGGGGGGGGGACTATAAATTTAAGAGGTTTAAATTATAGTCTAGAGAAAAACAAAATATTGTGTTCATTGAATTTTACAAAGTTTGGGGGTGCTGCAGTCCCCTTATGTACCATGTAGTTCTGCCACTCGGTGCAGGCAAGAGTGGTTTTATATTTCTATCAAACCCATTTACACAAGAGTCGTTTGGACTTGCAGGGATAATCAGCCCATTTATATTTTGTAAAACCATTCCTAATTAAACCCTGAATAGCAAAGGTGGGGTGAGGGCAATCTTTGTATGCAGCTTTACCCTTGCATAATAGCAAAAAGATTATTTCCTAGAATCGAACCCATTTATACTTTGTACTGAAATTTAATTTAATTAATGAAAAATAGGAGCAACAAGGATCAAACTCTTATCCACTTGGTCATAAAATTGTGTTTTTTGCTTCTTTATGGTGCCCAGCCAGTATTGATTCAAATGGGTAACTTTGTCTGGTATCTAGAGGATTTGGCAATCTCTTTTCTGAGAATGCTGCTGTTTGTGACTTTTTGTTATGTTTTTGCTGATATTCCTTTGAAAGATTGTATATCCTTCATGGTTGTGTAGTTTCCTTTCATTCTACTGTAAGTTTTTAATCGATAAAAAAGTACCTCCATGTATGATGTCCGGCATCTTTCATAAGTCCTCTCCAGAAAAGTTTGCACATACTTCACAAGATCGCTAGCAAATTTGGGCATTGCATGTGCCCAGCCAAGCACCTGCAGTAAATTAGATGCAAAAGTCTAAAGAGAAAACATCCATGTTCTCTAACTATCAAATGAAACTAAATAGCCAATATATTAAATAAAATAATGTCCCAATGTCAAGATTATTATTAAAGTTAAAATTTACCTCCTTTGTCAAGTAATCTATAGCCAATAATCCTTGTAATACAGGTCGACCCTTCTCAATTGATGGAGTGTAAGTAGTAACCATATGTGCCCTCGGACGAAATGCAGCTGGACCTAAAAGTTTATAACCAGAGATCAAATCTTAAAACAAACTTATGTTGAAACCATCTGAGGACAAATACTAATCTCTCGATCAGTCATCATCATTCAATTTCATTATTTTAAAACAAAGGAAGAATTATTGTCAAATAATATTTTTTTTTTCATGGCACTACATGCCTAAAAAGCCTAATCACCTATTATATCATATCAAATTGTCTGCAACTTCTTTTGCTATTAAATTTTAGATTGAAAGGTTCTGCAACTTCAAACATTAAATAATGTGGCAACAATTTAAGTTCTTAAACTTGTCTTTATGCACCATGATATTAAAGATTAGGGAGAATGATAATAAAGGACCAGCCTATGCTTCATTCTTAAAAAAAAAAAGACCTATGAACCCTAGATTAACCACTCGATGATAAGTTTAACCACACCTTTTTTGTAAACATTTTAAAAAATTGATCCTTTATTTTAATTCTCCCAATAAATTAACACTTGAAAGAAGAAAGACTGAAGTTATTATTTCTCAAGTTATCATGTAGAAAGGGTTACAATATATAGAGACTGATGGGCAAAATGGCCTAAGAGAATAAACCCCAAGCCTGAAATGATAATAAGGAAATACTAAATTAGGAAATACAAATAATTACAAATATTTACAACAATAACACATTTTATCAAGTTAGCGTTTACAAGAATAAAAATACTATGAACAACTCTAAAAACATTTGGATGCATGCTGCGTTTTCTTGTGGCTCTTTGAATTGCAATTTGTTAGGAAAGGATAATCTAGCAAGGGAACAAGTCTTGGGTGACAAATGCCCAGAATGTTTGGTACTGCTTTGAAATCACTTAAGTCCATCCTTCAGTAGGGTAATACCAACTTGTTTAAACTAGATTACAGAAATTTTCAAGTAAACAAATTTTGCTTCAGACATTTTTAAATGTTCAGGGCTGGATATAATGTATTTATTACTCAAGTAATTGTCAAAACAACCTTCAATTGAGAATGAGCCTTTACATCAAACAATTCCGACAAAGCTAATTTCAATATTCTTTAAGGCATAACAGACATACTACAACTCATGTTTAAAAAAAAATGATAAGATTCTTATCACAAAAGACCATACTATAAGTCACGGAGGGCTTCTCAAATAAGAGATACAAAAAGAAACAGCCAGAACAGTTTAAAAGACTTGCTTGATATGGCTTGCTGTACGCTTTTTCGGTAGTCTACAAACATAGTTGGTAAAAAGTGGTCCTTCACAAAGTTCTCCACAAAAGCTAGCAACCCATCATTCCTGCAATTCACAAAGTTGACAACACCACAAACTAACATTAATGAGTTACAAAGCAACAAAACTCGAGCTTGAAAAGATGTTTCGTTATTTGTTCAGAATCAATCAGCAGGAGATTATGCAGAGATAATATAAATATAAGCATAGTCAGTCAACACCATATGTAAAATTTAAAAACAGAGAGCAGCAACCATAGGAGCAGCTTCCTAATTTCATTCTATTTCCTTATTTTGATTACGGTTAGAAGTCTATTGCATTAGTTGCCTTGGGCTTCTACCAATAGTATTACACTGGTACTAGATCTAATTCTTAGTATAAATTAAGTAGGTGTTAGTGCTTAGTATTTTACACACACCAAGTCAATCCAATCGAATATTATTCAGAGCCTCCTTTCTCTCTTTTTCTCCTTTCATATCTAAACCCTATAATTTTAATATGGTATTAGAGTCTCTATGACCAAGTGGACAAGTGAAGAAAGAGAAAGATGGCAAACAATTTAAGTGTGTTTTATTTTGTCATTGACAAGGAAAAGATTTATTACTTTTCAACCACATCTTTGGTTCCTGTTCTACATCATAACAGATAAAGAATATTCAGAAAATCAGACTTGACTAGCCAATTTAACCAATTAGCAGGGAACCAGACTATGTAATAGATTGATTAATATTAACATCTCTGCCTTGCATCTACTATCTTTCACATTAATTTTCTTTTTTACAAATAGGTTTCTTTCAACACTTTACCTCAACAAAATACTCAATTCATTCTGCTCCTAAATCGTAGCTTTTTGAGCATAGTAAGCATTATATACTAGAAAAGTTAGTACTTGTTAAGAGATATAATAAAATCATTCTTGTGCTTTCACTCAACAGCTAAAGTTTTTGAAAAAGTTGGTTGCATGACATGGTATCGAGCCTATGACCAAGTGGCTTCAAGATCGATCCTTGTCGCCCTCATTATCAAATAAAAAAAAGTAAGTTAAATTTCAAAACAAGGCAAACCAAAAATTGAGCTTGTGCATTATCCACGCTTCAAAACCCAAAAAGGTTCTCACATGAGGATATGTGTTAAGAGATATAATAAAATCATTCTTGTACCTTTACCTAACAACTTAGTCTTTTAGGAGAGTTGGTTGCATGACTCTACTAAACATTCAATGCAGAATCCAACAATGTGCCACAATATCAATGTTGGATAAAGTAAAGTGAATAAGCACATATCTAGAGGTGGCGATTTTCAACACGACCCGCTAATATGACACGAACACAACACGAAAAACTCGTATTCTGATCAACCTGTTTTCAAATTCGTGTCGTGTTCGGGTTGGCAAAAACTGACCTAAAAAAATTCGTGTTGTGCCGCGTGTCAACTTGCGAACTCGAAATTCGCCTGCATTAATTTTCTTACAGGTCATTCGTGTCATGTTGTAAACAAGTTATTCGTGTCTTATCGTGTCGTGTCAACCAACAAAATAACTTGATTTCAAATTTGTGTCGTGTTTGTGTTGAGCGTATTCATGTTCGTGTCGAATTTGTGTCGTGTTTTCATCTCCACTTATCAGGACACACAAAAACAACATTTTAATTACACATAATTTTTTATTAAGGGAAAAAAAAAGTGAACAAGAACGAGGCATTTTGGTTTCACACACGAAATAAAAAAAAAATATCAAACAAGAAACATTGCAATGGTTTTAAGCTCACCCAAGCTGGGAGTACTTTGTTGGTAGCATTGAGGCAACTTTGTCCGTAAACTGCACAAAGAACCAGGTCAGGAATAAAGTATAAGGAGCATCATCAAAACTTTACAGGAGGGAGTTCAGCAATCCAATATGCAACACCTGAAGCACAGGACGGTATACGGATGCCGCTAAATATATGCCTTCTTCAGGCAAAACTGCTGCAGAACCATAACCCTCTTGCAGCACATTGGGACCCTTCCTACTCCATCCTTGGCGAACTAGATCAACTCCTGAATATTAATGTAACCAGCCATAAATGTTGAAAATGAGAAAATAAATTAACAGCTAAATAAACAAGTAAAAGATAAATAATAAAAATAATATGAAAAAACTGCTATAATCTAAGATGTTAAAATTAAGACAATGACCAATCATTTGAGCATAAACTGCAAGTAGAGAATAAAAATATTGTAAAAAATTAAGTAAAATAAATTATTCTATATGAAACTTCAGTAAGTGGTTTACAAATTAAAAGCAACTGCGGAAAAGGTCAAGCTCAGAAAAGCATACTAATAAAAATGGAATATCTGATTACCAAAAAAAAGAAAAATGCAATATCTTCATTAACTGAAAGAGAAACAATGTAGAGCTGTAGACAGATATATAGCCAGAAGGCAAATGAAAATAAGAAAAGATTGAGAAAAAAAGATAAAAATAGAATTTAAAAAATATATAACATTATTCATAAAAAAATAGCAATAAACAATTAAAAGGAAAAACAAAGATAAATAAGAGGACAAAAAAGAATAAGAAAGGGAAAAAAATAAAGAAAATAAATAGAGGGATAAAAATAAATAAATAAACAAAGAAAAAGGAAATACATAAGTAAATAAGAGAAGAAAAATTGAGAGGAAAAAAAAGAAATAAAAGAAAAGAAGGATATAAAAGAAAAGAAAGATTGCAAGGAAAAGGCATCCTTTGAAAAAAAAAAAAATTCTAAACACAAGGACTATTTAAAACTAAAAATGCAGCAAGGTTACCCAATCTCTCTGCATACAAGAAACTTTGATATGAGTAACTCTTCCTAAAAGTTTAAGTTGTTATTTAACTATAATAATGTTTAAAAAAAAGCTATTGATTGAGGTAAAAGTGACAAAAGACAAATGATACATACAATAGAGTTATTTCTGAGTTATGATGCTTAGCCAATCCAAAGTGCACCATTTTAGTCTTTACGAACCACACAATCACATGTTCATCCAGTGGATGACAACAATCCACACAATAATAGTGTAACAAAGTTCTAATTTATTTTTTTGTTACTAATGAGTAGCAGAAAGCTAAAGAGTAATGACACTTAAACAAACCTTATCCTGACAAACCCTTTACAAACTCCAAAGTAGACTCATCTGGACCATTCAGAAAAAAGTTACAGTGGGACTGAGGTGATATCCAAATCCAACAAATTGTACGTGGGTTTGTGCGGATAAAGTCTATGTAAGTATCATTTCCCACAGCTAAATTATCCGAAATATTGTGTCAATGAATCTAACTAAAGCCACTATAAGAGATCCTTCTCTTATAAAGCCATTGGTACACTTCTAGTGTTCATGATTTTTGCAAATCATGCAAGCTTGATCAAAATCAAAATAGCATGTCTTAATAGTAAGTCGTAAATTTGCTATACTCCTTTATTGGAACTTATCATACCCTGGTTAGGAATAGATATTGTAGCATCGGTAAAGCGAAATGCAAAGGTAAGACCATCTTCTGATCCATCCCTGTAATCAATAAGAAACGTTATTCATTAACTACATGATACAAATTTGCCTTGAGAGATAAATATTATATTTTCTCGGGAAATTAAATTTTCTCTTTTGCATTTTCTCTTGATAAACCCATGAAGCAGCCTCTTTGCAATTATGTAAGGGTAAGGCTGTGTACAAGGATTTCCTCCACCCCATACTAGCTAGTCGGGTTTAACGGGAGTGTTTTTTTTTTTATTCTGAGAAAAAATGCAGCACTGAACTTATAACCTAAAAGCAAAAGGCATGCATTTGATGCCTAAGAATTCCCATTTTTGAGAGGGATGAATTCCTTATTTTGTTTTTATCTTTGCTCACGGAAGATACATGTAGATTAACTTCTAAGAAAGAAAATGCACAAATAGATCATTTAGCATTTGGGCTTAGAAATGTGTGTTGATATGAATGGCTTAATACGGCATTTTATGCATGTCAATGTGCATCATTTTTTTGTTAAGCTGTCCTTTCAATTCTAACAGAAAAAAAATCAGTTCAGAGATAACTTAACTAGGGTGGAACAGGTCAGTGCCCAATGACCTGGATTACTTCCCCACAAAGGTTTGTGATGAAATTCTTAGCAACAAAGGGATTGGATGGCTTTATTGTACTGAGGTCATTGTTTCCTTTTTCTATGTTTCTTCTTCGCATCATTGCATGGGACAATACCTTATAATCCTTTAATTTACCTTCTTTATAATAACATTCTGATAAGGCCCAACCCATGAAAGTTTATACCAGAGATAAAAAACAGGAAGGTTTAGGCTGTTAATGGGTTGGCCCATAAACAAATTGGAGGGAATAGTTATTAACATATGTAGGGAAGGTTGTTAGTGGCCAGGTCAGCATTGGCAGGACCCATTAAATGATGCTGAGCGTGAGTTAGTGAGCATCTTGGGAGAATTCTGGACTTGGGAGAGAACCAGAGCCTCTCCAATTGCTCTGGGGTATTTTGCGGATTGTTTCCTCATTTTTTACCTTTCCTTTTCAAATTCCGTCTTATCAAATACCCATTGTTTGTACTGGATTTATTGGGAATATTGATATATAAGCCTCAGATAGTTGATTGTCTCTTAATTTTCAATAAATCTGTGACTGGTATCTATCGCATTCCTTTTATTTTATTTTATTTAAAAAAAAAATAACATTGATAGCAATAAACTAATATGTGACAACCAGCATTTATTTGAGTTGCAAAACATATGCTTCTCTATTAGAAGATCAATAGTGGATCCAAAATATAGTTTTCTGCAATAATAATTTGCTTTGAGTTCCTTTCATTATCTTCTTAATTCTTATGCCAGCTTCTTAGTAGATTTTCTTGATTCTTAGGTGTTGGAAACTTATGTAGCAAAAGGACACCTATACGATATTTCAAAAAATTGACAACTTCCAATTTAGCAAGGATTATATTAAATGTTGTATTAAAGAACAATAGAAATTCAAATCACTTGCCTTTTCTCTTTGGAAGGGGCTTTGTTCGCAAGCCTAGCTGTTTGTACAGCAGCATCAGCAGATGCAGCTTCAGGAGTAGCCCGCAGAATTTCACATATAAGTTGTTGGCATTCACTCTACAAAAAATGAGTGAAGAAATATGTTAGAGAAATATAAAACCATTAATGTAACCTCACCCAACAGCTTAAGCTTTTGGGTTGGATTGGTTCTTTACATGGTATCAGAGGTTCGATATCCTGGGTTCGCTCCTCACCACCCCCCACTTTCTCTTGTGAAATTTTCTTAGCACAAGTAGGTGGGCCTGTGCATTGTCTACCCTTTAAGCCCACTGAGCTCTCGTGTGAGGGGGCGTGTTAGGGAAATATAAAACCATTAATGTAGCCTCACCCAACAGCTTAAACTTTTGGGTTGAATTGGTTCTTTACAAAATATAAGCTGGAAGATAAAATACAAACGGATTACAACATTCAAGCATACATTTTAGAATATTTTACCTTTATAAGACAGGTCGTGTCTGTTTCATACAAATTAAACAAAATTATTTAGGTCCTGTTAGTTTCATATTAGTTAGGCCCTCCTTTGCCATTAACTGAAACAGAAACTTAATGTTTTTCTGTCACAAGCGGTTAAACAGAATATGACAACACAGGATGCTACATTTCACATTTCAGTCAGCAACAAAATCATCCTTTCACATTAATCGAATAACATATGAAGAGAAGGAAAAAAAAAAAAAGACACAGAGCTACAGGAAGAAAAAAAAAGGTTTCACCAAAATCCAACAGGAAGTGTAATATTTTATACTGGTGTCTTGACACTCACTAACATGCATGTCAATCCACTTTTGTTAGATATAAAATCATTCGGGAGCCTTTTTCTAAAATCATACAGCCAACATGCACATTCAAGCATACATTTTAGTGGGACCAAGACATCAACCGTGTTTAGCCATAATATAGATATTTCTTCAAAATCTATTATCAAACATCTTGCAACTAAATGGCCCACACATATAGACTACCTGTAACACTGTAAGGGAGAAACCTATGCTGTAACCTCCCACTACTTGAGATGCTTCAGAATCAGGGTTCCAGTTTACATCAACTGGCATTGATTTTGGTGTGTTCAAATCAACATGCTGACTGGATTTTGCTTCCAAAAGCTCCCCGACAACAACATGGTTCTCTGAAGAGAGACACGTGAGATGACAAATTTACTTTTAAGAATGATGATTAACCTGGAAAGAAGAATGCATAAAGTCATTATGTCTCACCAAATATTCGAACAACAGCGTCCAAAATTGAATCAAGAATCTCCTTCGCAGCAACCTGCGCTTTCCCACCAGGAGCCATGAGAGGTGACACAGGGCTCACAGCCAACAAAGTCCCAGCAATAGATATTCCATTCTTACGCTTCTGTTTTGGCAACTGATAGCTTTCCAGTTGACCTTTAATAAAGTGTAGATCTCCAGTAACAGCTCGGGAACCCTGACCAATGCTAGACCTTGATGAATTCAAAAGCTCTGCATGAGCTTTAATCTTGGATGTAATAATCTCATGAATTGTTGGCCGCAGTCTTTGGCTGGTATAGAATAAAACCAGTACAGCTTATACACCATCTTCACAGGCAAATATAACAAAAAGGATAATAATAAAATAAGATGAGACTTACACAGTCAACCCTCTCCCTCCCCCCAACAAAAAAGAAAAAGAAAAAAAAAAGGACATAAACAGAAGAGAATTGAACAGCCTAGCAGAAGAGGATTGATGTATCCGGTAACATGCAGACATGTCAACACCACAGTTGTAATGCAATTGCAAAGCAAAGGTGTAAGGAGCAAATCTGACTACAATATGCAGAGTATAGCTCATTTGTGCCAATAAAGTGATTTGCATTTTAATTTCAAGTTTGTCCCAAAGCAAACCAGTAGAACACATTCATAAAGGACAGAAATCCCAACAAATATTAATCAGGCTTGCACCAAACTTTCTTTCTAGAAATCTGCAGACTATTGCACGAAGTCTCTTAACATATATCTTCCTTCAGGTACAGCATTCATAGACTTAAAACACTATAGCACTACCAACAACCAACAATCATTAGTTCAAGAAGTAAGGAGTTTGTTCCCCTTAACCAGAGGTCTCGAGTTCAAGCCCTGGAAATGGAAAAAATGGTCTTGCAGAGCAGCCCCCAATATGGTCTGACATTGCTAGAATCGGATTAGTTGAGTAATTGATGAACCAGATGGGAAACTGATACAACTGGATCCAAAAAACAACAATAAAGAAAGAAGAACAGGGAATTTTGGCCCAGAAAGAACTCTTTCTGGAATTTCTGTATATTATAACAACTGGAAATGACAATTACAGAAAAGGAAATTTATCAACAGAACAATTACTCTATTACAGTTCAAATCTTCCTATCACTATGAGTATACTGAAAAAAAGAAAGATAGGCTCAATATGTTAGATAGGTGTTGATCTCTCCCAATTCCAAGTCCCACGTCCAGTCTGAATAGCATGTGCAATGGCACCTACCTCAAATAACCACCTCACCTCCTGCCACGTCATCATTCACTTCTCTCTCCTTACTAACAACTCTAACAGAATTGCTGTCCCTTCTTCCTTCCAGAATATTCACTGCTGAGTCAGCCACCCCAATTGGTCCTCTATGACGTTTTCTAGAGTAAACCTTTACTGCCACCGTATCAGAAACCACCAAAAAACACTATAGCACCCAATATCACCAATTATTTTGAGCATAAAGTAAGATAGTTGCTCACAAAATGCCAAAGAGTGATATTATAATTTCAGACCCACTGCTATTTAAGGGAATGTGGGAGATTGACAGCCACATCCCTTCTACTAATTGGGAGGGTACCGGCATTCACAAAGTATGCATTGCATGAATTAGTACATCATTTCTTGGGTTAAAAGGAAAAAAATTATTAGAGCGATAAAAGAAGATACAAAAAGAAAGGATCACAATAGAAACATGTATGAAAATGGACTATAATTACTAGAAGAATGTCAGGGAAATAAAGAAACCAGAGAAATAGGGAAGGAGAATTCTGTTCTTCAGTTATGGAGAGAGAATGTACAAGAAGAATAATTCCCTCACAAGGGTAATAATATCCTTACAACTGAGAACCCTCATTATCAGTATCAGAGTTCAGAGAGAAAGTGATAGAAAGAGAGAGAAAAGGAGAGAAAGAGTTTGAGAGAAATCTGAATTATGCTATTATGAATTGTTTAAAAGGTTTTGAAGCAACAAGCTCTATTGTTGAGTCAGATTCTAACTAACCATAATGTTATACTAACTACTTAACAGAATAGAGGGCAGATTCAGTACAAGCATGATCTTGACAAAGTACAATAGTGACACAGTACACGCGAAGCAATGAATGCTATTTATATACTATATATGCCAATACAGTCCTCCTCTACTCTGCACAACTCCCTCTATTTAAGCTCTAACTAAGTACTGCTGTAACAAATTGTGTTAACTAACTAATCTGCTAACCTTCTACTATTTATTCCTTCTAGAATATACCCTTCAAACCTCATTATTAGGAGTTCGCTGGTGCCTAACAGATCACTAGTTTGAAATAGGATAAAAAGAAAATAAATTTCCAGTAGTAGTGTTGATGGTTGAGCTTTTATTAAATATAAATTCTGATGAAGAGTATCAAGCTGGCAACGTAAGTGTGCAAGTCAGTTTTGTAGTTAAACTTAATGAAAAAAGTAGATCCAAACCTTGAAAGTTTTAGATAAAGAAATGCAGTTAGAAAAAAGAAACACAATCATGCAGGAACATGCAAAATACGACAATATTGAAGCTTATGTAAGAAATGCCTGTGGATAAAATTAAACTCTTTTAAGAGTGTCTTTAAAAAAGAATAAAATGTTATGAAGACAACAAACCATATTATAGCGCCAGCAGCTGCAACTTTGCCAAGCATGCAAAGGCACTCAACCATGGTCTGAAGATACTTTACATGAAGTGGAGCATCACTCTTTCTGATTGATTCCTATTGCCATGAAAATCAGAACTTCAGTTCGAAAGACTAGTCACCAAAAATTCAAGAAGCAATGTTAATTCAATACAATTATGTGACTCATACAAGAAATTCATCAGGTGTCGAATTGGAAAGCCATGTTGGCATTTGACGAATAGCAATGTTGGCATCCTTTGGTACATCACTACCATTCATTCTCGTTGTTGTAATATTCCCATCTAAGGTAGCTTCCTCATTTAATTCCATAGCACCTTCCTCATCGTGGTCATCAAAAGAACTGAAACACATTTGACAATATTTAATATATGTATATAATTATATTCAGCAACCATAATACCAAAGCACACACTAAAATGTACATACTGAAAAAATTGGAAAATTATCTATTTAAATCAATATTATAAGCTTAAATCAATTAATATTAGAGAAGAGGGCACAGCCCAAAGTATACATTAGGCAAATAGAAAGTTACACTAACCTAAGAAAGTAAACAACCACAAAAAAAAGGAAATCACATGCCAAATCACACTACCAAAGATAGCATGGAACGGTATAACCAGTCTTCCAAAATAACATGGAATCAAATCAAGCTACCAAAGTTTCTCATCATGTACTGCAGGAACCAGTTTTCTTAGTTTCTTATGAGAACTCTATAAAAATCTTTTCCATTCTTGATAAATAAGAAAAAGTGCAAGGAATTTCGCAAAATTAATCTATCTACTATGAAAGCAGTCTTGCCTTAGCCATCAACAATGCAATGTACAGCAATAAGGAAATGTATGAAACTTCACAAGCAAATCATCAAAATGATTTATGCAGTTCAGAACAAAGGAAGAAAATAGCAGAAATAGTAATAAATTAAATTGACCAGTATTACCCTCCATCCACAGACCCTGGCCTATACGATCCATCATTCTGGAGACTAGTCTGATTGTCCCCTTTCACTAACCTTGTTCTTCGAGACAGGGATTGTGAATTATGTAAAGTAAGTGCATCGGCAGTGGTGGTTGGTACTTCATCGTCATTCTCTAGCATAGTTGAGCCAGCGGCGCTGCACACATAACAGTTCAAACACATAACTTCACGAATATATAAATCAAACACAAAACTCGAGACTGCAAACTCTAAACTGTACAGTCAGATTAAAATCTGCTGTACATTCCAGAACATGACATCCAATTATGTCCACACAAAAACAAAAGCAAACAAAATAGAATTGAAAGTAACAAAAGAGAAAATAGGGCTTCAGAGTCTGCACGAGAATAGCATGTCAAGGTCAAGAATTTGCAGCAAATATGATCAAAAACTAGAAAAGAATTTCAGAAGTGAATACTCCAATATCTCACAGCAAGTTGTTCAACGTTAAAGATCAGAATGGAAAACCAAATACCTATATTCACCCTTGTTGTATAAATGGGCATGCAAATCCTCCAAAACCTTATAAAAGAGGACTCCACGTAACTTTGTTAACTCAGAACGGACATCTTGAAGTGCCCCAACCTGGACCACATCAAAAATAATTATGACGTACAAAAAGCTAGTAGAAGTGTTCATAAAGATAATTAAAAAAGTGAAAAATATGAAAAATGGGAAGAAAAGAAAAAGAGAGAAAGAAATTGGAAGATTGACTTTTCTACAGAGTTCCATTTTGATGCTTACAACTAATGTCTATGTTGAAATTATAGGGATTTAGGAAGGGAAGGAAGAAAAAGAGAATAAAGACCGGATAATATGAAATTGATATTCATTTGATATGTTATGATACAAACTACAAAGCACCAATTCCTATTTACAAAAATATTAGACTCCAAATCCTAACTAAATAAGGAAATAAATAATGAAATATAAGAAAATAAGGAAACTATTCCTTGGAGATCATCTAAGTTACTCTAAACTATTCTAAGATACAATCAAGATATGAGAGATTTTTCATATATTCTAGAAGTCTACAAAAGCAAAATTGAAATAAATCTTCATTAATACAAAAGGGAGAAAATCCTGTTGGTTAGACAACATGGATAAATTTGATGCTATGCTTGGATATTATAAACTTCAATAGATCTATACCAATTACTCAATTGAAGATACAACCCAAAAAAAAATAAAAAATTGAGCAACAATAATCTAGATGTGAGATGTAGAATAGTCATATACTATTTAAGTTCAATACAAACTAAATGGGTGCAATTCTTACGGCCATCCCTTTACCTTTCCATATGTTAGGATAAGATTATGTTTACAGTCTCTCTCTAGTGCTTTGCCCACAGTCATGATCATTTTAAGGGCATATTCATTTCTAATATGCAGAGGTGACAGATTTGATGAATACTTGTATTTTTTAGCCTCTATGGCTCTTCGTTTATGGCTTTAAGATACAGTATCCTCCCCCAACCATTACATTTCCATTTTTTTAAAAACAAAATAAAAATTCTTTAAACAAAAAACACAAACAAAAACAGGTAACGAAAAATATAAGCCCTCTACACAAAACACACTCAAAAGAGGCAGTAAGTTGAAATCTTACAGTTTGGAGACCCCGTTCAAGCATCAGCAATGATTGCACATGCAATTGAACCGCAGCATAAAATTGCTTCTCTGAAATGAGCTTCTCGATACGAGCTGGAACCTGCAGCTTAGATCTTCAGAATCAAAACTGTAAACAGAGTAATTGAAAAGAATGCGTGTGCTAAACTGATATCAAAAGAAAAACTTTAACAGAAAAAGTAAGCAGCAACAAATGTATACAAGCATGCAGATAAATTTTTCTCATTACAGATTTTTTAAGCAGATATTTTAGGCTCTTATTTCCATGATTGAGCATTCAGGTCAAGTAGTTCTTTGACACAGTATTAGAACACGGTTGACCAGTTTAGAGTGGGGTGAGAGCAACACTTGTACGCAGCCTTAACCTTGCACGTATGCAAAGAAGCTCTTTTTCAGATTCGAATTTGTGACCTTTCAATCACAAAGAAGTAGCTTTTCCACTACTCCAGGCTCACTTTCTTCTTTAGAATAAGTTAGGAACCAATTTAAAATTATATATCTACACTTGAGATTGAAATAAGTATGTATTACAATTGTATAAGAGCTCTCTATTTAAAGAGACTAAATGACCTAATGAGCTAAGCCCACAACATGTGGGACTATTCTATTATATACACTGAACAACTTTAACATACAATTCTAACACTCCCCCTCAAATTTGTACGTATATATTGTGAGCACCCAGCTTGTTACAAATGTATTCAACCCGAGGACCTCTAAGAGCTTTAGTGAAGACATCTGCGAGTTGATCCTTGGAGTTGACAAATGCCGTTTTAATTTCTCCTGACTGAATCTTTTTTCGAATGAAGTGACAATCGATCTCTATGTTCTTGGTTCTCTCATGAAATGCAGGATTAAATGATATATGAAGGGCAGCTTGATTGTCACAAATGAGTGTCATGGGCTGTTTCTGTGTACAAAGATGGAGCTCCCGAATCAACTGCTTTAACCAAATTAGTTCGCAGGTGGCAGCTCCCATTGCACTATACTTGGCCTCTGCACTGGATCGGGCGACAACAGTTTGTTTCTTACTTTTCCAAGAAATCATGTTTCCTCCAAAGACGATACAATAACCTGAATTAGACCATCTATCCGAAAGTGATCCTGCCCAATCAGCATCTGAATAACCACAAATTTCTGTATGTTCTTGATCTGAATATAATAAGCCTTTCCCTGGTGCTCTTTTGATGTAACGCAGGATCCTAACAACAGTATCCCAATGAGAATCACAAGGGGAGTCAAGGAACTGACTAGCCACACTAACAGCAAAAAAGATGTTTGACCTAGTCACAGTGAGATAATTGAGCTTCACAATCAACCTCTGATAACGTCCAGAATCAGATAATGGCTCCCCTTATCCGGGCAATAATTTGATATTAGGATCCGTGAGTGTATCAACTGGCTTACACCCTAACATACCAGTCTCCTCTAAGATATCTAAGGCATATTTCCTTTGACAAATGGAAATGCCCTGTCTAGACTGTGCCACCTCAATCCCTAAGAAGTAACGAAGCTTACCAAACTCCTTTATTTGAAATTGACTGAACAAATATTGTTTTAATTGGTCAATCCCGGCGTGATCACTTCCAGTGAGAATGATGTCATCAACATAGACTAACAGATAGACGCACTTATCAAGAGATGTGCACCTATAAAACACAGAATGATCAACCTCACTATGGATTAAGCCAAAAGCCTGACCGACAGAATTGAAACGGCTAAACCACGCTCGAGGAGACTGCTTGAGGCCATATAAGGACTTAAGAAGTCTACACACCATTCCAGACCCCCCCCTGAGCAACAAAGTCAGGCGGTTACTCCATGTAAACCTCTTCCTATAAATCACCACGAAGAAATGCATTTTTAATGTCTAGTTGAAGGAGTGGCCAATGACGAATAACAGCGAAGGCAACAAACATGTGGACTAATGCCATCTTAGCGACAGGAGAGAACGTGTCACTATAGTCAAGGCCAAAAATATGAGTAAAGCCCTTAGCGACTAACCGCGCTTTGAGACAGTCAACATAGCCATCTGGTCCAACCTTGACAGTAAAGATCCACCGACAATCAACAATAGACTTCCCCGGAGGAGCAGAAACAAGATCCCAAGTGCCATTGGAATAAAGAGCGGTCATCTCATCAAGTATCACTTGGCGCCACCCTGGATGGGAAAGTGTTTCACATGTGGTCTTGGGAATAGAAACAGAAGAAAAACTATAAACAAAGGTGAAATGAGGAATAGAAAGACGGTCATAGCTCAAAAAGGTATAAAGAGGATAAGGGTTACGAGTAGTACGTATATATTTTCTTTGGGCAATGGAAAGACCCTCTGGTGAAGGATCCGGAGGGGGAAGAGTCGACAAGAGAAGGCGATGAGTTAGCCAGGTTCAAGTCAACAGGAGGCACAGTCTGATGAAGCTAATAGGTAAGAAAAGGACGGTCCTCAAAGATGGAAGCAAAAGGTCGCTCCTCTGGGGTTGAGTCACCTGCAGCTGGAAACAACATAACGCTTAAAATCAAGAGAATAACAACGATAACCCTTTTGAAGACGAGAATAACCAAGAAAAATAAACTTAAAGGCTTTAGATGTTAACTTGTCCTTACCACGAATGAGATCATGAACAAAACAGGTACAACCAAAGACATATGGGGATAGAGGATAGAGAGGAGCGTCTGGAAACAACAGGTTATGGGAAATGTCATTGTTAAGCACAGAGGAAGGCATGCGGTTAATGAGAAAATAAGAGACAAGTACTGCATATGTCCAGAAGTGAAGTGGAACATGCATGTGAATAAGAAAAGTGTGGGCAATTTCAATGAGATGTCTATTTTTACGTTCGGCCACCCCATTTTGTTATGTAGTGTGAGGACAAGTAGTCTACTGTAAAGTACCTTGTGACCAAGAAATTAGAAAAGTCAAAAGAATCATACTTCTTAGCATTATCACTACGTAAAATACGAACAGAAGCACCAAATTGAGTATGAACCTCAGCAGAAAACCTTTTATAAATGGAGAATAACTCAAAATGATTTTTCATTAAATAAACCCAGGTACAACGGGAATAATCATCAATAAACGTAACAAAATACCAAAAGCCTAAAACAGACAAAGTACGACTTGGACAACAGATATCTGAATGAATAAGAGAGAAATGAGCATCAACTCGTTTATTGACTCGATTGACAAAGGAGGAGGTGTGTGCTTCCCTTGCTAACATGAAAGACAATCTAAAGAATGAAGACCAGATAAAAGAGGAACCATCTTCTGCAATTTTGAAAGACTAGGATGACCGAGGCAACTGTGGATAAGTTGTGGAGATTCTGTGACAGAGCATGCCACTGAAGGACGAGGCACAACCAGACAATAAAGACCTCGTGACTCATGGCCCACTCCAATCGTCTTCCCCGTGTCCAAATCCTGCACAGAAACAGAATGGCTAGAGAAGATTATAGTACAAGTAAGGGAGTGGACCAATTTCCTAACAGAAATTGAGTTATAAGGGATGCTAGGAATGTAATAGACAGATGTCAAGGTCAAAAAAGAGATTGGACGAGCTTGTCCAATCCCACGAATAGGGGTTTTAGTGCCAACATCAAGGGTAAAGGAAGGTAAATGATCAGAATAAATAAGAGATGTAAAAAGTTCCTTATTACCACAGAGTTGATCGCTACCACCAGAGTCAAAGATCCAAGGACCAATTGATGTAGAATGAGAAACACAATCAACAAGATTACCAGTATCTGGAGCATAAGGCTGAGACTGAGAAGAAGCCTTCCTGAGAAAAGTATGGAGTGTTGCATAGTCTACAGGATAGAGAGAGACTGAACTAGATGAAGTAGTATCTGACTGAGCTATATTCGCAACATGAGAGGGTCATAGGTGAGGATATTTCGTGTAACAACGTTCCTCGTACTTTGTGTGAACAAGAGATGATTCTGCCATTATGAATGCAATAAAAACTTGCAGAACAAAGCAAATAGAATCAAATTGATAGCCAAACAAGAAGAAACATGCGCTAAACAAGAGACCCACGAAGAACCAAGATTGGATCTAGGAGGAGGAGACAAAACCGAGCAGATCTGTCTTGAAACGATAAAAAAAAGACGTCAGAACAAGGTCCTTTTTTTGGCGATGAACAGTGTTTCCGGCAGATGAAAAGTAACTCCGGCAACACGAACGGTGGTCCTCGTTAAAAATACCGGCGATGAACAGTACCCAAGATGTGAACAGTGTTTCCTCCGTCGTGACTAACAGCTGCAGAAACAAGCCTGAGGGACGCACAACGTAGAGGAAGGAGAGAACACCTAAGCAGTGTAATTAGGGTTTTAGCGGAAGCGAAAGTTCCCAGAACATATTTGCTCTGATACTAACTTGAGATTGAAATAAGTGTGTATTACAACTGTAAAAGAGCTCTTTATTTAAAGAGACTAAATGACCTAATGGGCTAAGCCCACAAGATTTGAGACTATTCTACTATATACACTGAACTACTTTAACATACTATTCTAATATCTACGATTAAACCATTGTAATCAATACTATTTATACTAACACTAAATATACAGAGAATATATGTGTACTGTTATAGACACACAAATCCATCCTATCAAGTTTATTCTCTAACTTCAAGTTGGTACTGAAGGCTTATGCCTTGCTTTTCTGGTGCCATCCCTTAACATAATCATACGAGATCACTGCATGAGCCATCTCGAGCCTACTTTAGAACATGGGTCCCGCGTTTCTCATGTTTATGGGACGCTCTCTAGCACGTCCAGATCTACCTAGTTATTTTTCACCATCATATAGGTGATTTTTCTATCTTTTGGTGATCCCCTTTAATTTAACACAACAAGGGACAACAATTATGATTTCTCTAAGACTATTTCCCCTAGCTCAGCTGCCAAGAATTCCGTTGTGCTCGCCAATATCCCTGTCCTGTCAACAAATTGTGAATAGTGCTGATAGTCCCACTTTATCTCAGACCTTTCAGCGCCTGTTGAACATCCCAGATATGACTCCACTAGCATCTACTTAACCAACCATGCCAACACTTGATTCCTCTGCTGTTATCTCATAAGTTAATAATTCTGGGAGTGGTAGTGGTCGTGATCGTTAAAGACCTTGATGCTCTTTTTGTAATAAATTAGGACGTTTGGAGGAGGGTTGTCGAGCGAAACATAGAAAACTAGCACAACTAATTTTACTCAAACCGAGTCAACATCATCTGCTCCCAGTGTGACCATTCGTAATGTGGACTATGAGGCCTACCTTCACTTTAAAAGCATCCTTGGAGACCTTTGTTGAACAAATTGGAAAACTCATTGCTTGCTTTTCTTAGTTATATCTGGGACCAGCCATCCATATTTTGCATAGTGAATTTGCACGAGAATATGTCTTCTGACTTTTAGGAATTTTACGACACAGCAAGGTATCTTGTATCAAACTAATTGTCCTTTGTACTACACAACAAAATGGAGTGGTTGAACACAAAAATTGACATATAATTGAAACAGCCATACTTTACTCTTGCATATGAATGTTATTATTCATCTTTTGGGGATGTTATTCTTACAACATATTATCTGATAAACAACATGGCCTCTCTGTGTTAGATAACCAATTCCTCATATTAACATGGCCTCCTCTGTGTTAGATAACCAAATTCCTCATACTATATTATTTCCTCATACTCTTGTTTATCCTGTGACTCCTCATGTTTTTAGCTGTACTTGTCTTGTTCATAATTTTACTCTAGGTTCACTGCAAAAGCCTTCAATATTTGTTCCTTGGATGTTTCCTTATTCAGAAAAGTTATCGGTGTTACCTTCTCGATCTTAAGAAGATGTCAAGTTTGTTGACATCACATTTTTTATCAATAAGCTTTCTCTCCTTCACTGTAACATCCCGAGCGCTGACGAGGGCGGGGAGTGATCGCCGATGCGAAAGGGCATGGACAAGGAGCGGCTCCTGACAGGCTTCCAGCGCGGGGTTACATGCATGGATGAATCGAATCGACACCCGAAAGAGAGGGATTCCAAAGTCTGTACAGATGTGAAACTGCACAGTTTGGAATAGCTTATAAGAATTAATTGGTACTACCTATACTAACAAGATGCATCTTCTTTTCGGTAGCCTAGAACGGAAGAACTCCACAGTTAAGCGTGCTTGACTTGGAGCAATTCTGGGATGGGTGACCTCCTGGGAAGTTTTCCCAGGAAGTGTGCGAGTGAGGAAAAAGCACACTGAAAATTATCGTGTTAGTATGTGGGGATAGTCGTTGATTCTTGAAGCGGCCAGGCGTTACAAGTGGTATCAGAGCAGGCCTCTCTTCCAGTACGGTGTGGTTCGAGGACGAACCAGGCGGAAGCTGGTGGGCATGTAACATCCCGAGCGCTGACGAGGGCGGGGAGTGATCGCCGATGCGAAAGGGCATGGACAAGGAGCGGCTCCTGACAGGCTTCCAGCGCGGGGTTACATGCATGGATGAATCGAATCGACACCCGAAAGAGAGGGATTCCAAAGTCTGTACAGATGTGAAACTGCACAGTTTGGAATAGCTTATAAGAATTAATTGGTACTACCTATACTAACAAGATGCATCTTCTTTTCGGTAGCCTAGAACGGAAGAACTCCACAGTTAAGCGTGCTTGACTTGGAGCAATTCTGGGATGGGTGACCTCCTGGGAGGTTTTCCCAGGAAGTGTGCGAGTGAGGAAAAAGCACACTGAAAATTCTCGTGTTAGTATGTGGGAATAGTCGTTGATTCTTGAAGCGGCCAGGCGTTACATTCACCAACAGAGGTCTCTTAGATTGATACTATATTCCCTATTCCTTTTTATGATCCTCTTTTGGCCTCCACCAGTAACTCTAGTCCTAAGTTAGTTCCTTGTCCATCTTGTCCTCTTATAACTTATCAGTGTCGATCTCGACCGCTTATTGCCAATCCTATGTCAGAGAATGTTCCTGATGTCTCACGCCTTCAGTAGTCGTTCTGTCTACAATGATTCTTGCAATAGAAAATCCACCTATTGTTCTTAGAAAGAGTAAATAATCTACTTGTAATCCTCGTCCACTTTATGTTTTTCTCAGTCATAAGACTCGTGATCGTCTTTCTTCGCCCCACATGCCCTTTGTTTCTAGTCTATCTTTTGTATCCGTTTTTAAAACAATAGATAGATGAGATGTCTTCCTTGCACTCTAATGTCACATAGAATCCTACACCTAAACTTGTAGGAAAGTTTATTGTTGGTTGTCACTAGGTATTTACTATTAAAATTGGTCCAAATAGCTCTGTTACCTGGTTGAAGACCCATTTGGTCGCCAAAGAATACACTCAAATCATTGGTTTTGACACCTTTTGAATAGCTAAAATGGACCTTGTCCGGTTTTTCCTTGTCATGGCTATTGTTTGTCATTGGCCTCTCTATTGATTGACATCAAGAAAGCCTTCATAGTGATTTACAAGAGGAAATTGACATGGAGTAACAATTGTCTGGCTTTACTGCTCAAAAGGAGTCCCGGTTGATGTCTATGCTTCACAAATCATTGTACGGCCTAAAACAATCACCTTGGGCTTAGTTTGGCCACTTTAGCTCAATTGTTCAAGACTTCGCCATAACTTCTAGTGAAGCAGATCATTATGCTTTCAATCAGCATCAATCTCCCAACCTATGCATCTATCTTGTTTATGTGTATGGCATTGTTATTATTGGAAGTTACTTAGCTCGCATTGAACAATTGAAACAACACTTATTTCAAACATTTTCAAACAAAGGATCTTAGCAAGCTCCAACATTTCTTAGGTATCAAGGTGGCAAAATCTAGATATGGCATATCCATCTCCATGAGGAAGTATGCTACAGACATCTTGGAAGAAAGTAGCATGCTAGGATGCAAATCGATTGATACACAGGTCAAACTTCTACCAGGATATGGAGATCGTAATTAGATCGTTGTTATTGAAGGTTAGCTGGAAATTAAATTACGTCATAGTAACAAGACAAGATCTTCGTTGTGAGCGTTGTAAGCCAAACTCTTGACTTTCCATGTAACTCCCATTCGGATGCTATTAGGATACTTCAATACATCAAAAGAGCATTAGGGAGAAGCTTACTATATGAAGATAATAAGGGGCATATGGAAACTTGTGGTTATAGATGCTAACAAGGCAAGATCTCCCTCAAATGGGTGCTCTACTGCATTCTTTTGGAGGAAACCTGATTCGTGGAAATGCAAGAAGCACACGGTAATTGTCAAATCAAGTGCAAAAGATGAGTATCGAGCAATGGAAACTAGGACTTGTATTTGGTTAAAGCATTTGCTTAAGCCTTAAAGAATTGAAAGTGTAAATCGCAGCCAATGAAACTCATGTGACAATCAAGTTGAGCTATGTTTATCTTCAAATCTTATATTTTATGAAAGGACTAAGCATATTGAGATTGGTTGCCATTTTGTTTGGGAGAAAATTTAGGATATAATGTGACAATAATTGTAATCTCTAAAGATCAACTTGCAGATATTTTCACTAAGGATCTTAAAGGCCTCGATTCAACTATATATGTGACAAGCTTGGCACATATGATATATATGCATCAGCTTGAGAGGGAGCACTAGAATATTTTTGGTATTTATGGTAGGATATCACATATATATTGAAGAATCAATTAGGAGCCAATTTCGGATTATATATCCGAGATCAAATCATTATACTCAACACTAGCATCAATAAATATAGACATATGCGTGGACTATTACAAACACACAAATTTATCCTATTGGGTTTATTATTTAGCTTCAACTATAATAGCACTTAGTTTCAGTTGCAGAAAATTGATAGCCTCTATTTTATCTCCATTCCAAGCCCAATAGGCTCTCATATGAATTATCATGTTTGAGCAAATAATTATTGTTCCCTAACTTAATGAATGAAGTTTTAAGGTCAAGTGGTTCTTTTGACAGTTGAGAATCACTACAAAGATTTCAGATAGATAGCACAGTCTATATAATTATTTATTCTTTTGAAATTGAAGGAACACTCTATATAAATACATGAAACTGCAAATGCAAGCATGCAAATACATTTATCTGTTTATTCAACGGCACAAACTACATAAGTAGCACAAAGCAACTCCAACTCAGGCCATTTAAATCAGAGCAAGCTAGTATAAGTTTAAATGATGGAACTGGGACTGCATTAGTCTCATCAACTGAAAAAAGTCACAAAATTGGATTAAAAAAATGCCTAAAATAAAGAATGGACCTTAGCAATGCCTTCAATTTGATCCAATAGGGATATTATGTGTCGCAGTGTAACTGACCGATACCATAATTGATGCAATTGCTTACTGCGGGCACTAAGGCGCTTCTTTGCCTCTGCCAAATCTACCTTTAAGACAGCTATACTTTCAGTGGATTCACTAAAGAGCCTCAAGATCTGGAGATAAACAAAACTTTTATTGAAAACAAAATCATAATGAAATGCTAGTCCTAATTCAGCTACACCCTAAGATTTAAACAAGATGAAAGAGGGAAGAAGCTGAAGAAATCCAGTTATCATTGAAATTGTTTCAAATTCTAACAGGAAATTAAGGAACCACAAACAATTTCAATTATTGCTAACTAGATTTAGTTAAATAAAATCTTAACATAGAATATCCCTCATTCTATTTAAATATAATGATTCCTTCATAACTTTTCATAAAATACAAGAACTCCCCGCTAAGATTGTTTCTTTGTTTCTCATATTTCAATATTGCATTGCAGATCACATAACAAAAAGCATCTTAAGATTGTAATGAAAATTATACAAAATCAATAAAAAAAATTATAATAAATGGTCAGAAACAAAACTATAGACGTTATAATTAAAAAAAAAAAAAGTGCAAAATGAGAAATGGAATAAAAGTATAACCACAAATGCTTGAAATGAAGCCAAGTACAAAAAATGTTACTTGAGAAAAGATTTTTTTTTTTTTTTTTTGTTGTCTTATAACTAAAACATTTATCAGAAAGAGAGATATCTTGTACAAAGCAGCAGCAGCGATGACAACGATCTAAACTTGACAACATAATAAATGGGGGGGAAAACTATAATCTGAAGGTGGATCTATACATGAATACACATAATCAAACACCCAGTACTTTCAATGTAAAATGTTAAGAGTTATATAAAACCATTAATGTAGTTTCATGTCACGGGTCCGATCCTCACCGCCTCACCCCCCATTTAATTAATAATTAATTCAGTATTGTGGAGTTTCTTAGCAAAGGTATGTGGGCCTGTGCATTGTCCAACCTTCAAGCCCAATGGGCTCTCGTGTGAGAGGCATGTTAGAGTTATATAAAACTATTAATGTAGTCTCACCCACCAGCTTAAGCTTTTGAGTTGAATTAATTTTTTACATAAAATGACACAGTTGTCCATGGGCAATTTATAATCAATAAAATAATCATAGAGAATGAATTTTTAAGAAACCTGGGAATAGTTTTGGATAGCTCTGTTGAAACCACTGTGATAAGATTGTACAACTTCATCCACGACCTCCTCAATAACATCACTTTGCTCCTTCAAAAATTGGGCAGCAGTTTCACGATCCTTTGATGTCAAAATGTGGACAACGTGAGGTAATGAATCAAAACGAGGAGCAGCCCAACTCTCATCTACTCTAGAGAGTTCTTCTCTCAAATACTGCATTCAAATGGAGCACACTCAAATTATCATGAATGAATATACAGTGCACTGCGAGACTAAGTGCAGTAGAAATACCATATCAATAAAAGTTTCAGAACAAATAATTTGGACTTCTAATTTATAAATTTGCAGTAAAGAATAAATAACAATAAACCATTCATAGAGTGCGTAAAATAAGACACATGGTCAACATATTATATATATACACTACAGATAATAGTTAGACCATTTACAATATAATGATTCCACATTCAAGTTATAAATTGATTTATCCTTTATCCAGTATTTAGGGTATAATACTCAAATTGTATCATTGTGATAGGAAACTGATATAATAGAGATAACGAACAAGGGAAAATACTGCAATTAATAAAACTGGTTTATACAATACTCTAACCTTATGTTACAAAAATAGAAAAGATGACTATTACAGAAAGGAAAATATCACAATAGGATTACCCCAAATGTTACTACTACCCAGGACAGTTGGAGAGGCCCTGGTTCTCACCTGAATTCAATACCAAATGGTCCCAATATTTCCAAGATGCTTTTACACACTTCACATTCCCCATCTTATACTCAGCCTAACCCCCTAGAATATTCTAAAGTTAGTTATGCCACCACATTGGTAAAACATAATCCCCTACTACCAACTTTACATACACCTACATGAGTATATATATTCCCATCACATTGTTTCGGACAAAATTATCTGTACATGAAATTAAATCATAGAATGGAGAATGATTGACTTGAAAAAAGCGTAAAATTACTTGAGTGAGTCTACACTCAGCAGACTGTTTTCATATATATATATATATATATATATATATATATATATATATATATATATATATATATGAAGGCAGTAAGTACAACGGGAATTTACAAAAACAAAAAAAAAATAATATAGAAATCAATCCTAGTTTCCATCATTTTCTATTGTTGCACTAAGAAGGGCCGGCTTGGCTCAGTGGTAAGCATGCTTACCGTGATGTCCAAGGTCCCGGCTTCGACTCGGCCTCTCCGCAAAAGCGGGGGTAAGGCTTGACTCGTATGTCCTTCTCCAAACACTCACGAGTGGGTATTGAACTGGGTCGGCCTTTTTTTTTTCTATTGTTGCACTAACTATTGGAACAAGTTCTAACAAAATGTTAATTTTAACACTCCACCTCAAGCTCGTGTGTAGATATCATAAGCACCCAACTTGTACGTATATATGTTATCCTTGGAGCTCAGAGAGATTTAGTGAGATCAGTCAGTTGATCATTGGAGTTCACAAAGGAAGTAGTGATTTCTCCCGGGACAATCTTTTCAGGAATAAAATAAAAGTCAATTTCTACATGTTTGATTCGTTCATGAAAAACTCGATTAAAAGGAATGTGGAATGTTGCTTCATTGTCATAAATTAGAGTCCTAGGCCCTATCTCACAAGCTTAAATTCTTGAATAATTTGTTTTAACCATATGAGTTCACACTTAGTGAAAGCCATGGCTCAATACCCTACTTGGATCTAGCAAGTACATTACGTCATTTTCTTTTCCATGAAATAAGATTCCTTCAATAAGAACACAATACCCAGAGGTTGATCTTTTATCACTAGGAGATCCAGCGCAGTCAACACCCATTTGCATCCTACTGCCTGTTTTCCCTTGGGTAGGGTCACTATCTCCCAAGTTCCATTTCTTTCTAAAGCATTCATTTCTTCAAAGACAGCATCCCTCCATTTTTTATCATCGAAAGCCTCATGTATATTTCTCGGTATCTTTGTACTATCCAACATAGTATTGAAAGCACGGAACCCTGGGGACAACTTTCCATATGAAATATGATAAGAAATAGGATGAGTAGTACAAGATCGAGTACCTTTTCTGAGAGCAATAGGCAAGTGTAGATCATTTTCACCATGGCACTCAAGTGTTGGGGTGCTGGAACTAGAACATGGTTCAGAATCCTGGCAGTGTAGAGGCTCTGGGTTATTCACACTTTGAGGAGGCTTTCACCTGCTATAAACTTGTCCCCACTTTGAGGAGGCTCCTGATGGTGTGGATTCTGTAGCTCCCCCTGTTTCCAAAAGTAGAGGTAATACTGTGGCATCAGTAGGTTCCCATGACTGATCTTCATCTACTCCTATAGACTCCCCCTGAAGAGAAGTCACGGGGAAGAAATAGTCATTCTCAGGAAATGTGACATCCATAGAGACAAAGGCCGTACGAAGGGAGGGTGAATAATACTTATAACCACGTTGAGTAGGAGAATAACCAATAAAGACACACTGGAGAGACTTAGGATCAAGCTTAGACCGTTGATGAGAGGGAATATGGACAAATACAACAAACCAAATAACTTAAGAGGTAAGGAGGAGACGCCTCGGAAGGAAGGGAAGGTACGAAAAAGACTAGAAAGAGGAGACTGAAATTTTAAAATGCGAGATGGCATTCGATTGATCAGATACGAGGCAGTGAGAACTGCCTCTCCCCAAAGATATTTAGGAACACTCGTGGTAAACATAAGAGCCCGAGCAACTTCAAGGAGATGTCGATTTTTTCTTGCTGCAACTCCATTTTGTTGGGGTGTTTCAGGACACGAACTTTGGTGAAGAATGCTATGTTGGGAAAGATATTCTCCAAGAATAGAGTTAAAATACTCTTTGCCATTATCTGTACGAAGAATTTGTATAGCAACTTGGAATTGGGTTTGAACCGTGGCATGAAATTTTTCAAACACGGATGCAGCATCGGACTTGTCCTTTAGAAGATATACCCAACAAACTCGGGAATGGCCATCAATGAAGGTAATGAACCATCGAGTACCAGGAATATTTTTAACACAGGTTGAACCCCATATGTCACTATGAATTAAGAAAAATGGGGAAGAGTCATGATGAACTTTAGAAGGATAATGAGCACGAGTATGCTTGGCAAGTTGACAAATATCACAAGAAAACAAACTAGGACTTTTATTAATAAATAAGTTTGGTAACAACTTCTGAAGATAAATAAAATTTGGATGGCCTAGCCTACGGTGCCACAGCATAACATCATTACATGAATCAAAAGGAAACATAGAGGTTTTTTCTACGAAAACGGCTTCATGAGTCACATCCTCCTCAAAGTAGTAAAGTGCACCATCCTCTCTAGCACTGCCAATCATTCTCTCCGAGTCCTGTTCCTGAAAAACACAACCATGTGGAAAGAATTTAGCAAAGCAATGCAACTCAGAAGTCAGCTTGCTTATGGAAATGACATTACAAGCCAGAGAAGGAACATAAAGAACTGATGTCAAATTAATCAGCTCAGAAAGTTTAATGGTTCTGTGTCCTGCAATCTGGGAAAAACTGTCATCGGCGATCTTGACCCTAGAGGGTTCAGAATATGGAGTGTATGAACAAAACAAGCCAAGATTACCTGTCATATCATCAGAGGCTCCAGAATCAAGAATCCAATGATCTTGACTATCAACATGAAAAGTTGTACCTTGCTGGACCACATTACTAGTGGCTTTAGGAGGTTGAGTCAAAAGTCTCTGAAATTGTTCAAACTGAGTCTTGCTAAGAAAGACACCATCAGAGTCAGAGGATGCATGAGGCTCATCAACCTTGTCATCAGTAGAAACCTGATATGCACGACCTTTATTTTTTCCTTTGGGCTTCCAATTTGCAGGTTTCCCGTGGATTTCCCAACATTTCTCACGGGTATGACCAATTTTATTGCAGTGGGTGCACCATGGACGACCATTCCGTTTTGATTCTTCAGAGGAACGGTCAATGGTACGGTTGGCAGCTAATGCAGACATATCATCAGACTTATCAAACAACTCTTTTTCTCCCAACATAACTCTCTGTCTACTGGCTTCTCTACGAACTTCAGCAAAAGCGTCAGCAAGTGAGGGTAACGGTCGCTGCCCCAATATTCGACCACGAACCTCATCAAGATCTCGGTTGAGTCCGGCAAGGAAATCATACAGTCTTTCCTTCTCCAAGTGTCTTTTAAATTGGGTATTAGTTTCCAATCCTTTAAGATCAGATGCATAATAAAGATCCAATTCCTGCCATAAATTTGTTAGTGCAGTAAAATATTCAGTAATAGTCATACACCTTTGACGTAAGTCTCTCAACTTATTCCTCAGTTCAAAGACTTGAGAGGTATTCTCCAGATCTGGGTAATTTTTTTGAACAGCATCCCAAATTTCCTTGGCAGTATCGAAGAACAGATAGGTTTGGCCAATCTGTAATTCCATGGAATTAGTCAGTCAAGCCATGACCAAGGAATTATTAATCTCCCAATTGTCATAATCATGAGAATCCTCAGTAGGTTTCTTAATTTCTCCCTCGAGATAGCCCATCTTACCCTTTGCCCGGATGACCAACTTAACCGATTGAAACCATTGCAGAAAATTCTTACCGTTTAACCGGTGATTAGTTATCTGCAAACCTAAGTTGTCTCCAGAGGGCTGAGAATTTGGGGCAGATGAGGAGACAGAAGAACTATTCGAGGAAGCCATGAATAGAAAGTGAAGGTTTGACCATGGATCCAAAAAAAAATTTCTCCGATTTTATATCTGACCACTAGAACAGGGACAGAAGAGGCCGACGAGGTGTTCTGGGCAACTCGCGCCGGAAAAAGAGTCCGGGAAGGCGGCGCGTGGACTACACGCGCCGGAGAGTGGCCGCGCGTGGGCGGTCTGACGGCGACGGGTCCGGCTGCGTTCAACTCATCGTAACCTTCTGAGTTGAATGGTACCTCCACCTTCTCGATTGGAGGTCTGTAGGTATGGTTTCTGGGATTTTGGGTTTAGGTTTTTGGATGATTTCAGCCCTGAAGATGGCTGATTTAGGGTAGGAACGAACTCGCTCTTGATACCATATTGAAAAAAAAGATTTCTGTATATTGATATAGAATGAATTACATGAGTGTGTATTTATACAAGAAGGAATCGCTAAGAATGATTCAGCGATGACTAATCGATCCTAATCACAATTAATTCTAATTAATCATAATCAATCCTAATTAATAGGAAATAAAAACGGAAACATATTTGAATTTTGATTTTCTACAAAAAGGAATGTGGAATGTTGCTTCATTGTCATAAATTAAAGTCCTAGGCCCTATCTCACAAGCTTAAATTCTTGAATAATTTGTTTTAACCATATGAGTTCACACTTAGTGAGAGCCATAGCTCAATACCCTACTTGGATCTAGCAAGTACATTATGTCGTTTGCTTTTCCATGAAATAAGATTCCTTCAATAAGAACACAATACCCAAAGGTTGATCTTTTATCACTAGGAGATCCAGCGCAGTCAACATCTGAATAAGCAACAATATATGCAAGGCCCCAATTAGCATATACCCCTTTCCAAAGATTCTGAACCATTGCATCCCAATGAACACCAGTGAGCGTTAAGGAAATGACAACACTAACGGAAAAGGGTATATCCTATCTAGTCATAGTGTGATTAATCTTACTCCTATGTAAATTTTTCGTGATGAAATACAATACTTCATCACAGAAAATTTCTAGTACAGCAAGTGATAAATGTGATATCGCAGGACTTGAAGGATTATGATGGAACCCAAATTTATAACACTGATTTTATTACATCAATGGAGGCAGAGCCTCTTTTTACAAACACTAATTGCAGAACAAGACACTAAAAGACCCCAACTCACCCTTAGAACCAACACACCTAGGCTCTAAGAGATCCCCAATATTCACTCAATACATGCATACCTCACTCCACACATTCCCCCACCTTTTATCCCCTTCTCTAAGAATATTTTAGAGGAATCCCCTAACTAACTCCCCCATTTCCAGGCCCATCAGATTATAACACCAGATGATCCACAAGACTTAAAGCCAACTAGATAAAGAAAACGAAAATGCAGGCCAAAGAGTAAGGATAGAATATTATGACAGGCTACAATGCATGAATATGGGTACTTCCAATTTATCCAAAACAATATGGCACGTGAATACGGCAATGAGACCATTTATTAAGGCTACCCAATCTCTCAATAAAAAACACATTGGTCGGAAATCCCTTTTGAAGAAAAGGAAATTCAAAAGGCTTTTTGCAGCGTAGAATGGGAAAAGGTGCCAGGCAGGGCCTGATGGTTTTACTGCTCCCTTGTTTTGAAACTGTTGACACTTCGAAAATTATTTAAAAGGAAAAAGATGTGATGATGCCATTGCGTTTTGACAAAAATAAAGATGAAATAGACTGAAAATACAACCTTGGACAAAAATTTCTTTTCCACCTTTGCATTGTAAGAACCTTATCATAGAACATAAAGTTATTTTAATCAGGTTAGGGTACCACACAAACAAGTGAAACTTTTCCACAAGTTGTACTCATATTCCAGTCATCTATGAGCACTATTAGAGCAGTAAGCACAAAAGATCTTAAAATTGAACCAGTTACAGAGAATCCTTCAGCCAAGAAGGTCACTAATCTCATCATGAATAGTAATATCAAAAGGAACAAAGTAAAGCTTACAGCTTTTTCGGAAGGCAAAGGTAACTCATCAAAAACTCCCATATTGAGCCTTCAAAGTCTCCCCACAGCATGAAGATATAGATTAACTCATACTAGCAAACCCACAATTCTAACTGCAATCCATAAGTACAAGTTAAAAACATAAATAAAATTCTCAAATTCATTTAATACAGATCATGTACCATCTAAAAATAAAAAATAAAAAATTGCACCTAAATGAATGAAAATAACTCTCTAGATTTTAACTGGAAATGAATCACTAGAATTCTTATGCAAAATTACAATATATTAATATATAACGTAAGACTTCAATAAAACATAGTTTAAAACAAAATTGGAATAACAAAAACAGAAAAGATCAAATGAAGATAAGAGAATTGTCAGAAACTTCTCCTACAAAAGACTATCCTGAACCAAATTAAAAGGTTTTAAAATCCAAACAAAAGATATTGTTTCAACAAATATAATAACATTCCACTCAATTCATAAAGTTGAGACTTGATACTGAAACCTGAAAAATATTTAAAACACAGCACTATTGTTCCACCAACACCAGCAGGATAATGCATAAGAATAAAAAGCAAATAAAAGAAGAATATTACCAATTTATAATTGTTCTGAAATATAACAGATTTAACCAGTGTTGTTAAAACGTAGTGTCGAAACGTAAAAACGGACCGTGTCTACGTTTTTATGACCAAAATCGAGTCAAAACGGTAGTTGAAACGGATTTTGAGCCGAAACGGTTCAAACGTAGTGTCGAAACGTAAAAACGGTTCAAACGTAGTGTCAAAACGTAATATGAATTTTTTTTTTGCATAGTTCAAATATATATAACACGTAATAATAAAAACATATATATATGTTTTTAGTCATTAATTAGCTTAAATTTAATAACTTATATAATTAATACATTAAAATTATTCTATATAAATTAAAACAAAGATTAAAATTGACATTCTTATAAAATAAACATGTTTGTGGGTTTTGATTTTATATATGTTGGATATATATTTTATTTTTAATACATTAGTAAACTCTTCCGTTTCGTTTACCTTTAGCAATTTTACATTTTTGCTCATCCCTACCATTTTTACATAGACTCTACGTTTTAACAACATTGGATTTAACAACCCAATCTAGTTCCACCAAAACGAATTGATTGAAAGTCCACCACCCACCCCCCAAAAAAAAAAAAAAACTCAAAAACAGTTCAAAAGACAACAGCTAAGTCTAAGAGGTCAAACAAAATGGCCTTAAACTTCTTACTAATACTTATCCTTAACAATTTCCGGGCACCAAACCAAAGAGTGAAGATTAAAAGAAAAATACCTCTAAGTCCAGCTCCAGAAGCACGCAAGAGGAATCAGTGTTATTACTTGAACTTCAAATAACCTGACATTCACGAATTCACAGCATAACAAACAAACAGCAGTAAATGAACTTAAATTCAATACAAGTAAAATAGCATTCAATTTTTTAGCACTTAACCATAGTATGCCTATGTCAAAAAATAAATGCACAACATAATCACAACTCTCTCAGTCATTTCGCACCAAAATAAAAATCTTAGCAATAAACTAATCGTAAGTAACCATAATTATTTCCAGTGCAGTTTCTGACGATTATCAAGATTCAATCAGCAGAAAGCACAAGAACTGATTGATAATCACACATTTGCTTTTCGATAAAAATTAATAGAGCGTAATATCAAAAGGACCTAGTAATCAACGTATGATCAGGCATTGTTTCTGTTCATTGTTATGACGATATCAACTAAAAAACAAAAAAACTAGATTCAACTACCACATACAGAAGTAGATCCCTGATTTCCGTTCTCACGCATACTTCACTTGAGCTCTTTAGTAATTCATTCACACGGAACAAACTACAAAGTCCTATAATACAAAAACATTAGACAATTCAACGCTCAAAACTCAGGAACGAAGTAATAGTATTCTGAAATATGCATGTAGGTTCGAAGATCTTAAGAGTTAGGGTTCGAATCGAGATTCAGTGTGTGCTCGCTAAATCGGAGGTTTTTGCAAATCGAACCTGTAGCCGTGGGAGGAATGAATCAACGAACGAAAGCGAAGAATTCAGAGTGACGATGACGCGGATGGGAGAGAGCGCGTGACGAAAAGGAAAGAGAAGAGAGACTCAGGAATAACAATCATATCTTTCACGCTTTTTTAATATTTTTTATTATTGTATCGAATTTTATGTTAAATTAAATATAAAAAAAAGTTCGCAATTTTTTTTTCATTTAAATCATATGTCATAATCAAGTACTTTTAATTATTTACTAATAAAATGCATAAAAATTATTTATAAACCTAAGTGTTCGATTTTTATATAAAAATAAAAAATAAGTAAATGCATTCATACGTAATTTTAAAAATAAAATGACAATTGATATTTTGTCATACCAAGTGGAAAAGTATTCTTAGAAAGGAAAAGTCTTGTATCCCAAAAAAAAGAAAGGAAAAGTCTTAACATGTAAATTTATAAGTAGTTTCATGCTTAAAAAAATAGGTGAAGGATATTGTAAAGTTGAGTTACTACCAAGTGACTACCAATCAATCTCACAGTTAGATTGATTATGTTGATCCAACGTTTATATTTATTTTTATCTTTGTATGGTCATGATTCCCCATATTTAAAGTGAAAGCATTAAATATGGGAAATCATAACCATACAAATGTGAAAATAAATATAAAGTATTAAATTTGGGAAATCGTGATCATACAAAGATGAAAATAAATATAACTGCTAGATCAAGATAATCAATCTAACGGTGAGATTGAGGGGTAGTCACTTGGTTGTAACACAACTTGGTTGTCATGATATCCTTCCCCTACAAAATATAACAAATATTAAAATTGAAAAAAGTACAATTTGAAAATGACAAATTACGAGTTTTTACAATTTGATAAAATTACATTAATGATTTAATGTTCTACTTAATTTTCAGAAATTACAGTGACCGCTCTTATTTTAAGTTTTATTTAAATAAATGCTCCAATCGACATATATAAGAAATAATTTTTTAATCAAAAGTAAAAAAAAAAAAAAGAGAAGAAGTATAATGTTACATGAACTAAGAAAACTTCCCTACACACAACTAAGAGATCGGATTCACATTTTTTTTTTTCTCTTTCATTATTTCACTTTATCTCTTCTCTTTATTCTGAGTGTAGAAAAATTTCTTATATCATGTAACATTATACTCATTAAACCTGGAGAAAATTGTAAAGTTAAGAAGTTAACATATTCAATACATCAACATCCACATCAACTACATCTTTGTCCCAAATTAACTGGAGTCGGGTGGGTGGTAGATGAACCAAATAAAATATACAATTTAACATATTCAATAATTATTCTCTTTTACAAATTCTCGCTTCAGTATTTATATCTTACTCGGTGGAAGGAATTTGTTTTCGCAATATAAATAAATCTTCTCATTGTGACCCAATCAATATTTATTTATAGGGTTTTATAAGAGTTATATTGTAAGAAAAGTGATACTTTTATGTTATAGAGATTCGTTTTACATGTCAGAGTTTTTTTTGCTGTGGGTCCCACAAAATGTTATGAGTGTAGGAAAGTTTTTGTGGTCATATTAAATGATAGATGATAAACCCTTATTTATATATATTTATCTTTGTTCAAATACCCGTGTTGTTTGCATTTGAATCACTTATTCCCTTGTGTTTTTTATTTTTTTATCATTTATCTTCCTATGCTTTTTTTTCTAGGGGTGTTCATCAACCGATCCAAACTGCAATAATCGAACCGAAAAACTAATAATCGAATAAACTGATAACTGAAAAATCGAAAACCGAAAAAAAAATCACAAATTTTAATTGGATTGAATCAGTTTTCGGATTAGTCAATGAAAATCGATCCAATATATTAATTTCGCTCTACCTACTTGGGTTTTTTCCCGATCATAACCCAAAAATTTCTAAACCAAAGACTCATTAACCCATCAACTAAATCCAAGAAAAAGTATGGTATTAATTTGGCTTTTGTCATTTGGCTTATTTCAAGATAAAAATATGATATAAATTCATCAAGTAAATATACAGTTTTGAAGTTTGGCATTTGGCTATTTTTTGTAAATTTTATCTCATTGCTATTGTTTTTAAATGATAGAAGATTCATTCTTGCACACATCTTTTGCTTGATGTTTCTGTTACTAGTCATGTGGAACAACCATTTTCTTATCTCAATTTGTGGGTTATGAGTGTGACAATACATATGTATATAAAGCATGAGCATTTATATTCATTTGGGTTAGCATAACTCAAACACAACACACATATCCAATCTAAGATTATGAACGAAAACAATTTTGGAGATGTATATGTATATACTAATTATAGAAAATAAATTTCATCAAAGAGGAGATAAGAAATAAAAGTTGTTACTTTATTATAGTAACTTTACAATAGTGTGAAACTGGATAAATTTGATATGGTTTAAAATCCTTGCAGAAATTGGGGAAGAACATGAAATGCTGAAGTGTGTTTTAGTAAGAAGGGTAAAATCATAATGTTAATTAGAAACTCTAACTCTGTTAGTGAGGGACTTGGATAGAAAAAAACACAAGGACGAAAAAAAAACTTGGGGTAAGTGATTTAAAGACAAACCACGAGGTATTTGAACTTTTCGCTTTATTTTAGAAGGAGATATTCTCTGTCACGAAGTAGAAATCACATCACTTACTATTGATGGAAAGATTTATTAAGGTGATAAAGTTGCTCATGGTAATATGACATGACTTGAATTAGAATACAAAAGGTTGCTTTCATATTTTGATGCACGGGTCTATCTTTAGGGGAAAATCACCCTTAGAAAGAGAGAGTTATTAGCAAAAGTTAAAGGACGGTGATATTGACTAAGATGCAAGTCTTGCAGATTTGTTCATATAATTGGTCTCTACTAAATATTTGAGTAGTTTCTATACAAGATTCATACATGTTGTACAAGTAATATTTATTCATAAGAGGGGAAGTTAGTTAATTATGAATATTATAAGGGATAAGATATAATGCATATTTATTTTCATGCCTACTTTATCCACTATTTTCAAACATAGAATCTCAACTAATATTTAGCATTTATTTCTTCTCTTGAGATTCTAATATAAAAGTATTAGAGAAGAGCAGGTAGAGTAAGCATGAAAATAGGTAGACACAATATTCTATCCATATAATAGTAGTTTTTTTCTCATAATTTTTATTATTGAGTTTTTTAACAAGGTTTTAACGAGGCATATTCAGGAGTTTTTAACCCATTGAGTTTTTAACCCATTGAGTTTTTTTTAAGCAATATTGTAACGAGATATATTCATAAGAGATAGGATCATTTAATACCGGTGGCAAACTTTGAAATTTGATATCAAATCCTAATTGTTGATTTTTGTCAATTAACGGTTATTATTTATTGAGAATTAATAAGTTTAATTTCCAATAAATGATAGACGTTGATTGGCAAAAATCAATAGTTAGGATTTGCGGTATCAAAGAATCCTGCCTCTATTCATAATATATAATTATCTAAAGAAAAATGTTGTAAAAGTTTTACATGGTCAATGTCTGCCTTAATTATGGATTATTAGATGTCATTAGGGGTGTAAATGGACTAGGCCAGCCTATAGGGGCCTACGACCTAGCCTATGTTAAGTCAGGTTTGGCCTATTACAAATAGTAAAATAGAACAAGCATATGCTTTTAAAAAAACCTATTTAGAAAGTAGACCATATGGTTTTTTTGTACATATCGAGCCTATAAGTCTACAGGCCGGCCTATGTCATATTATTTATTTAAAATAAATAAATAAAATTATTATTTTAATAATTTTGAATAATAAAGTAATATTATTTTAATTATTAAATACTTAATAAGTTTAAACAAGCTAACAGGCCTAGGCTTTTATTTTTGAAATATAGGTCAAATCAGACTTGTAATTTGGGGTTTACACAGGCTAACAGACCAGGCCAAGGCTAATTTAGGCAAAGCCTAACCTAGCCTATTTATACCCCTGCATGTCATTATATGTATTGGTAATCACTATCTTTAATATTCATAAATAATGGCGTTTAACCTATATATTATGTAAATTTGTAATCTCTTTTCCCTTGATTCCTACATAAAAGATGTCATCTGAAGAAGATGCGAAGAAAAAAGAAAGTAAAAATTCTTGAAAAATCTATCTTTTGATAATCCTTGTTAGCTTGGTCTCTCCCTAAATCTCCATTCATTTTTCTCTTTATTTTATAGCAAATAACATATTTTTGTCATTTTTAAAATAATTTATTTATCATCATGTGAAAAAGTAAGTTTAGGTTATTTTGATTAAATAATATTAAACTTCACTTATAATAAAGAAAGTGTTAAAATATATTTTGCTATTACCAAACATGTAAATCAACTAATAACATATTGTTTTTTTTTTTTTATACATGTGGAGGCAAAAGCCAAAAGGAAAAAGAAACTAAACACTACATAACTAGAACAATATTACTACTCCTGTTCACGTAGCTAATGTCTTCTGCCATAAGAGGAATCATCCATGCAGGGGCAGTAGGAATTAATGATAAATTGCCTTCAATATTTCGGGTTGATTGAGCAAGCTTGTGACTACACAGATTGGCTTCTCGACACACATACTTAAAAACAATCCTCCAATCTTTCATCATCCAAGGTCTGATACAATGAATTATATGAGAGTCGTGTGGTTGTTCTAATAACATATTGTTCTAACTCAAATTGATAGGTGTTAAATTTCAAAATAGAGGTAGGTTATATTTACAAAAAAAATTGTTTACAAACTCTTATAAACTATACTATATTTTTTCGGGAGAACATAGTGTAATTTGTAACAAAAATTCAAAAAAGTTTGTAAACGGATCATTCCCTTTCAAAATATCACTAACCTTTTCCATAGAAAAAATTTGACGTGATAAAAAAAGAAAAAGGAAAAAGGGAGAGAGATTTTTTAAAATTTCAAAGAATAATGAGAATTGCAAATAAACATGATAATTAGAGTATGCATGACAAACTTTCCAGAATTTTTTATTTTTTATTTTGTTCTCGGGAATATAAATGGATAGAATCAGTATCTGATAAAATCAATTTATTTTTTTATTCCCGATAATGAACCGGTTAAACTTCTGTGCTAGGAATAGAAAAAATAAAATAAAAATTCTTTTTTATTGTTTTCGGACACAAAATGAGAAATACTTATCTTTTTTATACAAAAGAAAAAGAAATATTTGTCTCTCTCAATTACTATCCACCACTATATTATCACCATTACCACTACCACCACCATCTCAACACGACCACCGCCATCATCATTGTCGCCGTCGTTGTACCACATACCATCGTCGTCGTCACCACCTCTACCATCACCACGATGCCACCGCCACCATCTCCACGCGACCGCCACCATCAGTACCAACATGTCATTGTCATTGCCGCCATTGCCAACATCACCACCACCACGCCGCCGCCGCCGCTATCGCCACCTCCTCCATGCCACCATCACTACCAGTCTACCACTACCATCACTATTATTACCACACCACCACCATTACGCCACCACCACCGTCGTCGCCTTCGCCACCGCCACCGCCGCCATCGCCGCCGCCACACCATATGAAAAAGAAAAGTGATGATCCAAAAAAAATTTATGCTTAATAGGAATATTTTTTATTCTATTATTTGATGTGTCATCAAACACAATTTTCATTCTTAGAATAAAAATAGAACATATTATTAAACTCTCAGAAACTATTCCAAGGACCAAAAATAAAATAAAAAATTATTTCTTTTCAGAAATAATGCCAGAAAATAGAATAGTTGTTATGTACATCTCTTTTTTTGTGAAAGAAAAGGCTTAACAGCCCAAGAAACAACTGGACAATATAAACGTTCCTAATGCTAGTAACAACACAAATATCAGCAAAAAATAAACAGCTAAATCCAGGAGGAATATGACTAAACTCCTTATAAGTAGAGTTTTGGCTGGGGCAAGCCAATCATCATATTGATTTCCTTCACGGTGGATGTGTTGAGCCTTGAGATCCCAATCTTTGTTCATCCAAGTCCGAATGCGAGCAACAATATGCGACTCTCGGACATCATTACCTTTACTGGTAAGCAGCGTGATCACCGAAGTGGAGTCACTTTCAATAATAAGTTTCCTAAACCCTTTGTTCCAAGCAAATTCCAAACCTTTCAGAATACCCCATAATTCTGCTGTAAAAGCTGATGTAATACCCATATGATAAGCAAAACCCCTAGTCATTGACCATCAGACCCTCTACATAATCCTCCGCAAGCAGCTACTCCTGGAGTTCCTTTGGCTGCACCATCCATGTTTAATTTTATCCAACCATGATTAGGTGGCTGTCATGCAATATGAATCTGAGATAACATGCCAGCCTTCTTCTTGTTGCCTTTATCGCCAAAAGCTTGCTCGATATCCATAGCCATGCATTGCACCTTACGCACGAGAAGAAAACCAGCAGATTCTTCCTTTCCATGATAAACAACATTTCTATCATTCCATAACTCCCAACAAGTTAAAAGGAATATTGTATCCCAATTCAGACTACTGGGTCCTGACCTATCGTTACATATGTTAGAAGACATCCAATCCGCCCAATCCAAATCATAGAAAGAAGCCTGTTGCTTGGTTGATAGCATCTTATCCCACACTGTTTTTGCTATAACGCAATCTCTCAAAACATGAAATTCCATCTCATTTGCGCTAAGACATCGAGAACAGATTGGATTCGCGTCTGACCATTTCGCAGCCCATGCTCTAGTTGGCAATCTACGATGCAGACATTTCCACATGAAATACTTCACTCTCTCTGGACCCTTCCAATGCCAAAGGGCATTAACAAAATTCCACAAAAAATCAATTTCCAGATAGAAACCTTATAATTTGATTTTCAAGTGGAAATCAAGTTATATTATCTTAGATTATAAAAAAAAGTGCCAACAAAAATAAAAAATAAAAAAAATAAATTGGCATCCTTAACTGTTGTGAGTTTGTTTGTGTGAAGGAGGATGAAGGATAATATAAAACAACACTAATAATTCCATAAATATACATAAATTCAATATATATCCAAATAGCATAATATAGAACAAAATCCAAAAAATACTCCATCTTTTGACATCTGGGCCGTCTTTACGAGCCGAGCCAAAGCCCCTGAAAGGCCCCTGGCTCGTTTACCACCCCTATCCCCAATACTCCATCTTTTGACATCTGGGCCGTCATTTACTGCAGGAGGGAGGAAACCAGTCACTATCTCTAAGATGGTATGCCGCAGGCAAGATTGAAGCATATTCACATCCCAGCAGCCATGTATATCTAGAACTTCATTAGCTTTCCTGGCTAGATCATTTCCACTAAGCTCCTTCATGCAAAAGGGACCCAGATTGGGAATCCAAGGATCAGTCCATAAATTGACCTAAGCTCCATCACCAAGTTCCCACACGACAAATTCTTTGAGCTCCAATGACACCTTGCAAATAATCCTCCAAAGGAGCGAGTCTCCAGTTCTACTAGAACTGGTAAAAAGACCCCGTTGATTTCTTCTACCGTTATATTTTGCTTTTAGAACCCGCACCCAAAACGCATCATGATCTGTTTTTATATGCCAAGCTAGCTTATCCAAAAAAGCATCATTCATAACATCAAGACATTTAACTCCAAGCCCTCCTTTTGCTTTGGTTGGACTATAGTACTCCACCCGATCAAAGCATTCCCCTTTATATGTCATGTACATCTTTATTGATACAGAACAAAATCAAGCTAAAAAAATGGAAGATTTTTACATAATAATGTGATGTGATGCGAAGAGAAAAAAAAAACACATTGTATAAAAATACAAATAAAAAAAAAAAAACACAAAGATACCAAAGGGGCAAAATTCTATTAAAATGTGTGAAACTTTATTTAATGTCTTGATGTTTATCTTTCTTTTCACATAAATTTATCGTATGAAAATATTGGTCGTTGATACTGTACAGTGGCAAATGTAATAATGCACGATATTTAAAAGAAAATTTTATTATGTATAAAAAATAATTATTTCCGCACCACAAAAAAAACATCGAGAATAAAATCTATCATTTTAAAGGATATAAACTTATATCCTTTTATATTCTAACAGTTAACTTCCATCAATCAACGGTTATAATTTATTGGATCAAAATTATTAATTAATTAATAATAAATTTGACCCATTAAATTTGACTCAATAGATTATAACCGTTGATTGACGGAAATCAACGGTTAAGATCTAAAAGGATATAAATTTACATTATTAAAAGGATAGATGTTTTTCCCAACAACCAATTTATCACTGATAAAGGGAAATGGTTCATTTAAAGTTGAAAATGATAATTAAATTGGATAAATATAAAATTCTGTGAGAAATAATTAGTCACTCACTGTTTCTTGCGGCTAGTTTAAGAAAATTAGGAGATAGTTTATCCTGATCAAGGCCCAAAACTAATTAATAGGCATGTTGTTTACCCAAAAAAATAAAAACAATAGGCATGTTCAATTGGATTTTCGGTTCGGTTTATTACTATTATTATTTTTAATTTTTTTTTTAAAAAAAACAACAACTCCATGTCAAGTTCAACATAAACTAACTGCGTTAGCAATAGCATAGTGGAGGCAAAACTTGATAGACATGTTCCAAGCAATTACGATTCTCACTTGAATCGAAATTTCGCTTTTTCTGGGGAAACGAAAGTTGTCAATGGCTCAGATTCCCAACCTAGACAATGCTCCCGTAAATCTCACATCTATTAGGTGAGATCCCCCGAGTTTCTGCAATTTATTTTCAATCTTACGATTCACAATTTTAATTTTAATTTTAATTTTAATTTTAATTTTAATTTTAATTTTTTGGTTAAACTCAGGGAACAATCTCAGAAGGAGCTCATCAACATCCTCAAGAATGTAATTACTTCTGAATTCCACCATTTTTTTTTTGTTTTCCATATGTGAACAAAATTGAAGTTCTGTTCTGCTATGTAATTTCAAATAAAATTTAATGTTCAACTGTTCCGTTTATTTTGGTTTTGCTTGCTATTACTATCTCTGCACTAAACATTGACTTCGTAAGTGTGATTGTGATTTTATCTCGTGTTCTTGTAGGTTCGAGGAAAGAAGTGTTTGGTCATTGATCCGAAGCTGGGGGACTCTCTATCGCTTATCATACAGACATCCATTCTTAAGGCAATTTTCTTTTCCTTAGTTGTTTAATGGGTCTTGTTTGATTAGTAGAAAATCAACCCCTAAATATTCTGTTACATTTTTATCTTTGATGTAAAAACCATTGTTCTGTTTGGAAGTTATTTGAAATTCTTTTACCAATGGACGCTTGTTTTAATATTTTGATGATATTGAGAGGTCACATCTAACTTACAAACAGGAGCATGGAGTTGAATTGCGGCATCTCACAGCCGACCCCGTTCAAAGTGACTGCAGCAAAGTGGTTTACCTTGTGCGTGCTCAGCCTAATTTGATGAGATTCATATGTTCTAATGTTCATGACGACATATCAAAAGGACTGCAAAGAGAATATCATGTTTATTTTGTCCCCCACCGCACTGTTGTTTGTGAGAAAGTAAGCTTTCCTTGGAAATGAATCCATTTCCATTAGCTTGAGCATGGTGTTTTTCCTGTTTAAATGCAGTATATCTACGTCAAAAATATAAATAATTATTTTTCTTGTGCAGGTTCTTGAGGAAGAGAAATTACATCATGTGATTACAATAGGGGAATATCCCTTGTATATTGTACCGATGGATGAGGATGTACTGTCGTTTGAACTTGACCTTTCTTACAAAGTATGTTGCATATTACTACTTCTGTTCATGCTGATTTATTTATTGTGTTTCTTTAGTCTCTTTTAATATTATAGCTTAATGACTTTGAAATTTCTAGCATTTAGTATTTTTTTGACTAATTACTTATCCTTGTTTGCCTTCTTTTCGTGGTAGGAATGCCAAGTTGATGGTGATACAAGCTCACTTTGGCATATTGCAAAAGCCATTCACAAACTTGAGGTTGTTGTTTTGAATACATAACGATGTCAATTTTTTCTAAACAAGGAAGCTTTAGACTTAGAACAATTAGCATAAATAAGAGAGGAGATAATCCAGTAGAATTGTCCCTTTATGAATATCATCACCATCATCATAAACATGATTATGATCTGCGCGTGCTCTTATAATCGTTTCATTAATTCATTTGATTTTATCTTGTAGTTTTCTTTTGGAGTGATACCAAATGTGAGGGCGAAAGGAAAAGCATCTGTACGCATTGCAGACATCCTAAACCGAATGCAAGCCGAGGAACCGGTTAACTCAACTGATGTAATCATGCTCTACTCTGTTTTTCTCTTCAAGCCAATAAGCATAGCAGAAAAACAAACAAAAGCAAAGTTATCAAATCTTACTTAATTTAAAATGCACCCTACAATCCTCTGATTATTTGCTCTTTGTTTGTTCAGATGGTTGTGCCAGAGATAAATACATTAATCCTTTTAGATAGAGAGGTACATCCTGTTTTTCAATCCCATCTCTGTTATACATAATTTGTAGTGTCTTTGGGGATTTTCTACTTGGTGTCCTTGTACTGTGTAATTTATGTCTCCTAAATAGGTTATGTCCTGTTCTGTACACTTCTCTTTTATTAATTCATAAAAATTTGTTAATGTGAGATTTTTGTCCATAACTGAGATTAAAAATTTGAAAGTTGAACAGATCATTATTTCTTACTATACCCATGCTTAATTTTCTGTGTGCACTTTAATTTGTATTTCTCTTTTTGAGGCCCTGCTATTCCATTTGTTTGGATACAAGTGGTGTCCACATGAATGATGGTCATTGAAATTGAGTATGCTTTGGATGCAGGTGGACATGGTGACTCCCTTGTGTTCCCAGTTAACATATGAGGGGCTACTTGATGAGGCAAGTTAATGCTGAAGCAGCCTACACCTTTATGAATGAATTTTTTTGGATAAAAGATTTGATTGTTTTGCTATTTGATCAGGCTTTTCTCTTTAGAATATTCCTTAAACAAGTTTGGTTATCTTAATGATCTCTTTCCCTTCATTTCTTTGCGTTATTGTAAGTTAGAATATGGAAATTTTTCTATTGCATGCTTTAGTGATTTGCTCAAGGAGTTCTAAAGTTGTATGTAGGCTTCATGCAATATTGCAGTGCCGCGAATTGGTGTTGAGAAAAATAGTATTATAATATATGCAAATAGGTTAGAAATTATATCTATTTGTATATATACTTTACTGAATTTGTATAATTGCAGTTTCTGCACATCAACAATGGTTCTGTAGAGCTTGAGGCATCTGTTATGGGTCTTCAACAAGAAGGAAAAAAAACTAAAGTTCCACTCAATTCAAGGTAAGTTACCTTTTCACTTGCTCTATCTAGCTAGCAATGCAATAACATAGTTATTTTCTATGACTTGAATGGTTTATATCATGTTTCTCATTACTCTTCAATTTTTTAATGAGTAGGTTGCTTTGTCAAATATTCATGTTATCTCTCCTTTTAGATATCTGCTGATAGGCATATTGATATTGACTCATTTCATTATGATTTTCTGCATGATTAGTTGAAACAGAACATGTATGTATATTAAATGTTTCAGAAGCTCACACAAACAAAACAAAAGTGACTACCACTACTTGTTGCATTCTCTTTTTAGTGTCATTTTGATAGAATCCAATGGCGTCAATTGATTGCCAACCCCACTATATGGCTTGCTTTTTTTTCTTTTGGAGTTGTAAAAATGATCTCAATTTTGAGAAGGTTTCCCTTCTTTCATTATTATTACTATTATTTTTTTAATTGATTGAAGGAAATCCCTATTTATTCCTATATCATGATGTTTAGTGAATACATGGTACTATGGGCTTGATTTTGTATTAAATAGTATTTGAGATTTGTTGGAACCTAAACTCTTTGTACAATGGGTACCTTGAATATCAGTTTGCATATAATCAAGGTGTAAGAGGATGTAAACCTTGAATGATGCCTTTATTACAATTAAGTCTTTGTTATATTATAGTGTAGCAAACAGAAATATCTGTGTTTTAGGATGCCTTTTTTTTGCTTTAAATCCTCTTTTACGCCGTAGTTCAGAAACACATTTTTTTTCTTTACACTTTTCCTTTTTTTCATTTTCCTTTTGCTCATAATATTTCGTAAAGTGACATTTCTTGCATGACCTGTGTCAGTGACAAGCTTTTTAAGGAGATTCGGGATCTCAACTTTGAAGTTGTTGTCCAGGTTGATTCATTTTTACCACATATATTGATTGCAGTTATCTCTTAATATTCCCTCTCTCTCTCTCTCTCTCTCTCTCTCTCTCTCACACACACACACACACACACACACGCACATAGGGGCAGGGGGAAGTGTATTTGGATAAAAAAGATCTTTGGCTCCCTTGTAGTTCTATTTTCTTAGTTGCTGTCTGCAGTATTGCAGATTTTGCGTCAAAAAGCTACATCCATGAAGCAAGACTACACAGAGATGACAACTACTGTAAGTAGATGGTCTTATTCTCGGACACTAATTTTACTGTAAATTTTGCAAAAATAACTGTTCTGAAACCAACTTGTGTGAAAGTAATCTCAGTGAATTTACTGAAGTCCTGTTGTTTTCAATTTCATTCTTTGGAGATCCAACACACCAAGTTTTCAAATAGTTTTACTGCTATACTTTATCTTTAAGCTAATTATACATTTAAAGCTTGCTTGATAGATGCAATTTTTAAGAATTTTTAAAAAAATTACTGCTTGAATAAGATGAACATGCATAAAAATTTTCAGAAGCAGTTGAATAAGTTTTTATAACTTTTGGAAAGTTAAAATGGATTTGTAAAGAGACTATTTTAATATATTGCTTTCCATGATAACCAGACACAGACAGTTTCTGAGTTGAAGGACTTTGTGAAAAAGCTGAATTCATTGCCAGAGATGACAGTAAGAACATTTTTGTTATAGTATTGACGTTTCATTAAGAGGAATCTCATAGTGAGTATAGAATCATAATAAGCTTTAAATTATTTCTACAGAGGCACATAAATCTCGCTCAGCATCTATCAACATTCACATCAAAGCCTTCATTTCTTGGGCAGCTTGATATGGAACATACAATTATTGAGGCCCAGAGTTATGACATGTGAGTTAATTTTGCACGCAGATAGCTTAAAATGTTGGATGATATTATATTTTAAATTAATATATTTTCTCTCTGTATATATATAGAAAATTATATTAATTAAATATTATGGAGTTTCTTAGCATAGGTAGGCAGGGCCTATGCATTGTCCACCCTTCAAGCCCAATGGGCTTTTGTGTAAGGGGTTGTGTTAGAGAAATATAATATAGAACCATTAATGTGGACTTCACCTAATATCTTAAGCTTTTGGATTGAATTGGCGTTTTACAGTTTGATTTGCAAAACCAATTAATGTAACATTGTTATCTGGGTCAGTGTCTGTAGTTGAGTAGCTGGTGATGCATTATGGTTAACAGATTGCTGCATGTACATAACCTACGTTATTATATGAAACTTATGCTGTTCATATATGCAGATGCTTTGATTATATTGAAGAATTGATCCATAAGCAGGAGCCTTTAGCAACAGTGCTACGCCTTCTAATCCTGTTTTCTGTTACTAATTCTGGTTTGCCAAAGAAACATTTTGACTACTTGAGGCAAGCTTGCATACTTCATATATCCTTTATTCTATCCCTTTTTCATTTTGTTACTTTTGTAGATCCTTGGGAATCACTAACCTATAATATTATTCCCATTTTGTATTTCATACAATATTTGATCAGATTTGATTTTGGAGTACTTATTGTTCTCTTGTATATTTGTAACTTCTAATTTAGGAGAGAACTACTCCACAGCTACGGATTTGAGCACATAGCACTGCTAAATAATTTAGAGAAAGCTGGACTCTTTAAGAAACAGGTATAATACATCCAGTTGTTTACTTGCAAATGCACATGGATGTATAAATTTTTTGTTCTATTATTAACTCTCATTTTGCATGTGATCCTTTTAGGAGTCAAAAAGTAATTGGCTTACTATAAAACGTGCTCTGCAGCTTGTGGTTGAAGAACCTGATACGGCCAAGTAATTTCTTCTAGATGATGTGATCCTTGAACCTTGATTATGTTTTTAAATTGTGTTAAGTTCATCGCCACAATTTAGATCTATTATGGAATTATGGTAATGGGTGTGTATGTGAAAAAATAAAATACGGTATATATAATTATGCATTGTGAAATGATAGAAAATATAGAACTAAGCATCCAAATCCTCTCTATATGCCCATCTCTTTTAAGGTTGATTGTTGTTGCAGCAATAAATTTCCCAGATTTCTAACCATGCTTGCTCTTCTTTTGTTTCTTTGTTTATTTATTTCTACTACTAGAATTTCTCCGTTGTTCATTGTTAATTTGCTTTGTAGTTGCAATCAACGATGCTTTTTTTTTTATATAGTACATGATTCATGAGTAGATGAATGGACGAAATTCTTGCAAAATCTCTCATAGCAGTCTTTTAAATTGTCATTTTTGATAAACTACTGTTACACAATTATCTATTTATTGAGTTATTGAAGTCCTGTTTCCCTACTTACTCTTAAAATGATTTGCTACTATGACAGCCCCAATGATATTGCTTACGTCTTCTCTGGATATGCACCACTTAGCATTCGTCTGGTCCAGAATGCCATTCGATCTGGATGGTAAACCTGAATATCTAATACTGAAAGTCTTCGTAGTTCTTGTTGAGCATGCCAATTAACTTCATTCTTTAAGATAGTTGTATACAAATATTATAGAGAAGTTCAACTAACTTGACCGTAAATTTCATCTTATGCATATCTATGTCGAGGTGGCTTTGGTTAAATGCTTTACAATTAAAACTCATGGGTAGAAATGGATCAGTATTCAGTGCTGACCACAAAGTATAGTTTAAGATGTTAAACACCTGGCACTGTCAATTATAGTCAGACATCAGTTCTTTGGTGCAAATATGCCGACAATCACATCTCAATATACTTACTGCAGTATATTTTATGGGCTTTGTAAATATTGTTACTTAATGGGCAAGGCAGCAAAGATTTTATATCATTATTAGTACATATTACAGTGTATTCCTCTCGGTTGAGGGTGAATTCCAACGTTTACTTGATGCAATACCATTGTTGCTCAGCTCCTTAGCTCATTACTAAATTACTAAATTGAAGGCTGTATGAATTTTTTTTAAGGAAAAGAATTTTCAGTAAGGGAGAAAAGAAAAGTTCAAAGTTAGATGATAAGACATCCTCACAAGAAAATACAGAACACCTAGAAACCAAGAGATTGGGTCCTGTAACAAGGCATGCCAATCTCTCTGATGTCTAACAAAGAAGCACCTCTAAAAACAGTCCATGATGAAATTGAAGATTGTTGGATATTAGACAGCTATTTATACCTAATCACAGTATCTTAGTTTTTATTTATCCAAAGCTTTAAAATTTCTCCTTTTGGTGTACTATTACATGCAACACATTTGCTTTTGCTTGAAAAGATCTATTGATTTGCTCAGTGATTGCATTAACTTTTAAAGTGATTTTCTATGTTTGGGTACTGAATGTGAGCTCAGTAGTTGACAACTGATGCAATACTGAATGTGATAATTGATCTTTTAGGCGTCCTGTTGAAGAAATTTTGAAACTGCTCCCTGGACCTCATTTGGAAATAAAGAGGGTTAGTACTTATCAATTTGACCCACTAGAAATCTTGTAACTCCTGTTATAATTATCAACTCTTACTGAATGCGTTTTCTCGCATGATATTTCCAAGTTCTTAAACTGTTTAAATCAAAGTCACATCATCACTAATATCCCATTCACCTCCTTTCCTAGTTATATTTTAAGTTTCGATTGCTCTATTGCTTGTACAGGGTGGATTTTCAAATAGCCAATCATTTGACTCTTTATCAGGGGTTTCAACCAGCATAGCTAAGTATGTTTCTATCAGTGCCAGTTTTCTAAAACTTTGCATTTCCTCGTTTATCCTCAGTAAAATGCTACTAATATGACTAAAAAAAATGTTATAAATTCCAGGAATATAATGCTTACCATTTCATGTAAGTGTCTCCGCCAAATCACTAAGATAAAGATTTCAAATTGATAGCTGTTAATAAGGTTCAGATAGATCCTGCTGTATATATTTCATCCACAATCATTTGTGGTTGTGGAGGACATCAATTAGCCCCAGATGTGAGGTTTAATGCCGGGCAAAAGCTCCTAACAAAGATTTCAACTGTGTTTCATTTGTTTTTAGTTTTTGGTGATAGGTTCTTAAAAAGGGAAGCTATTGGAACTGAATGGTTTACATTTGACATTGGTGTTTCAAAAATTTGCTGAAATTTGTAGACTCAAAGGAAGAAGCCTTATAATTTTGTCAACCACCTTTTTTCTTTCTCACACTTCATATATTTCAGAATACCCGATGGAAGGCGTGCTCTGGTGCTTGTTGTCTTTGTTGGGGGAGTTACCTTTGCCGAGATTTCTGCACTTCGATTTCTCAGTGCTCAGGTGTGTTAATTGTTGCCTATTTTTGAATGTCTCCAAGACACTATGTTAACCAATGCATTCTGCCTCTAATTTAAATCTAATTTTTGAATATGGTTAATGGTCCATGATATATCAGGTAAATAGACTTCCCTGCTTAAATGCTTAGTAAATTTGTGTGGCCAAGCCTTTCTTGTTTTTAAAGATGTATCGTACAAATTGTATCTTTCTAAAGAGGATATTACTAATCCTTTATGTGAAATGGTGACTTGGGTGCGGCTGGTGAGTAATTTTGTTTGGGGAGGGGGAGATTAATCCTGGAAGTCTGTGGCTGTCCTCTATAATCTTCATGAAGAAGGAAGAGAGTATAGTGGTGAAATATCAGGATAACTTTCTTCAGGACCTTATTTGAGATAACATGATCCCAAGAATGATAAAATGGGTAAACTAATAAGGGTAAAATTGTCAAGTTCAAATAATTGAAACTAAATCAAATCAAATCCACTCATATCCAACCAAACTTGAGTGGATTTCTGAATACACATAACGTGAATCAAAAGGATTACAAAATTAAATCAATTCCTATTTTTTAACCTTCCAAATGAAGAATTTCATTTATAAATCAAATCAATTGATTCAATTCCTAAAGTTTGTTTTCCAAACACATTCTTTGAGACTTCTAGACTCACTGAAGAATTCTTCACAAATCTCTCTGTGATACATGGAACTCATACAAGGGTCTCAAACAATGAGGGAGAGGAGGGGAGATAAGCCTAGGCAAGCTAGAGACTGAGGTTAGGGTCTTGGAACATAAGAACTCTTAACTGAAAAGACTATGGAGATATTGGACTGGCACAATGATTAGAACTAGAAGAATAAATAGTGGTTGCAACTTGCAAGTCTTGGATCTCAAGTAGAGATCAAACAAGGAATGGAATTAATACCAATATGGATGTCACTAGAAAGAAACAGTAGAAGGTGATCAGATCATTGCCTTAAAGCTAGTTCACTGGAAGGAAGCACTAGATATTTAGTATATATACCCCTCGAATTGGACTAGATGCTTAAACCATATTTGATTTCTGGGAGGATCTAGAAGGGAAAATTCAAGCCGTCCCAGGAGGAGGAAAAAAATTGTTGTAGGAGAGAAGCAAAAAATTAGAAGAGAGAATATGGTTCTGGAGAAAGGAATAAGGGCAAGACTATTTTGGAATTTAGAATAGCATATATGATAGTTAGTATCCTCGAAAATTGGGATGATCATGTTATTACTTTCAAAAGCAGAACCTCAAGGACACAAAAATAGGGATAAAAAATATATGTTCCAGTGTACTATTGTTCAATTCTTATTTCCCACAGCATGTTCATGTTCATGTTAAATACGAATAGAGAACACAACTTTGTTTTCGTGTATGTTTACCATACAGGTATTAATTTGGTTCAGTATTGAACAACAAACTCACGTAAACGCTGGGTAATTTAATTAGTCTCTTCTTCGTTATATCCCACTTTATCCCATTGACTGGGCATTAGGTGTAAATCTTCTCGTTTGGTTCTTATCTCCTAATTTTTAATGTGGTTTGATTTGCAGGAAGGCATGGCATATGATTTGATAATTGCAACAACAAAAATGGTCAATGGCCAAACCTTGGTTGAAACATTTATGGAAAAGCTAGGTTGATTAACGAGTGTAGTTTTATCATCTCGAGTGCCTTTCTGGTTTAGAGAGGCGAGTTTATATTGGATGATGCCAAACCAATGCTATGCCTAAGCGAATTCTTGTAGGATGATGCCGAACTGATGATGTGATGAAAGCTCTATTGGTGCTGTAAAATTGTGTGATTGTGACAATTGGGAGGATAGAAGCCTAGTCTTTCGAAGGGACTATCTGGAATTAATAGTATGAGGGCTGCTTTTTCGCTGTGCTCTTATTTCAATTTGTGGCAAATGATTGAGCATTGTATGCCTACTTATGTTTGTAGTGTGTTATTGTTGATTTTGGTTTTAAATGGCGGCATGTCCATTCTAGACCTTGAAGTCGCCCTTTTGAATAGATTAATTTAATGTATTTTTATTAGACCCCTAATTTCATAACTATCTTATATTTAATACTTCCATTTCCTCTTAATTTTTTATAATGAAAATGGAGTAATTTTTTTTACATTTATTTGGTTTTGGATTAACCAAAGGAATTGGAAGGCCTTGGCTGGACGTACACGAACTGTGCAACCATGTATAACAAAAATAATACTATCCGTGAATAGATTAAACAGGATGAGTTCGGAGATAAGTTTTAGATACATCAAAGCTTGGAAATAATATCAAGCTTGGTACATTTTAATCGAGAAGGCTTGAGAGTACTGTAGTTCCTCTCTAGTTGTTTACAGCCTAAATTGTATCCTAAAATGTTAGCCTTTCCTGTAATAGACTTAAGTTTCAATAATTGCCAACTTAGCCTTGAGAGTCAATGGCAGAAACTAAACCCATCTATAATCCTCACGTAACATATTCAACAGTTAATTTACAACATTTCCCTTTTTACAGACAAATGTCAACCAAACATAATACGAAGTTCCTGCACAAGTTGCCTGCTTATCTTAAAAATCAACTCCATCAGCAAGGTGACTTCATTTAAAGTAAAAAAAAGAAAGATAAAGAGAAGGAATACACTATTATTACAGACTACTCATGTGGACATGGTTACCTTTGAGACTAAGAATTTTGCAAATTATCATCCCCTTCCATTCGTTGTAAGAGTTCTAATATACTTCCAGCTTTCCTCTTAGCTCTATCGGTTCCATTTTCTGATAATTCCTGCAGTGCTGCTTCTGCACCATGTTCCTTTGCTAGTTTCAACTGCAGTAGATCCCCCGTGCATAGTGACCACAAGACAGCAGCAGCATTCTCCCGGTTGCGTGGAGATCCGGTTCGTATGACCTCAATTAGAGTAGGAATTGGCTCAGCCTGACCAATTGCTATCCTGCCTTCATGATGGCTTGCAAGGATTGCCATTAGAGCTAGTGCTTCATCTACCATTCCACCCCCAGCATCCTTCAGAAATCGCATCAATGGGGCCATTATACCGGCTTTTACAGCTCTTGCTTTGTTTCCCTGGTAAATGGATAGATTGAAGATAGCAGTAGCAGCATCCTTCTTACCTCTTGGGGTACCTTCACAAAGTAACTTAATAAGAGCTGGGATAGCTCCAGCTGCACCTATTGCAACCTTGTTCTCATCGAGAACAGATAAACTAAAGAGAGTTGCAGCTGCATTTTCTCTAGCCTCCATGCTGCCAATTTTCAGTACATCTACAATATCTGGTATAGCTCCTGCATTTACTATAGTTCCTTTGTTACTCTCATTGATGGAAAGATTGAGAAGAGCTGTAACAGCATGCTCCTGGGTTCGAGGATCCACGGAAGACAACAGATCTACAAGAAGTGGTATTGCTCCTGCCTCGGCAATACATACTCTGTTATCCGCATTCCTCTTAGCCAGCAAACGGAGCTCGCCAGCAGCTGCTCTTTGCTTTTCTATATCACCATTTACTAGTTTATCCAATAAAGCATTAATAGCAGTTCGATCACAATCTGATAGACTGCTTCCGGATTTCTTTGTTCTGCAGCTCCCTTGCTTCTTTGGTAATTCAACACCATTGCTTTCACACCATAAAGCAATCAGACTCTTTAAAACATAGTTAGGGGTAAGGGCTGTATGCAAAAGTGTCTGCTGTGTCTTGGGGCAGGTTTTGTGACCAGCATCTAGCCATTTTTGGATGCAGGATCTTTCATATGTCTGCAAAAAGAAAGTAGAAAGTTTATGAATAATCATAACTGACACCATTAGAACAGTGCCACACCCAAAAACAATCTTGTATAATACCTGGCCAGTAGAGACAATTACAGGATCTTTCATTAGTTCAAGAGATATAGGACATCTAAAATCATCTGGGATCACAGGAGACCTATGCTTAATTGACACTTTTTCACACTCAAAGGCGTCAACCTCAGGATTTTCTGTGAGCACACAGTCCTTCAGTTTCCTAAGAAGGGATGACATCATCTCTAAAGAGTCCCCTAGTTCTCCGCTGCTTATGATAACCAATTCATGTAACTCACCAGACTCTTTCTTTATGTCATTTATAGTCCTCAGATACAACTTCTCAGAAAGTCTTTTGAGTATAGCAGGATCAGGGTCTTTTTCTTTTTGTGCTACTGTAATATCCAAGTCTAGTTGTAAATCAGTAAATTCTGTCTGAGCTTTGGCTCTCTTGAATTGAGCATGCACCAGTTCAATCTGAAAAATATTAAAACAGTAGTGAAAAATGTGGCACATAATCTGTCAATTGATTACTCAACTCCGTGTACAAAATACCTATTATAAAAAGAGAGGAATAAATAGAATTTGATACTCAACCCTTTATCTTTGCAAAAAACAAAATCATTTGGAGAAATTTAAAAGCACAGCAATCAATATGATTAGTAGAACTGACAGGAAAAGGTTTGAATCACCATGGAATTGCATCTGGTATTGTTCGTTTCCTTCTAAAGTATGTTAAAAATTACCTGTTCTTGAACTTCCTCTGATATCTCAAGTTTGTTGTATGAAATTTCACTCAATGCAGCTTCGATTTTTTCAGTTATTTTTTGGAACTTATCTGCTGTATCATTCCTCCGCAAAGCCTGTGACATGTAAAATACTAATTAGATTAAAATTTAGAGTCTGTATCAACAAACATGTTTGCTAAACAAACTGAACCAGAAGGCATAGAGCATCTTCAGATGTTATAATCTCTTACTCTAATTTTAACAATAGTGATCCACAATGAAATTTGAAAGTCAGCTAGTGCACTGTACACCAACGGAAGGAAAAACTTGCACAGGTTTCAGGAATACACTATTTTTCGGAATTTAAACTTCAAGCATCTGTTCTATCTAGTTTATAGGTTTTCCTATGCACCATGCAGATTGGAGAAAATAAAAATTGATGACCACATTGATCATGTATGATGAGGAAAACATGCTAAAATAAAAACATTGTTTAAGTCATCAAAGTGAACATTAAATATAGAACAAGGAGTACCAATATATATTTCATAATGAAATGCAAATAAGAACTATAATTTCCATGAGTTTCAAAATCCTTGCTATATGTCCGATATCTCAACACCTTACGAATAAGGGATTTTTTTTTTTACTGAATATAAGAATTTTCCTTTTTAAATGCAGATAAGAAATTATACATGAAGTAGCCAGCAAAAATTTGCATACAAACAAAGCCAAATGAAATTGATCGAAAAGGATATACTGCAATGGACACACGCTTCAAATGCAAGAAACAACAAACACTTAAGTAATTGGATATTCCTGCAATTAAATTTGGGAATTTGTGCATACACATATGAAGAACACCTTAGAATTGAAGCAAATAAATTTTTTCTCTGACAACGTCCATCAAGAAAGATACTGATAGAAAGCATTGGCATCTCCCATACAATTCAAACACAAGTAGAAAATAATCCCACCAAAAAAGAAAGAAAGTGTAACATGAAGTTTTGGTAATTTGCACTGCTAGGATACAAACAAATTATAAAAGCAATTTATTTTTCATCAATTTTCAAAAACAATGCCAACAAAAACAAAACAGTGGCATCTTATAATAGAAAACACACAAATTTTCAAGAATTTTCCCCCACTTTAAGAAAATCAATCACCTACAAAACAGAGTTAACTCAGATTTTTTGGCAAAACATAAAAACCACACAAAAGTCAATACCTGGTAAATCTTACTCCCTTGACGCACAGACTTAAGAAGGGTCTTAGCTGAATCCAAAGCAACGCTGAGCGATTCAAAGGCTTCAAGCTGTTCATCGCTGAGAGACTCATCACTATCCTTCAATTCCTCAAACAGAGGACTCAACAGCTTCACTCTGCGAACCAAATTCCCATACATGTTCTTGCAAACGTTCTGACATTCAGGCAACCCAGAAATCTCCTTGATGGACTCAGCCAAACGACCCATAACCATAGCCTTTGAGTTCTCGCTCCCACCCATTTTGTGAGACACAGAGAAAAAAAGTCAAAGCAGCAAACTTTGACCACAATATCGAGAGTGCTTCAAATTTGGAGGGTGGTTGAGGATACCCAGATGAGTGAATCGTGGGAAATCAGCAAAGATGGGAAGGATCACGGCAGAGAATTGAAACCCACCATGAAGATTGCAGAGAGCAGAGGAAGAAGCTTGTGTTACTTGAGAAGAGGGAATTTGGGAAAGAGAATTGGAATTGGAATATTATGGAGGATGAAATTAGGAATAAAAATTGGAATTGAAAAGAATTGAAGAACAAATGTTTATTTGTATTTGACCTTTCTGGAAAAGGTCTTTGCCTCGTTTCATAGGTAATTAAGACTATGAAAGAACCATTGGTAATCGATGACCACCTTCACACATGTGATTAATAACTGTTCTGAAACCGGGTCCGATCCTATCCGACCTGGCCGGTTTGAGCAGAAATTTGGTGAATTGGTCATCAAATTGATTCGAGTCTGGACTCATTGTACATTGGATCGGATTAAATTCGGTAAAAAGTAGTGCTGTGGTCGGGTCATGTATTTTTATAAATAAAATAAAATAAAAAAATCAAAATTATTTTATTTTGTCAAAAAAAATATATAACTCATTTTAAATTTTTTTATAATTTTATTTGCTATAAATTTTCTCAAAATCAATTAGGGCGTTAGTTTTCTTTAGCAACAGGTGATAAATAGGTGATAAGTGTTATCTTATGCTGAGACAAAATAAAGTGGGTCATATATGTTTTTTAAAGAATAAGAAAAAAAAATAGGGCTCAGTTTTCGATGTGAGTAAGAGATAATACTCTCATGTAACATAAAAATAATTCCCCAATCACTTAACCCCTTCCTGAAATTTTTAATCAGTTATTCCCCTACTTAAAACTTTTTTATCACTTACCTCCCTAATTTGATTTTTATCCCAATTTTTGTTAACAGAGTTAAATTTTTTAAAAGGTACCAAAATTACCATTAATAGGAAAAAGAAAACCATAATTTCTTCATACACCCAATTTTAGACAAACTCACCTAAGCAAATGTAAATCAACGACGATTGAATCCTCTCTCTACCCTCAATGACACAAAAATAACAAAATAACACCTTCTGCATGTTTGTTTGGTAATATCATATGATTAAGAGAAAAGTAAGGCATATATGAAGCACAGAATGTAAAGCTTTTCAGTTGTTGTTCAAGCAAAATAAAGTGCGGCTCTGAATAAATTTATAAAATCAGATTTATCGTTCATATAATAGTAGAAAAACTTATAACAGAAAAGGGAAGATCTAAACCTATTGGGATGGTGTCTCTTTAATCATTTTATTTGAACAACGGCACCAACAATTGTGAGTGCGGTGTTTGATGGCAATGAGATTTGTAGGAAACAATTTTAATAATTACTAATTCTAACAAGCTAATTTAAAGAAAACATTCAGTAAGTTCGTCTAAAATTGCGTTTGTGAGGAAATTATATATATATAATATATATATATATATATATATATTTTTTTTTTCTTTTTTCTATTAAGTGTACTTTTGGTATTTTTTAAAAAAAAAATTAACTCTGTTAACCAAATTTTGGATGAAGAATCAAATTAGGGGATAAGTGATAAAGAGATTTTAAATAGGGAGTAAATGATTAAAATTTTCGAGAAGGGCTAAGTGATTTTGAGAAAACTTGTAGGGTGATTTTTGAAGTTTTCCCTTTATACAATGATCTCAAATTTCAGCTTCCAATACTGAAGCAATTTGCTGAACAATAAATTAAGAAAATGTTATGTATGTCATTTCAATATAATTGAATTTGAAGTGTGATTGAGTACTTTTTGAGCCTTTTTTTTTTTTTTGCTAACATAACATAGTTTATTTAGTTAAGCTTGTTTAACTCATTTTAGATATATAAAATATAATTAAATCTATATGTTTATATTTATATATATTGTTTATATATCCGAATCAATCAGTCCAACCAGTGATCCAGTACTCCAACCGGGTCGATGCCCAGGTCGGATTTAATAACACTTTTTTTTTTTTTTCTTTCAAGTTTATGTGTAAACTAATATGAACGAAGTTATAGACCATTTAACAAGGGGTTTATGGTTTAACCAAAATTGGATACAAAAAATGAATATTTCTTTTATAATGATGTTAGTGTATTCGTCCTCATTATATATCAGTTTGATATAAGTTTATTACAGTAGAAGTGAAATCTGACCCTTTTCACCCCCAAAAAAAAAAAAAAAATCTGACCCTAAACTGATAAAAAAAAATTCCATCATTATATGTCAAATTACATTGTTTTAATTTTAAAAAAATAAATATAAAGAGTGTTGGAAATGAATTATGATTGTTTTGGTATATTTCCAAAGCATAGCGACTGCAACAAAAATGGATTTGTACATTAAACCGTCATGTTTGGCCAATTTTTTTAGACTCTCAAAACTAATATTGTGGTAAGTAGAATTATCTTTAAAAGAAATAATTTTTTGAGTGAGTAAATTGATTAGGTCCAAACAAATCATCTAGGTAAATTTATTTTTGTGAAATTCAATTTTTAAGACAAATTTCCTAAATATAATTATAAATTACTTTTTAGCATTAATTCTTTAAAAAAATAATTTTAAATTAATTTTATCAAAATATAAACCAAACAATCCCACAAGCGGATTTAAAAAATGCAAATAACATGGATATATGTCAGTGGTTCAGTATCCAACTCAATCACGTTAAAACTTCACTTATATATAAATCTTTATTTTAAAAATTATTATTATTTACTGCCTCTGAAATTTATAACTGTGTACAATTTTACTAGTGCTTTCATTTTTCTTTGAAACCTAATCTCCACCGGTATGGCTCTCAAATTCTTATTTGTTGACAATTGAAGGTTTTGAGGTGAATTGTCAATTGTAAAACACAGATTATAATTGTTAAATTGACAATAATTTTGACAAACAGCTTCTTCAATCATGATTTTGAAATTCCCGAGAATAAAACTGTCAACAGAAAATTATATTTAATAAACTTTGCCGACACTTCATGATGCAGTCAACTACGTGTTACATTAAGACGCGTCCACAGCCATTAAATAAATGACAAATTCGAGACCCCAAATTTGGCATTTATTTTCTTTTTTAATTGAACTTAATAAAAAAATATAAATGAAAGCAAATAGCAGAATATTGTAATGTCATTTTTCCATTTGAAATGGTCATTCCTAATTTGTCATTATTGCTTAATCGCCCTCAGCCATCCCAAGTTCGTTGCGTGAAAGAAATGCAAGGGTAGGTTGGACTGAGTATATTCTATTAAAAAAAGTTATTAACTTTTATATTTTATAACATCAATTATACAACATATGATTTTGTTAGGGAAGAATCCGTATACAATTTTTTTTTATAAATTACCAATGTTGTTAAAACATAGAGTCTATGTAAAAAATGGTAGGGGTGAACAAAAACGTAAAATCGCAAGACGTAAACGAAACGTAAAAGTTTACAGATGTATTAAAAATAAAATATATATCCAACATATATAAAACCAAAACCCACGAACATGTTTATTGTATAAGAATGTCAATTTTAATCTTTGTTTTAATTTATATAGAATAATTTTAATGTATTAATTATATAAGTTATTAAATTTAAGCTAATTAACGACGATATATATATATTTATTTATTTATTTATTTATTATTACGTGTTATATATATTTGAACTATGAAAAAAAAAATTCATATTACGTTTCGACACAACGTTTGAACCGTTTCGGCTCAAAATCCATTTCAACTACCGTTTTGACTCGATTTTGGTCATAAAAATGTAGAAACGGTCCGTTTTTACGTTTTGACACTACGTTTTAACAACACTGCAAATTACAATAAGTATGACCGGTCATACACTCTTAATTAAATTATGACCAGTCATACTTAATATAATTTGTAAGAGTTTGTAAACAAAAAATTTATAAATATAAACTTGTACAGATTATCCTAACTTGTAGCATTGCTTAAGTTGTCCGAATATTTTTACCAAAAAAAAAAAAAAAGTTGTCCGAATATCTCCATGAAGCCTTTCTTTTTCTGGGATCAATCTTAATGCTTCCATTAGGTATTGTAAGAGTTTATTGACATACATTTCGTTACTAATTTTTTTTCTATAAATGTTCATAATACTCTACTCAAAAAAAAAAAACCATACTCTAGGTTCATGCGTGGCCTCAAAATTTCAATCTTTAACATGCAAAAGAATGTAAAATTATATTATAAAGTAGAGGTATTAAAATGGGTGGAACCGACAAGTCAATCCGTGTAGCACGCAATTTTTTGAAAAATCGAACATAATTGATTTAAATGGTTTAGTTTGAAAGTGATTCACAAAGCATGTTCTACAGTGATTTAACCTAAACCATTTTGTGTCTGACATGAAAAAAAAATTAATTTTTTTTTATAAAATCAATTTGATTTAATTTGGTTTGAAAACGCTTCGGAAACGATTCAATTCGATTCAAAATGATTAGGTTTTTAAACTGGTTCTAAAAACCGATTCGGTTCATGAACTGGTTCTTTAAAAACCAGTTTGATTCATAAACTAAATTTTAAAAATCAGTTATTTTAAGGGCGATCTGGTTCGGTTCGGTTTTTTGGTTATTTTGCACCCTAGTGGAACCCACAAGTCAATCCGTGTAGCACGCAAATTGAAATTCATTCAACAAACATTTTCAATTTAGCCATAAATTGTGGGTCTCACAAAGCATGATCTACAACAACCTAATGCATTTTGTGTCTGACATGGTGTCCTAGATGATATTACACCCTTAAACGAATTAGAAATATAATAGATAAACGGAAAAAACACTTCTCTTTTCACAAGAAAAGTGTCATCTTATGCCACACTCATAGATAAAAGATCATAAATAGACATGACTCATATTTGAGGGTCTCACAAAGCATAGCCTATTGTCTCATCTGTCTAACATGGTGTCCATGATGTTATTACAGGTTGATAAATGACCAGAGAAATCTAATAGCAATATGCATAAACATAACTCATGCAATACAATTTTAAAGGATCCAAATCAAATGCAGATACTTTAGTGAACTGCGTTCTGGCTACATCAAGTAATTGATGGGCGAGGCAGTCTTTTGGCAATTTCCTGTGAAAAAGAAAATGTCAATCTTTTAGCCTATTGTGAATGTCCATTCTAAGCCCTGCCTAAGAACATTATATTAGTAAAAAGATTATATTTTCGTACAAATATGCAATCATGACTATGGTAATTATATATTAGTATTTAGATCTTTATACTACATGCCAACACAATAGATAATAATAAGACTTAAAACAACCCAACATGAATTTTATTGTCAAATCAAAGCATGTTGACATGAATTACAATTTAAGTTACACAGCACCCCAAGACTTATTAAGGGAACACAAAGGAAGAGGAAATGACTCAAGAGCCAGGAGCTGTAGCTTAAGTAGTGCCTAATCTATTAAGAAACTCCCAGTATAGAATCTGAGCCATGCCACTTTGCTTGCATTTTAGCATACTGTTACCTTTCTCAATAAAACATCTTAGACCTCCTTTTAAACCAAAAAAGGAAGGAAGAAAAGAAGAGAAATGAAAAACTAGTTAAAGATCTTAGTCAGAACAACTCCAGACTGAAATCAGACCAAAAGTCAAGGTTTCGTTGATATAGAAATTCCCCTTGTAGGCTACATCATTAAAGTTGTAAAATCAGCATTTCTCGAGTTGCGTCGATGCCGTAATTAACTAATGTCATATAGCCTGAGTAGAGGCAGCAATCCAATCCTGAGGTCCCTCTCAACAAAATTTTCAAGGATTAAGGTCAGAAACAGCAGGCACTTTGGAATAACACGTCTATCATAATTTCTGAATAATAGTGATGTTATTTTCATATCATGTTTGGTTGCAAACTACACTCTGTACATTCAGCAGGCATCCAGTGGTTATAATTCTTGAGAGGCTTCAGTCTTTTTCAGATGTCGGAGGCTACCTAGCAGTTGGTGCTTTTTAGCATGCTTGTTTAACTTCTCTACAAGTAGCAATCTTGCATAGCCTTAAAATGTGATCCAGGCCATTCTAATTTGCTTTATCTGGCCTACATCTTGATGTATTCCAAGACCAAGATATTACCTTTGTTGGAAAAGATTCAATCTTGGAATTTTGTAGAATGGGATTCCTATCCCAAGATCATCTTTAGCTCCTCCACTAGGTCTATATGAGTTTGCTACAACTATCTTCAGGCAGCAAGAACATCATGTGGAAGCTTGCTAGAAGCATAGTCAACGATGTCCTAAGAGACCAAAGATCAGAGTTAAAACTGAAAATTTACTACTAGCACAGCCTGTGGAAAATCCCAAAGATCTGCAAGTCAATATCAAGCAGTATTCCAACACTTCCTAACACTTGAGCATGTTTTGACTTAAACTCCTTGTAGCCCGTGTGTAGAGCTTAATATTAAATAGGCTATGTGCTTCATACCACATGACCAGTATCAAAACAGGAACAAATCATTTTGGCACCTTATAATCAATCAGAAGTGACATCGATTCCCAAATAATTTTATGATACATCTTTTATGTTTTATCTATAAAAGATAAAACTGTGATTATAAATAATTTAGAGTTACCGAAGTTAAGATGTGATCTTGTCCATTCCTAATTGCCATAACAACCACAACCAGGCACTGACTATTTTCTAGTGTTCATCCATTCTCATTCTTGCCAAATTCAAAATATCATGATTAATTTTAAAATTTAATAACTGGAAGGAAGTAAACATCAAAAGTACCTCGAAAAGTTCATTTATATTATCTGCTGTCTTTGCAGATGTCTCTATAAAAAACATACCATTCTTCTCTGCGTAGTCAATGCCATCCTTCACGGAAACAATAAAGCATACTATATGAGAAAAACAAGTGATTTTTTTGTTTATAAGACAACAATATTATTGAGGAGTTTAGAGTACCTGAACAGCCACTTCCCGCTTCTCATGAAGATCAGCTTTATTACCAACCAATGCCATTACTATATCAGGGCTTCCATGTTTTTGTAGCTCCTAAAAAATTAATAACATTTCAGCTGCTAAACAAAATTGATTGAAAATGTAGAAACTTAAACCTGTCCATATCTAATGATTCTATTTAACATATAAGATTATATTTAACAGCATATGAGCAATGGCAGTACATCAAAAAGATAGATGCCAATTATGAGTTTGTCAAAGAGAATCATTTGCTATCCTTTTTAGTCTTTGGATAGCCTTTCCAACAACTTATCTCATAATGATATTGATCAGATTTCTTCTAACTCCATAGAAGCCAATGAATGCAATCTCATGTGCACAAGAAAAGTGTGGGTAAGCAGTCCATTTCAATCTCCATAGGGGCAGAGAATTGATTATGTAACATAGAAATGCATGGAACAAACAAATATTGCTCCTGCACCATGATTAATAAAAGTGATTTCGTGAACGGTAAAAACCACATTCAACCCAAAAGCTTCAACTATTAGGTGAAGGCCACAACAATGGTTTTATATTTCTCTTACATGTCTCCTCACACAAGAACTCATTGGGTTTGAAGGATGGACAATGCACAGGCCTGCCTACCTACCTATGCTAAGAAAACTCCATAATATTTAATTATTTATTAATGGAATAGGGACGATGAGGATCAAACTCATAAACACTTGGTCATAGAGGCTCTAATACCATATAAAAATCAACTCAACCCAAAAACTTAAGTTGTTAGGTGAAGGCCACAATAATAGTTTTAGATTTCTCTAACATGAACTATTCAACAATTCTAACTAGTAATTATGTACATACATATTTATTGCCACCTAGCATGCAGGGATTGTAAACTTCTTTGTATCTTTCTGCAAAGAACAACAACAAAAGCCTTTTTCCACTAGGTAGGGTTAGCTACTTGGATCAACCGATACCATTGCGTTTCAAAAGCTAAGTCTTTGGAGAGGCCATGGTTTGACTAAGGTTTTCTTGGTCATCCCTTGTAACCATCATAACTTTTAAAGACCATAGCTTTCTAGTCCTTCAAATTTTCAAATGATTTGTCTATCAACAAGTCTCTAAAATGGCAAAAACCACTGTTTAAAGGCACTACAGCTTCAGTGTACAACTCATTCCCTCTCTTACCTCTCATCTACTACAATATAAAACCTTGTAGTATGTGAGAGTTTTCAATGCTCGCACATCCTAGCCCACATAATCATCATCCGATGCCAGATCATAGACAGAGCAGTCGGGTTAATTTCCTTGTTACCAATTGTGAGGTAGGGGTATTGCCACCAAGCCATAACACGCATCCATCTGGAAACTTACTTACAATGACCAAATTATGATGATTATAAATGAAGGAAGTGGATTAAAATAGGATTGCATTGTTTTCATTATTGTACAGTTCCAGACTACAATATAGGCAATTGTTTGTTATTCATATCATTCAAATAAGTATACCAATAAAGAAATGACAATATAGAACCATGAAATAACTGTAAACCTACCTTAACCCAGTACTGTGCTTTGCCGAAAGATTCTGGGCTTGTTATATCATAGACAATAACTGCAACAGCTGCACCACGATAATAAAGTGGTGCCAATGCCGTGTACCTGAAATAGATAATTAGCAATCAAATTTTACTTCAGAATGTATTTGTTGTTGAAACAAGAAAAAAGGGGAATATCATGAGAAAGGGAATATATAGTTGAGCTCTTCCAGTAGTTTGTAGAATAAACTTTGCGTAAACTGGATAGATTAATGAAAGTTACCTCTCTTGACCAGCAGTATCCCATATTTCAAACTTGACTGTTGTAGAGTCTTGCAGAGCTATTGTTTGTGACAAAAAAGACGCTCCAACAGTTACCTTGCATTACAAAGTCTAAAAAATGTAAGAACCTTACCATGGAATAGTTAACATATCTAGAAGACAACTAATTTCCTTCATAGTCCATGTTAAGAAAATTTACAATAAAAAAATAGTAATAAAAGCAACATTCTTACCTTGGATGTTGGATCAAACTGACCACGAACAAATCGCAGAACAATACAGCTTTTACCAACACCAGAATCACCTAAGAGAACAAGCTGTGTTCAGTGACATTTAAAGGTTAGTAATTGGGTCCTATAAAGGTTAAACAATAAAATATTGGTGGTATAACAGAATTAATTATGATTACTTTCAACTGAACCCCTATTGCTAAATCACAGTTCATATTAGGATTCTAGCAGGGGATTGATTACAAATTCGAAACTATATAACTAAGGTAGGGAGGATACATGACTGTTATTTGCACATGACCCAGTACTTACAGGTACCTGGTTAGTTTAACGCAAAACTAAAGAGAAAAATGTTACAAAAAATTTAAGATTTTCATCTATGACCATATTTCCCATTACTCCTTTCTTTGGAAGTGGATCAAATTGCTGTTAGTAAATAAAGAGATAAAGCTACACAAAATATTAGATTTTCATCCATTGCTATATTTCCCATTCATTCTTCCTTAGATTAAAGACCATAGTTTTATCATCAACTGCAATCCATTCTTTCAGCAAATCAAATTTCTGCCTAGTAAGCCACTTAAACGTTCTTCAATAATTAAAGTATAAAAACTTGTGACAACTAACAAAGAATACATAACAACCAAAATGAGACTTGTATGACAAAATCAAGATAAATTTCTGGTTCTCAAGTTTCAGTCGTTTAGATAATTAACAACATTATTATATTCTCTTTCAGCATTCTATGGCTATCTTCATTTAGAGAAGAGGGGGAAGCGGGTATAATGATCTATCTATCCTGGATATCAAAATATTAGAAGTAAAAAGTAATATTTCTTCTTCAGTAGGTGAATATTTCTAATAACATTAGTAATGTCTGGATCCAAAGTGAATGCAGATTCAACGAATAAATCTTTGGTGCTACTGTTGCACCTAGATTCAGTGCATCCCACCAATAAGAACATTACACATAAGAGGAGAGAGAAAAAAATTGGCACTGAAAAAAAAACTTTGATTGACATATAATATTTCTATTGGTGAGATGTACTGAATCTTTGGTGCAACCGTAGCACCAAAGATTTATTCAGATTCAACATAATGTCAGCCTCCACGTGGCAGATATTTATGGATGAAAGTAATCAGTATTGATATGTAAGGGGATGCATGCAGGTAAATGAATGAAATGAAATCATGTTAAAAAATAAGGTTTTTTTTTAAAAAAAATGCTTTTCAAAATTAAGGAATGTAACAAAACATCAGAAATCCAAGAACTCGGAGCATAGCATACCTTGACACGTAGATTCTTGGCGTCCTGCCCTCCACCATTCTCTGGATTGGCTCGACCTAACTGCCTTAAATCCCTATCTGAAAACACAAAATCAATTTCACCCAAAACCCCATCAGAGCTAATACTCAATAATTGCTTTTAATAACTGAACCCCATTAAAATACAACCCCAAAATCACAAATCAAAACCAAAATTAGTTTAAAAAAAAAAAATAACTTTTTTTTTTCAACCCCTTTTCAGCTCCATAGCTGAAATTAACAACAAAACATGAGAATTTCAACAAAAGTCTACCCTTAAATGCATGGAGAGAAATAAAAAAAGAACAACAGAAGTAGAATTTGATAACCTGGAAGGGAAGACCCGCAACCCATAGTGGGAGAAGAAGTTTTTCAACTAGGCACGAATGGTGGTCGTTGATAAATAATAAAGGGTGATGCTGCAAACCACTTTTTTCAAAAGTTGGATTTTTTTTATTTATTTTTTTCTTGTTTTGTTTGTTCCCACAAAAATTGGTGCTGTGAGAACCAAGGAAAATCTGGGAAAGTTGAGGGTTCGTGAATGGAAGCTTGAATGAATGAAAATTTGTCTCTTTCACACAAATATTGGTCCGATGTCGTGCTTTCCGTGAGGATAAGGATTTCCACTTCCGCTCCTCGTAAAAAGTTAAATGCCAAAATGGGGCAATTTTAAGTTATTTGATTTTCCTATTTTATGGGAATAGATAATAAAATGAGACAAAAATAAATTTACTTAAAAAACAGAATAGGAAAATTGTTTGATTAGTGTTTTTTTTAAAACAGTTTTTTGTTTTTAAAAACAAAAAAAAAATTAAAATAACTTGTTTTACGTGAAGAGTTTTGTAAAACTAAGGGAGTATATTAGAATTAAGATTTTAATGGATTGTTTTTTGACAAAAAAAAATCTATTGATATTCAATTAGTATTTTAAAGAATTGAAAAAAAAAATCACTTGATATTAAATCAGGATTATAAAATATTATTTCATAGTTCATCCAAATTCGGTGATATTCAATCAGAATTCTAAATAAAAAAATAAATAATCGTGTAGTATTCAAGAATATGATGATTTTAGTGGATTTTTTTATTGGTGTTGATTTTGCATTTATGTGAAATATAAATAGATGTCTCTCTTACAATCTCACCTTAACCTTTAGGATTTGTTGGTATTTCTGTATTGCAATGTCTTCTTCTTTCTCTGGTGGGTCGATCCGCTCGAAATTAGGTTTCGGGACCTTCGACAAAGCTTAAAAATAATAGATTTTTGAGCAATTTTGATCACAAAACAACCCAACAATATTTTAATCTAATTCATATTTAAAACAACAGATTTCTAAGAGCTTTTGAAAGTTGAAAAAATGATTTTTCAAGCTGCCGTGATTTTTATTGACACAAAAATATGTGCTTTTGTATTAAAAACAATATAAAACAATCCCCAAATCAATTTTCGTTTTATATCAATGAAATAATATCGATTTAAAGAAAGACTGGAATATAAACCTTATGTTTCGTAACAATATATTCATGAACGAAATTCCTTCAATATAGGAAAAGATTTCAGACAATTTTTGTGAAATAAATCACTAAAAACTTGTTCTTTAAAATCCTAAAAACAGTTTTGTAACACCTCGTTCTAGAACCGGTTTGTTATCATTACGTACGGCATTAAGCGCAGTTACAATCACAAGATTGAATTACAACACAGATAAACTTTTTGCTTTTTATTTATAAACGCTTTTGTTTAAAATACATTCCGTGATTAAAACCAATTCCCAAAAGGTGATTATAACTTAAACTACATGTGGAACACTTATTGTAAATATTACTTAGATCAACATTGCTACCATATGGTGCCAAGTAGTCTCCTTAGACCACCAAGGCTTAAATTTTAAACACTAAACATATACACTCTTTATTTATTTAAAAAATTACTATACTACTCTTATGGTCTCTATTTTTCCAATATATTTAGGATTTTTCATTAGCTACGTGTGGGTTCAAACCGCGCTCAAATCGGAGCACCGAAGCCCAAGTTATGAGATTTCTAAGAAATTGGATGCTGAAATCCCCAGGACCCCACGCTCATAGCGTGAGCAGTCAGAGAGGTTAACGCTTGTAGCGTGAGCAGTCTGGAGCAAGCACCAAAACAGGGCAATTTGACCTATCTATGGTGTTTTAACCATAACTTGAGGTGTACACATTCAAATTACACAATCTTGGTCTCATTGGAAAGCTAAGAAAAATATCTACAACTTCCATCAAGACACAAGGGTCCAAATCTATCATATAGGATATGAAATCTCGACAACAAGATATGATATCTTTGTTTTTAATTGGTTTTCCAACCTAAAGGTCTTCTTTCACCTAATTTATAACATATAATCTTTCCAATAAATGAATTCTAATCTTTCAGAGTACTCATACCCTAAGAGAAGCATGCATACCATTTCATCATACACGTATCTCCATTAATTACAACTCATCAAGGTCTCAATTACAACATTGTTCCTATAATTTCATATACATGCCAAAGGACTTAGCTACAAAAGGAACATGATCAAAACAAGTAACCATGCACCAGATACTAATTACTACTACAATGATCATGCACTAAGTCCTCCAAAATACATCAGGTAGCATTAAAATACACATATAGCAATTCTAAATGGCATGCAACTCAAAATGTCCAGCTATCAGGTACAATCTACTCATGCTTCTTGCTTCGATCAACCTCACCTCTATCAGTACCTGAAATGATGCCCCACAACATGGGGTAAGATATACGAATATATCACAGTAAACTGGGTCCTTGGAGATCACTCCACCCTAAGGTTCACTTTCGATGTACACATAATCATAACAGTTCAACACATTCTTATCAATAACCATTATATGGACTTCCAAGAGAGATCCTCAAAGGGCTGTTTCTCTTGGGCTCTTACCACATGGAGATCCACATAGGGCTGTTTCCAAGGGAAGTCTTTTCCTCAATCTAGGAACCTCCAAGAAAGATCCACATATGGCTGTTTCTCTTAGGCTCTAACCACATGGAAATCCACATAAGGCTGTTTCCAAGGGAAGTTCCTATCAACCATTCTCATCACAATTCTATCCATCATTCCTCAATCCTTATTTTACATCTATCAACCATTCCTCAATAAACAATCAAACATCAATTAATCAATCATAACATTTATCAATGCATGAATCAATGCATGAGCATACAATTACTATCATAATTACATATCACATCTCATAAACCATTTCTCCTCAACTGAGTATAGTGGAACATTCAAGGGGATCAACCCCAAGGTCCAAAAGTTTACCTTGCTCTTGGACTTTCCTCAATTGGTCACAACCACAAGGGTTGGTCACTCAACTTGGTCCTTTTGCCTCAATCCTAACAACACAAGGAATACAGTCAAACAATGCTAACAATACAAGGAAGTCCATAGTTCCAAGCCTAGATTTCTCCAAAACCACTCAGTCCACGTTTAGGGGTCACTCAGTCCACGTTTAGGGGTCAATTTGAGCAATTATTTTGTCACCCGAACCACCCAGTCTAATAAATTTAGGAGGTCATGGATTCCACTCAGTCTAATAAATTTAGGAGGTCATGGATTTTAAAAGAGTATTTTAAATTGGAATAAATATTTGGTATTACTGTATCTAGATTCAGTGCATCTCATCAATAGGAGCAATACACATCAGAGGAGAGAAAAAAAATTTGGCAGAGAAAAGAAAATTTTAACTGATATATAATATTTTTAATGGTGGGATGTACTGAGTCTTTGGTACAACAGTAGTACCAAAGATTTATTGGGGTTTTGAAGAATAGGGTTTTGAAGAGATACTCGTGCTTGCGTTTTCCCACTGGGCGTGTTTTCTTTGATCGAGGGTTAGAGCCAGCAACAACGCTTCATCTTCCCACGCTTATTGTGGTATTTTTCTCTGATTTTAACTTTTTGCAACAAATCACTCATGCACTTTCAATTGTTTCATTTCGATCGAGTCAATCATTCTAGCGTCGCGGTGGCACAAAAGTTTAGTTTCGTCACCAATCTGGAAATGAATATGTTTTTTTTTTATAACAAGGAAATGAATATTTTAGTGTTAGTTAGTAATTGGTCATGTATGTAAATGTTTATCACTCTCATTTTGCATCTAATACTAGTATTTTAGTGTTAATCACCATATTTTCAGCTAATTTATTGTTGTAATGTTCATGCTTTTGTTGTACTCTGTCTTTAATAGTCCTTGTGCACCTCCCCATTTACACTTTTCGTTTTTGTCTTTCTCCATGTCATTATAATTTATCATGTCTAGCTCGCACATAGTATCATCTGTTTGGAGATAATTTTCTTTGACCATTTTATCCGACCAACTATTCTCAATTTATAGAATAAGAAAGGGCAAATTACACATAACCACCCTTAACTTAGCTTTTTCCAAATACCACATGCATTTTTGATTCAAACAATTAAACCCTTCCGGTATAATATTGAAGCAATTAAACATATTCAACCATTTTAAGATAATTTTATCCCTCACTCCAATTTATTGCCGCCATTATTCTCTCCCCGCCTTTGGCCAATATTTGAATTTGTTTTATATAAATCCAGCCATGATTGTGATCAATAATCAAATCAAATGCATTAGTAAGTTATTTATCAAAAAAAAAAAAATGCATTAAAAAGTGTTTTCTTGATTTTTCTTGAAGATAAAACATTTAACAGGCATCATTGCCAAAAAAAAAAATTCAGTAATTTTTAATGTCGTATTCTCCATTCTCACAAGTTGAATCTCCTGCGTAAAGATCCTATTTTTCAATTTTGTTTTATATTAGCAATTTTTTTAGTAGAGAATAATATTCTTTTTATTTTTTGTTATTCGAAAATATGGGGACAAAAAAAGCCACTAGTTCATGGGATTGCAGGGGCTGCCATGGCCACAAGTCCACGACATCCTTTGCAAATAGAAATGACAAATTTTGAATAATCAATGATTCAAAAATCATAAAGGTTGTTTCCTTTGTCTAGTCGCGACGTTGGCAAAAGGGCGCCGTGACCGTTACATGATAAAAACAGAATCTTGAGAATATGTAACTCTTATCGGTGTTGGGTTGAAGAGAAGGATATTTTTGTCTTTAAATTATTAAATATGTTTAATTGTTTGAATATTATAATGGAAGGAAGTTAATTTTTTTCAATTGAAGGTTTAAGGTGGTTTTTTGAAAAACCACACAAGTTGAGGTGGTTTTGTGTAATTTGCCCAATAAGAAAAGAACGGAAAAGATATATTTACCATAAAAAAAAGTTTATCACCTTTATAACTAACTTAATTATTGTTGATTTCCATAAATTTAACGGTTATAATTTATTAGAAATTATTTGATCACATTTATTAATTAATTATTAATTTTCAATAGATCTAATAAATTATAATGATTAGATTGACGAAAATCAACGATAATCCATATAGAATTAGATGTCATTTAATTTGCTTACTGTTTATGTTTTTGGACGTTTTGATAATGCTTTAACCTATAAACTATAAACTATAAAGGGCTACTTTCCTGTAGGACGTATTTTTTTTTTTTTTTACGCCGATTTTCAGTTAAATTTGTATAAATTATGTCCAGAAGATATTCTGCGTTGTCCAGATAAATTACCATTCTTCAGATCTTCAAAATGCCTTCGGTTTGGGTTTAGGAATTTGATTCTTTCTAGAACACAAAAAATGCATTATATTATGGTTTTCGTTTTATCCTTTAACATGACACAATAAAATTTCCTACACACACAATATTTTGTGGGGCCCACACTTTTTAAAATAAAATAAAAAATAAAAATTAAGGGACGCAAAATAAATCTCTATAACATTACACGATCACTTTTCCTACGACATAACTCTTATAAAACCCTTATATTATTTAACAAATTCTTTCCAGAAACCTGACCTGTCCAATACATAAAACACGACTTCAGAAAATTCTTCCTAGAATAGCTCGTCGTCTTCATCTCTTTCCAATAGTAATAATAAAAAAAGTGGGTCGAACCATGAATCGAACCGCTGCATAAAATAACCGATTTTAAAAAATTAGTTCATGAACCGAACCAGTTTTTAAAGAACCGCTTCATGAACCGAACCGATTTTTAGAATCGGTTCATGAACCGAACCGGTCTGAGAACCGAACCGAACCATTTTCAAAACAAACCAAATTAATTTCCAAACCGCTTCATGAACCGAACCATTTTCAAAACAAACCGAACCGAACCGAACCGGTCTGAGAACCGACCCGAACCAGTTCCGAACCACTTCCTTTCCTACTTCTGTTTTTTTTTTTTTTTCTGTTTCTTGTGTTTTATTTTTTAGATTGTAAAGCTATTCTTTTGTAACCGAAAAGTCATGGGTTCAGATCCAGAAATAGTCTATTTACAAATATGTAAGGATAAGATTATGTAGAAAGATTGCCTTAACCCCATCCTTGTTAGTCGGGGATTAATGGAAAGTTCTTTTTGTTATGGTTTCTTGAAGTAGGATTCCAATTCCGGTAATATTTCCGGTCTTTGTTCTTGTTATTTTAAACTTGAACTTTTCATAGCATGAGTTAAGCACTTTTATGGTTGGAGAAGATAAGTACTTAAGCTCTTGTCTGTAGATCTCTATTTTTTTTTTTTTATTGTTGCAGGCTTGCAGCAATGAGAAGTTTTTCCAAATTCTGAATTAATTTGTGATACTTACAATTGCTGTTTATCTATATTTTAAGATTTGTTTGTTGGAAAATATTTTTTCTGAATCTGGATCTGGACAATATGTAGATAATTTTTCTATTTACACTTATTCTCGGGCATGAGTTGTAGCACATACTCATTTTAAGGTTTGAAATTTTGAACCTAGGATTTCTGGAATTAGATTTTACAGAATGTGTAATGTAGAATTGTAATGGATCAAATTAAGTTTGAGAGAAATCTGTGCTTTTACAATTGAAAATTGGAGTAATGAATAATTAATGTTGTATAATGCCTGAGGGCAGAGATGTTATGGCATCGGTTTGGAAAAGTAATCTCCAACAAGTTTTTTTTTATTTTATCAATTTCTTAAATTTTCAGTGATTCTTTTTATTTCATTTTAACTTCACATCTGTGTCTTGTATTTTAAAAAACCCAAAAAATTTAAAATCATGCTCTAGATCTTTATATCACAACATTTAATGTTTCAAAAGTTAATTGATTAAATCAATAAATAAACCTATTTTTTTTTGTTTTGGAAATGTTATATTTATAATTTTTTTTGTTTATAAACTCTTACAATTTACACTGAATATGATCGGTCATACTTAAATCAAGAGTGTATGATCAGTCATATTTAGTGTAATTTATAAACAAATCATTTTCCTTCTTTATTCATTGTATCATTAAATCTGTTTTTTGAATCCAATTTATTATAATTATTTCTGTGGGTCAAATATTATGACTCAAAAGAATCATATTTTACTTGTAATCTAATTTGTTGTAGCTTTTATTTACCTTTTGCTATAGCAATGTTACGCTAACAGTGGTCATGATTCTCTAACAAGTTGAGAATTTGTATTAGTCTTCCCAAGATATTTTGTCTCTAATGACAATATTAAATGCAATCTCAGGGTATTTTAAGATCCTTTAGGTGTAGCGAATCTATAGTGGTCCGGAGCACAAAGTATTGGGTGGGATTGAGGTGAGAAATAGAGAGAAAAAATTGAAGAGAGAGAAAAGAGAAAAATAAATAAATAATACAAGTGCCAATTTTTTGAGTGGAAAGACTATGATAGCCCGGGAGCGTATTAAAATCTTCCCGATAGGTGTGAGATATCATATTGATTGTTCCGCAATCTCCCTCATCGCATAGACCTCTTGATTATTGAGCTGAAGTTTATTCACTTCTGTGAGTTTCGTGAAGAGTTTTTGTTGAATAATTATGTCAATTTTGCTTATTTGACATGCATGATTACATTTTCATGGATGGTCTCAAGTAGATCTTTTTTGCCCGCTTAATCACAAAGGAGAAAGAAACTATGTTTTTTTTTTTTTTTTTTTTGTAATGTTTGAATTATTTTTTAGCATGTTTTATTACCTCTTTTTACATCTTACGGTTATATCATATTCGTCAGCTCTAAAAATTCTCACTTTTAAGATACAACACACGCACTCCTTAGCCACTACGATTGATATAATACATGGTAAATGAACCACGGACCTTTCAGGGATCTTTGGCTCGGCTCGTAAAGGCCTGAGTTCGTTTAATAAAAGTTCGTGTTGGAATCAGACTTGAACTTGTATAAAAGCTCGTTTAATAAAAAGACCTCAAGCTCTAATTTAGAAGCTCGGTCTTAGAGTCTCCCAGTAGGGCTGGCAATACGGGCCAGCCCGCCCCGACCCGCCACTGGCCCGCTTAAAATGGGCTGGCCCGCCCCGGCCCGTTTTGACAAAATGGGTTGAATTGAGCAACCTGGCCCGTTTTATGAGTGGGTTGGCGGGCTACGGGCCAGCCCGCCTAAAATAAAAAAAAATATAAAAATATATAAAATATAAAAATAAAATAAAAAAAATAAATTCTGCATAAAAACACATTTTTTTTTTGCATAAAAGCATATAAAAATCTACATAAAATCCTAATGTGCTTATGAAACCAAGAAGATCAGTGTTTAATAATCTACATATAAATATGCATCTTTCAATCCAGAAATAATAATAAAAATTAAAATCATATCAAGGTTAAACAGAATAATAAAACAAGTAACAAAGTGTTGTATGAGCAGTCCACAACAATGCGAAAAAGTCACTTGTATGCAGAGAAATCTAGGGCACGATGTTACATAATAATTGGGTAACCTAAAAAAAAGGGGGGGCTTGGCGGGCTAGCCCGCCCCGTGGTGGGCCGAGCCCGACGGGCTGGTGGGTTTGGTGGAGCGGGTTTGGCGGGCTGGTTGGTTGAAAAACTCAACCCAGCCCGCCCTGTTTGGTGGGCGGGGCGGGCCAGCCCGACGGACTCAGCCCATTTTGCCAGCCCTATCTCCCAGGCTAGCCTAGTATATAAATATTTATTTATATTTTTTATAGTACTTGTAATAATTCTCTCTCATCAATTTATTTCACCCTATTTTATTGGTTTAACAAACTTTTTGAATGATTTTGTTCTATATTATGCTATTTGGATATATATTGAATTTATGTATATTTATGGAATTACTAGTGTTGTTCTATATTATCCTTCATTCTCCTTCACACAAACAAACCCACAAAAACTCATTCGTTCCACTGTGCACTGCTTGTTTGTGTCAATTTATTTATTTTTATTTTTATTTTTATTTTTGTTTGGAATTTTTTTATAATGGGCTAAGATAATATAACCTGTTATCTACCTTCTCTCACTTTAATTTTTTTATTTATTGTAGACTTTGTAAATTATTGTTGCAAATTGGAAGCTAAGGTTTCTATCTGGAAATTGATTTTTTGTGGAATTCTGTTATCTTATTTTTATTCTTTAACATGCTAACAGGCTAAGACAGGCTTCACACAAGCTTTTATTTTTTGTAAATAAACTAGGCCACAGGCCAATATTATATTCGTAACAGGTAACAAGCTAAGGTCAGTCGGACACGTTTAAATACAGGCTTGGCCCGTTAAGATCAAAATTCGGCTCGGCTCGGCCCATTAACAACCCTAATATAATATAATAGTGAGGGATTTTGATAGGTTACTTTAGGTTGTGTACTTGTGTTTAATTTTCATCTATATATATATATATATATATATAGGAAATATTTTTCTCATTTCGTAGGAGATAATTATCTCATTTTATACACTTATCGAATTTTGTGCCAACTTTTTTCATTTCTTTTTCCTTTTGTTTTAAAGTATGGACCCCACATATTTATCTCACACACATGAGAAAACTATCTCAGGCAACATGAGATTAATAATCCCCTATATATATATATATATATTACACGCACTGCCAATTAAACTATGGGTTTATCATCTATCATTTAACATGACTATAAAAAATTTCCTACACACACAACATTTTGTGGGGCCCGCGGTAAAAAAAGAGGAAAAAAACTCCGGCATGCAAAATAAATCTCTATAACATAGCAGAATCACTTTTCCTACAACATAACTCTTATAAAACCCTTAAACTATTGTTCACATTTACGGTGAAGTATTATAATTTCTACATATGCCTTTCCAGAAAAGTACGTAATGTTAAAAATCTTCAAATTGAAGATTAAATTCAAGAGAAATACTTGTATAAATTTAATGCACATAAGTTGAATGTATTGGACAATTACATCATCAATTAATCATCATTATATAATTTTTTTTTGTTTAGCCTGAAAATAAATTCTCTTGTGTTAAAAAAAATGACATAGTCATGTGAGAAAATTATAATAATATAAAAGTGAATTAACGATTATGATTTTGCAATTATTTATTTGAATATATTTTTTATCACCATTAATTCATTTTTATATAATTATGATTCTTTACTTAATTATATGGGTTTTATGTTTATTATGTCGTAGGAAAAGTGATTGTGTAATGTTAGAGAGATTCGTTTTGCGTGCCATATTTTTTCTTTTTTTTTTGTTTTAAAATGTGTGGGCCCCACAAAATATTGTGTGTGTAGGAAAGTTTGTTGTGTTATGTTAAAGGAAGAAATGAAAACCCTAATTATATTATATATTTTTTAAAATACGAGAGTATCCAGATTCGGTTAATCTAATTAAGGAGTAACGATGTTTATCGAAAAAAAAATAAAAAAATTAAGGAGTAACGACCGATGATTTAGACTACCTAACCTCTTGGGAGACAAGCTCACCTGGTAGGCAAATAATTGACTCATACCACGTGTGTATGAGTAAATTGAGTAGTAATCAATCTTGTCAAGTTCTTAGTCAAAATGTAGTATGACTCAACTGATGATTCCAAATTTTTTTTTTTTTTGAAAAAATATAAAATAAAAGAAGAGAGAATGTATTGAAAAGTGAGTTTGCTCCTCTCTTTTTTTTCTCAAATAAGAAAAAGTGTAAGGGAAAGGTATAGAAAAGGTTTATGAATAGTATTAAAAAATATGTAAATGGAAAATTGTTATCATGAGTGTCTAATAATTAATTATAGTTGAAATGAGAAAAAAAGTTAGATTGAAAAGAAAATAAATGATTGATAAAACATACCTTTCACAAAAAGATTCATACCATTTAACACTTTTCGTATAAACAATATTATCGTTAAATCAATTCATTGAATTGAATAAAGTTGTTAAAATAATTAATACACAATAATAAGATATATGAATATAATATTGAGTATTTAAGAAAATTAAAAACAAGTTGGTTCAATTATTTAACCGTTCAATCAATGTTAATCAATTCAAAATGCGGTTAATCATAAATTTATTTATAAAATTGAGTGATCAAATTCATCCCTGCAGTTCGATTCGATCCATTATGGATTTGAAATCCCAACCAGCGCATGCATTATAGAAATAGAGATGGAGGAATTGTGCACGAAATTTCAGTGTTTCTTTTCAGATTTAAGTCTTGACATTCACCTAATAAGATTGATAGTGATGTGAGGGTAAAATGTCATTTCATTATTCGTCCATATTACTAAAAATAATTTGTTGAATAATTAAACAATAAAAATTTTAAAAAATAAATTTTTAACTTGCAAAAGTTAAAAATTATTATTTTCAATTCCATAGCTACTTAAGTAAATATTATTAAACAACTACTATTATTTATGACTTTAGCATACACATTTTAATGATCACTTAAATCTGAATAGGTTGATAGATTTGCCAAGATTTCAGGTTTATTACATACTCTCCGGGAAAAGCACCATTTTAAAAATTTTGGAAAAAAAAAATTACCCAATTAAAGTTGATTGGATAAGTTTTACTAAAGTAATGCAGTCAAACATGTGACATATACTGACGGGACTAGTCCCGTCAATGATAGTGACGGGACTCGTGCCACGTCAGCGTCCCGTAGGCAGTCCAACCATCGTAAAATTTCGGAAGACCATAACTTATGACTCGGGTATCCAAATCAGATGATTTTTTTTTTATTTTGCATAACTTTTCGAGATCTACGCAATGACACCTCATTTGACATATTTTATCTCCCACAAACATAGTTTGAAGATCTTCTGGATTTAAACGCTATTGTGATTCTGTGATTGTGGTACAATTGTGTAATTGTGGTACAATTGTTACAAATTCAAACTATGTTTGTGGAGATAAAATATGTCAAATGAGCTGTCATTACGTAGATCTTGAAAAGTTATGTGAAATAAAAAAAATCATATAATTTGGATACCCGAGTCACAAGTTATGGCCTTCTGAAATTTACGATAACTGGACTATCTACGTGGCGCTGATGTGACACAAGTCCCGTCAGTATCATTCATATGTGACATGTTTGACTGCATTATTTTGGTAAAACTTATCCAATGAGCTTTAACTGGTAACTATTTTGTCCAAAAAATTTTGAATGGTGCTTTAGCCCAAAATCTCTTTCTCATCTTGCTCATTCTAAAGTATATTGATCTAGTTTACCAAAAAAAAAAGTATATTGATCTACACCTAAATAGGTTTGCATGGCCAAAAAACAAAAACCTAAATAGCTTTGAGCAAGCTGTTTGGATTTTGTTTTTGTATAGGTTGTCGTCCTTGATTCTTCTTTCTTATTGCTACATTGACATGTATATTAATGGTTCAATCAAGCAATGTTTAATAAATCACTATTGAGTGGCTTTTTGAGAATTATCATTTTACCTAACACTCGGGACGGTTTTATTCGAACAAGCATTTTCATTACCTTTATGGCATATTAATTAGAATTCCCATAATTAATAACCGGAAAAGAATGTCTGAGACAAATTTTTCTAAGAGTGTTATGACTATTATCAGCTAGCTTTTGCATCACAAAATGATTTTATGATTTCTTACATTACTCTAATACCCTACTTGGAAAAACAATAATTTTTATGGAATTTTTCTGTCAAAAATTAGAAAAATTCCATCAAAAGTAATTTTTGTTGAAAATTAGGACATATTTTTTAGTCGGATTAAAATTTCATTGAAAATTAGGATGGAATCTGATTTTCGTCGAGAATCTTATACTGTTTTTTTTTTTTTTTCTCGATAGAATTAAATTCCATAAAAAAATAATTAAATCAGTTTTTTTGAAAACAATCATTTCTTAAAAGATTTTTAATAAAAAATATTTTTTGTTATAAGGATAGATTATTCTATCTATCCTTATTTTGCATATCCTTTCAATACTGTTAGATTTCAATCTAATCTATCGATGAATATTTATGAAATAAAATAAACCCTTTTCGTCTTTATTTCTCCTCATTTTCTCTCTATTGACAACTAAAACAGAAAATTGGAACGAAAATCACTTCCTCCAAAACGAAAAACACATACTCATCAAACAAAGAACGAAAAATACATAACATCGTTCATCCAAAACCTCATTGTTCACAACTCGATTTCCCAAAAGTCAAAACCTATTTGAAAGGAAAGAAATTATGAGAATTTCACATGTTAGAAGGTATTGTTCAAATTTATTTTATTTTATTTTTATGTTTTTTGGAAATTATTAATTAATTGGAAATTTCACATCCGTTAATCTAACAATTATAATTTATTAAAAATTATTAATTAATTAACAAATATGACCAATAAATTATAACCATTAGATTCACGAAATCAACACTTAGGATTTTGTGTCAAACTTTAAAATTTGATATCAAATTCTAACTGTTGATTTTCGTCAATCAACGGTTATCATTTTCGCTAATCAAACTTATTGATTAATTATTATTTTCCAATAAATAATAATCGTTGATTGACGGAAATCTACAATTAGAATTTGGTATTGAATTCCAAAATTTGACACCAGTATCAAAGGATTCTATCTTTTATTTATATATATATATATATATATATATATATATATATATATATATATATATATATATATATATGGGAAAGATCTGTTTATAAATTTTTGCAAATTATACTATGTCTGACCGGTAATACTTCCCTCGTATTTTACCGGTCAGACATAGAGTAGTTTGTATACAAAATGTTTATAATATAACTTTTCCCATATATATGGAAAAATTATTTCTGCAGCCGCTGTACGTACAACAAGCCAGGATGCCCATGCAGATCTTTTTATTTTTAAAAAAAATAGAGCAGTGGTCCCATTTTGTTGTCTCGCGGCTGCAAACATCATCTCTTTGCAGCGGCCATAGGAAAAGTAGCTCCTATATATAAAGAGAGAGAAGCATTCATCATATGAGTGATTAGGGGTGTGCAAAAAAACTGGTTCATTTGTTTGCCATTGATCTGACCTTTACCTGACCCATAAATTTTTTTATAATTGGATTTAAATACTGACCCACTTTTATTTGGGTCAGTTTTATACCTGACTTGTTTTAATAATGACCCACTGACCCAAAACTTGACTCATACCCATTAAGTGAAAAAAAAAAGAAAAAAAAATCACAATCTCAATTCTTGTTTAAATTGTATTTTATTTTTGAAAACACTGTATTTTAAGTGGAAAAAATTTGTTACACTAGTGTGAATAAAACACACTCATTAATGTGAAAGAATTAATTGATGACTATAATCTATTATCTAACAATGAGTTATACCTTTGATTAATTTACATAAATAAAATGTGTTTTTTTTTTTGGTATCTGGGAAGAAGTTTTGAACTTGTAGTTTTGCTATCTGATGGTGAAAGAGAATTGTTAAGAACTCAGAACCAACTTGTTCAGAATGTTGAAAATATCCACGAGGAAGAGGATTGTTCTGATTAGTGGGTGGATTAATTGTTGTTGTTAGAGGGCTAAACATCTTATTTGAAAGTGGTGGAGAAGCAGAATTAGTATTTAGACTTTTATCATGTAAATCATCCATCCATTTACTTGTACTCCGTGCTAACTCCCTTATCTCTCTTCTGTTTCCTTGAGAAGAAAATCAACCCACTGATTTGCAAAGCATTGAAAGGAGATTAAGAACTTATTCAAATCTAAATTCGTGATATGGAAAACTTGTCAAAGTTGATTGAGTTAAATGTGACAAGACCAATAGACAGTGCATCATTTATAAAGAGCATATGGATAAATAAATAAATTACATGAGCTTAAAAATTAAATCAATAACTATAAAAAAAATCAAATTAAAAACAGGTTTTGATACTAAGACAGAAATGGAGAGGTCGGATTTGACCCGATTTTGAAACCAAGTTAGACTCACGTTAGAAATCAAGTCAAATCAAATCCGACCAAGTTTTGAATTAGTTCAAAAGAATTCAAACCAAGTCAGACCTGACTTTGATCAATTTAAGCGGGTTGAGTCAAAATACCTGATCTATAAAAACCAAATTGAGCTGGGTTGGCACAAAAACCCCCGATGATGGACACCCTTATGATTGAAGATATTTATACAGCTTGACCATCTTTTTGAATTATTAAAAGTATGAATGCATTGCATGACTGGTAGGTAATGCAATCATATGCTTGGTAGGGCATAATGGTTATTACAACTGGATTTTGAAGGAATCATTGGCGGTTCACATAAACATCTACGCTGCGGATAGATGATCATTATGATTTTTCTCGCCCGAAATTCACTTAAAATTCCATGCATTATATTCTCTCTCTCTTCTTCCTTTCCTTCTCATAATCCATAAAATAAAAATAAAGGCATGCAATACGGTCACAGCTAAATAATTGACTAATTAAGTACATATCAAGCATTCAAGTAAAAAGTTAATCTATCTATTTTTGTTAACATGTCTTTCGATTTGGGTTCTAACCTCTAAGGACTGTTGTTTTCCTGTTAAAATGAGAAATTTAGAAATAAAAGTTTCTTTTTTAAAAAAAGTTATAGATCTAAAGTTGAAAACTTGTAAAAGGTCTTTGGGTATTTATGGGTCCTTTTGAATTCAATACTAGGGACAAAGACCCCTACCGCCAAGTGCTGCCAATTTTTTTTTTATTTTTTTATTTTGTTTAGAATTACAAGTGCAAAGGAGCTCCAATAACAACGGCATCAGAGTTCATTCAATCTTCTCTATTTATCTATTAAAATTTCAAGTAACTTGAATTTCTAAATAAAATTATTATTATTTTTGGATGAAAAGCAAAGGTAGGGAAAAAAAGGGTTCATTTGTGTTCTTTTTATAATTACGATGTATCAATTAAAAAAAAAAATTAAAGATTCCAAAAAAAGAGACACATCATGTATGCCTAACGACTTGGCAACCATTAAGAATACAAAAACTACAAGCCTAAAAACAATTTGATATATATTGATATGAGTTATTTTTTCTACAGTTAATGCAGATAAATTATCTGCAATAAATCCAATACAACATCGTTTTGGGTGGAAATTATAGTGTTTTGAAATTTTAATTTATGTAGGGTTATTATAGTTTATATAATTAAGAATTTTAATATTTCAATCCCCAAAATGATATCGTTTTGAGAATAATTGCAGATAACTTATCTGCAGTAACTGCATAAATATTTTTCTGTATTGATATACTTAAAGAGTCTAGAGAATATCATGTTATATTTGTTAAGGGAAAAATATATCTAATGTTACTTTAGACAACTTTGTCTAATGTTCATCGAAATAACGTAATTTTGGAGTTAAAAAATTAAAATGATAAAGACTATTATAACCTTGAAATAAATTAAAATTATAAAAATACCATGATTTCTGCTCCAAAATGACGTTGTTTCGATGAATATTAAATAAAATTATCTAAAGTAACATTAGAAAAAATAAACTCATTTGTTAAATAACCCACACGACGTCAATAAATAGCAACTTTAGATAATGAAGGAAAGGGACCGGAAATTGTGCAAGGTTGGAAGGTAACGCTGTTATCGAAATAAGTGAAAAGCGATATTAAAAAGCAATCCCAACTTAATGTGAAGAACTTGATTAGTTGACGACTCAATTTTGGTGGGTCAAAAATATTTTTTCATTCCAAAATTCATTGATTAAAATGGGACAAGTTAACCTCACCTAAGAAGGTGTGGGGCTTTGGATTTCAAGGATTTGAAAGACTTAATTTCATCCTTGTCATAGCTTGTCAAAGAAGGATGAGACATACAACAACCCGATTCTTTAGTATCTCTACCATTCGAAAATCCAAAGTATTTCCTAAATTATGGTTACTTGTCTTTGACATTAATGTTTTTTAATGAGTCAGGAGAAGTTTCTTGACAGGGCAATATCATAGGGAAAGGTATCCTTAAATATATAGGCAGGCAAGTGGATAATCCATTCAGATTTGATAAAGACCAATGGACCCCACATCCTTGACATTTTATGGTGGTCACAATAACTGCCTATTTTGATATTACATGTTATATTTATAATATATTTTTGTTTATATTGTTTTATAATCAAATTTTAAGTTAATTTTTATCAATTTAACTATTATAATTTAGAGAAAGGATTAGTTTATAATTTATTTTTACAAATTACACTAAGTATGACCGGCCATACACTCTTGATTGAAATATGACCGGTCATACTTAGTGTAGTTTGTAAGAATTTATAAATAAAAAATTTGTAAATATAACATTTTCCTATAATTTATTGAGTCATACTTATTAATTAATTATTAAATTTTAATAAATTATAATCTTCTGATTGACAGAAATTAAACGGTTAAGATTTGATTATAAAATATTGTAAGCGAAAGAGGTTGCAAATATAACCTTCCTCTTATAGATGTTATGCTTATATCTAAGGGGAAAGTTACATTTATAAATTTTTTGTTTACAAACCACGATATGTTTGACCGGTAATACACTATTGAGTGAAGTATTAGCGGTAATACTTATATCTTTGCAAATATAACCTTCCTCTATCTTGTCCATAAGGGAGTTGAAAGTGTATGTTGAAAATCAACACACAAATTGCACAAATCGAGAAAATAGAAAAGAGAAAGGAAAGACAAATTCACATAGAGGTTTACCCTGCTTCATCTAATACAGGTTACATCCAACTTGTCGTCTGTACTATATTCACCTCACATTCCTCACATTCACTCGGTTTATAAGGGAATATAAATAGGATCTAGAAAATCCTAACCGCGTTATTTATGAGTTCAATCCCAAACTATTAAGAAAAAAAAATTAGAACAAGTCAAAGACCCACAACAATACTAGATCTGTGTTGGATTTCGGGATTTAGATTTCTTTTTCCTTTCTTTCATAATTAAAAAGTGACAAAAAAAAAATTTAAAAACATCGGACAGATCCAAGATTTTCTTTGAGGGTGATGTGAGCCACATAACAAGGGGAAAAAATATGCCAGATTGCCTCGTAGATTGAAGAGAAGTGGAGAATCATTGGCCCAACATTATAAACGACTAAAGCAATAATAATCGTAGTTAGAAAATAATGGGTTTCTGCAGAACCAGTAGAAATCAGCCACAGACCCATTAAATTTTAGAGCCAACTATAATCAACATAATCCAATTTCGTACTCATTAATTTCTACGGCGTTAAACAGATTAAAAATCTATAAGGTGGGGGTATAAAATGCAAAACAAATCAGTAAAAATAAAGTTTAACGTCCTTCCAAAACTTCCAATCCCATGCAGTGCATTCAAGAAAAACTTAAAACAAAGATGATATATATATATATATATATATATATATATATATATATATATGAGGAAGGATATTCTAACTACCAAAATTTCCTACTACTAATTTACTAGTTACTACCTATCTAATTACCCTTGAATCAAAGAGAGAATGGTAAAAAGTTTTTGAAAAGAGAGTAAAGGTTGATCCAATAATGATTAGATAGGTAGTGAGATGGTAGTAGAAGATTTTGGTAGTAAGAATATACCTTATATATATATATATATATATATATATATATATATATATATATATAGAGGAAATGATATTCTCACTACCAAAATTTTCCACTACCAACTTACAACCTATCTAATCACCATTAGATCCAATGGTGATGTGATGGGTAGTAAGTTACTAGTAAGAATTTTTGGTAGTTAGAATATCCTCTTATATATATATATATATATATATATATATATATATATATATATATATATATATATATATATATATATATATGAAGATGTACGAGAAGAAAGAACAAAACTTTGGTTCATTACATATAGTAAAGAATATAACAAGGATTTGATTGCAATTGAGCTACCTACTATTTCATATTTCTTTACAAAATCTTCTCTGACCAAATTTCTATCCTAGTATATACATATACAAAGAAAGATTCACACAGAGCATGGAAGAAACTATATATCATTTACGTACGGTAACTCATTTTTGTTTTCCTTCCCTTCAAGATTCAACTCATTCTTGCCAACAAACAAGCATTATGATGCACCTCCGGAGGATATAGAACCTTGCCCTTTGCTCCTTAGCAAGCCTATTGCATCTCCTTCCGAATGATCTAAAGGGTCCACAAACGTGCCTCTTGCACAAGCTGATTTCTTCTCGTGAAGTTGACATATATATATATAGCAGCTGCAACAAATGATGTGTGTTATGTAAAAGATTGTTTAATGAAAAAAGAAAGAAAGGCAGATTGTGTTTAAGGTGGTGTGGTGTGGTGTGGAGAGGTGAAGTTTCAAACTAGTTTGGTAGTGATTGTGAGGGTTATATATGAGGCTTAACACGTGTGGTGCATGAGGGACCTTGCACTGATTGAGCTTATCTATCAAAGTTTGATGATGACGGTTGTGACTTCGATATTACGTATAATGCCATGGCCCATTGATTAATAAATCAGTTGTTTAATTATTCGTATGAATTGATATTATTAGACATTGAATTGGCACCGTAGTTATTATACTATCTCTATCTTATCTTCAGCAAGTATTATTGATGCATAGGTTGTCAAACTATTTAATTTTGCTGTCGTATTTTTTTTTCAATCATTTTGATAAAAAAAATAAAATAAAAATTCATCGTTATCTAATGGAGTTATAGCGTAATTAGAGTTAATTTAGTGAATTTCAAAAAAGAAATTTAAACGAATATGTAATTATGGGACTAAAATTAATCTTGAGATAAAGATTTAACAGACAAATATTATATTTGTAACACTAACACCCCATGCCACGTTAACAATGGAGTGTCACGTTTATATGGTAAGTACACACGATAAAATATGTCTATATAAACTCAGAATAACTGAAGTCGTCATTACACAAGAGTACCTACAGCATTCCAAGACGAGAAGAACGCAAACAGAATTGGCTCAAAGCTATCCAACACACAAAATACTAAATACATAGTTTTCAAACCACCCGAGTACCCCCTTATGCATACATAATCTAGCAAGATCCTTCAAGTACAAGACTAAATATAAGATTTATTTAAGGACTAATATAACATCTCCAAGAAAAATGTTCATGCAATTTTGGGTCCATCCCCTTGCCCTTTTTGACCCAAAATGAAACCCCATAAAAAGATGAGATGTGAATCCTAATATTAGATATTAGGTACGAGGGTAGTTTTGTATTTCAATGATATTCTAGATCTCTCTTTTCTCTTATGCTCTTCTATATAAGAGCTCACTCATTGTACAAATGAATCACCACAAATAATGAAATCAGTATTTTTCATTTACTTTCTTTTACCTTCTAATATGGTATCAAGAGCAATTTTTCATCCTCCATGAATGGAGGTTCCGCTGCCTTCGATTTTTTTTTCTTTCATCGTTTTTCCTTTCCCTTTGATCACTTTTCCTTTCATTTTTTTTTTTCATTTTATGGTTTTCCAGATCTAGATATCATCTCGATTGTCCTTGGTCTGTGATTTCTTCGTTTCTAATCCCTAGTAAGGACAAAGAAAAATTCCTTATTCCTATTAATAATTGGGCCACGTGTCCTGGTATGAATGATTTGGTAAAATTTGATGCATGTACAAACTAACTGCTATGGAACACCCCCATATCAACAATAAACCTGCAAATTTCCAAAAAGGGTCACATATCAACACCATGTCAAATTTGATTAATAACAGAAACAAAAGAAGTTTTCCTTGCATTTACACTACAAAGACTCATTGGTTCCACCTTCTATCTTTTTAGAAATCTGTTTGGCATCCACACACTGAGAATTTCAAGCTTAAGGTGGAGTTCAAATCCAATGCTCCCTTCACAGCCTCAGCCGAACCAAAGAGAATGGAGGAGATACTGTCTAAGAATGGGGTTGAGCAAGTGGCTAGAATCTTCAAGTGATGTAATGCCCAATCACGTGGGCCATATCCAGTAACTCAACCCATGACATTGGCTGGACCAACATCTCATGTTAGGAGGCCCAAACGTATAAGGGTATTTGCCCAAACAGTACCAAGACTATGTTTAGATTTAGATGGTTTATCCAATTATGACTTTATTAGAGTGAGGGAAAACATTAATGGGTTTTATAATTCTCATTTAACATGATAATTGAAACTTTCCTACACACCTTCGATTTCTGTGATGATGTGGGTCCTACACATAATTTTTTCTAACATATGGGTCCCACATGCTTTTTATCTCTATAACATGAGATTTCAATTCTCATGTCACATGAGAATTATAAAACCCAACATTAATTCAGTTTATTTATGGGGAGGGAGAGATGGAAGAAGTGGAAGTGGAGTGTATATACAGCAAGGCACTTAAGAGGTGATTTGAGGGAGTATGGTCAGAAATGCCTTCCTTTGAAAGAAAGGAGCTGGAGTGAGGGCAAGGAGTTATTTTAGCTTAATAAATGAACCGGTGAAGAATATATAAGAAAATTATTTTATGTTAGCTGCTATGAAATATTATTTTATTAATGCTATTAAGTTAGTAGTAAATCAAGTTAAAAATAAGGTTAACAATGTTGGTTCAAATAGAAGGGATTTAAATAAGATGTCTCGAGTTCGAGTCCTGTGAATAGAAAAAAAGGATTTGGGAGAGCCGCCCCCGAAAGGGTCCGACGGTGCTCGATGAGATTAGTCTTCGGTTATGGTCGGAGGATACATTTGAATCTATTCAAAAAAAAAAATAGAAGGGATTTATATTCCTTAAACGGTGAATTTTATTTATTTATTTTTTTAGATTTCTCCACCAATTTATTAATTATTCCACTAATTCTACTGAGTTGGGCATATGAGTATAAGGAAGACAAAATTATGACTACCAAAATTTTAAACCCATAAGCCTGAATTTATGTACGTATAACAAAAAAATTGATAGTAATCCATGCCAGCAGTAATATTTAATACTTTTTTAGGATTTTCGGAAAATTGAGGGTGGTAATTTTATTTTATTTTTTTGGTAAGCTAGGGTGGTAATTTTATTTACCCATATGGTACGACATTTTTTAAAATTTTCCTAAAAATCTGATTTTCTCAAAATTTTATTTTGTGTGTAAAATTTTCTGAAAATCTCATCCAAAAATACTATCCATAGGTGATATTCTAGGATTCTCATCGCAAAAAAAAATTTAACACAAAAAAATTAATAGTACATTCAATCAAATATAACATAGGAAGTTAACCCAACATTCTCAAGAATATTTTGACCTATCAAAAAAAATTCTTAACATTTTCGGGAACCACTATATTCCTCAATGAAAAATATTTCTTCCCTACCGCACGGTTTTTTTTTTTTTTTTTCTGGAAACCCCTACCGAACGGTTTCTTAATTAAAGCTGTTCGGAGATTATTTTAGAGGCTGTCTTTGACAACCAATGTGTTGAATTTGTATAGGCTTTCCTAGATTCTTGTTTCTTGTTGACACTTTTGTTGGATATTCATGACCCTGATCACTATTATTATTTAATAGTTCAATGAACAAATATTGAGTATCTTTCCTTTTTAGAGCGTGAATATTTATTTTTGTCCCTAACAAAAATTATTAAAAAAATAAAAGAATGAAAAAATGCATTGAAGTTTTACATGGGTAGAAACCATATTTTCTTTGAAGTTTCGCATTTGAAAGGTCTTTTTTTCTTTTCCCGTCTACGTAAGGAGCTCCTTCTAGTTCACACTAGGACTCGTTGAGAGTTGAAAAATATTAATAAGGATGACTTCAAAGAAAATGTATATATATATATATATATATATATATATATATATATATATATATATGGGGTAAACATTTCTCAAGCAGCTTGAGATAAGTTTATTTCCAAAACTACGTCGTTTTGATTAATTAAATGTGTTTATGTAATTTTAGGTGAATTAATGAAGGGTATTTCAGTAAAAAGTATACGATATAAAAATAAATAAAATTACAAAAATACCCTTCATTAATTCACCTAAAATTACATAAACACCCTTCATTAATCAAAACGACGTAGTTTTGGGGCTAGCTGGAGATAAACTTATCTCAAGCTGCTTGAGAAATATTTTTCCCTATATATATATATATATATGAGATAAGATATTCATATTACCAAAATTTTCTACTACCACTTCACTACCACTCTAATCAACATTGGATTAGAGGAAAAGTAAAATAAAGAGAGAGAAAATGAAAATAACTTTTGAATCCGATGGTGATTAGAGTGGTAGTAGAAAAATTTGGTAGTATGAATATCCTACCTCTATATATATATATATAACATAAGATCATGAAACAAATAAAAAGCATACTCAAAACTGCTGTTACGTGAAGAAAGTAAGCATAACATAGAATAATTGCATCGCAAGATCATGAAACAAATAAAAGCATACTCAAAACTGCTGTTACGTGAAGAAAGTAAGCATAACATAGAATAATTGCTTGATTTTCATTTACGTAGATAATATTGTAATTATCCCACAATATGTCTCTTTTTTTTTTATACCAACCATAGTTATCTCTCTGGGTAGGCTATTCCAAGTATATTCTCATAAATTTCGATTCTTTGAGGCGCCTACGAGACTAATACCAAGTGCGGGGTAGATGACGTTATATGTCTCGTTAATATGCTATATATAACTTAACTAGCTATGAATATGTATTCAACAAAGCTTTATTCGCTGAATAAGATGATCCGTGTTCAAGGTCAAGGACCATTCACTACCTTGCCCGAAGAACATGTCGATCCAAGAGGCTGATAATTAATATATCTGCTTGGGGCAGAAGAGCGTCGAAACCCTCTTGGCAAACAAGCTTCCACGTTCCTACCTTGGAAACCTTTTCTTCCATGGCCTTTCACGGGCTTCAAGTTTGTGTATCTTGGAACATTTTGTTCCAAGGGTCTTGCAGCAGCCACACAAACGGGTGTACAAAACCCTTTAATGTTGTTGGCAGGAGGATTCAGAAGTAGAAGAATTAGAAGGAGCAAAAACTTAGAGAGAAAAATTGTAGACATTTCGGGAGTGTTTGAATTGTATAATTATGCTTAGAATTGTTTGGTTGAAGTGTATAATGCTTGGATGGAAGGTTATAGAGGAAGGAGGGATCGAGGTCTTAAATAGGCTCATGAGGAGTAGAAGTAGATGTTATAGATATGACCAACTCATTGCTAGCAAGGCATTCTTGCTGGCCATAGTACTTGTTGAAACCGAACTATGACTTTGTGTTCACTTTTTCAAGATACAAGTAAGACTGATGCTCGTGCCTTCAATAAAACTATCTTCTTTAGTTACCTTTGAGATACAATAATATATGGGTTTATCATCTATCATTTAACATGACCACAAAAATTTTTCTACACTCACAACATTTTATGGGGCCTGCAGCAAAAAAACAATTCTGGCACGCAAAACGAATCTCTATAATATTACACAATCACTTTTCCTATAACATAACTCTTATAAAACCCATAATATATATATAAAATCATTCGGTATACCGTTAGCAAAAGACACTGATTATTTGGGATTCGAGGACAAGATCACAAAGCGACAAATTTTAGTTAATTTTTAATTCACATTATTCATGAAGGATGTGTCAAAAAGAGATTTAAGCCGTCAATTGATGATGAATCGTTGCACAAAATTGAATACCAATCCAAGTGTACATCGCTAAGCATAAATAAAGGGAAAGACACTAATAATGCAACAAAAAGGGCTGGAAGATCAGTGAAATTACTAATTAGGAAACTAAAGTGATAGAAATCTCAGACCAGTTGACTTTCAACAACCTGATCTTGGCACATGGGACCACCTGATTGGGCCATGTGTGATTGTAGTAGCTTACCTGTGTGGTTAAAATATTAAATTATTGGTTGTGACCGGTCCTTTACGCATCTTGCACTGCCTTACTAGTCTTTCTGCCTACGTGCTCCCTATGATGTTGCAATCAACATATGTTTGAGGATCTTAGAACTCACCAACCAGTATATTCACAGATGTTTTCTATTAGTTATTGATGTTTGATTAGTGTTACTTATTATGTATTTATTAAGGGAAATATTTATCGGAGATTAGTATCTCATCTCATAGATATAGTATTTGAGATCCACTTTTTTTTAAAATGTGAGTAAATACCATGTAAAGAACCTTGGCCCAAACCCATCCCATCATTTTGAGTTGCACATCAACAATAAAAACATGTCCAACCTACCTGTGCTAAGAGAGTCCACATTTTAATTCTTTCAAAGTGTGGGAGTGCCCAAGTCATTATAAAAAAAAAAATCTAGTTTTTTAAAATTGTGATCCTCAGAAATTTAAAGAAAATCCACATTACTCCCTCAAAAAAGATTAATATAGATATTTTTTTTCCTAAGATTAAAATAGGTTCCATATTTTTTTGTTGAGAACCAAAAGGATATTTATTCTAAAATAAATAAATAAATGAGTGGTCCCTATATGCTTTATGTCCATAGCATGAAATAATTAGTATCTTATAATATGTGACTAATATTCCCCATTTATTAATTGATTGTTAGAGTTGATAAAAATTGAGAAGGTGAAAAATAGAGAAGAGTGTATAAAATAAGGTATTCAACCTACGGAAGAAACCCTAAAAAATGCACTTGGTTTAGACCCAATGTGGTGAGACCCAAATTATAGCTTGTTTCTTTCTTGAGCTTCATGGCGACTAAGCCCAAGACCTTGACCCAAGCCCTTTTTCAAACATGTATAAAACCTAGCTACTGAAGAAATGAATCAGCAGGAGCAATAGGTTACGGAAGTTTTAATATTTTAGGTCCTCAGAGATACGTACAAGAAGATATTTTATTAAAAATTCATAATGTAAAATGAAAGTAAAATTTTTAAAATACTTTGCATTTTTTTCCTAATCCCAAAATAATATTATTTTGAAATTGCATGAGATAATTTTATCTCATATTACACGAGAAACAACTTCTTTTTTGTATAAAAAGTTTGGATTATGAGAAGATACGTTTAGTGTGGGTGAAAATTTTGATTAGGTGTGTCAATCCCAAATTCCCAATTGACAGTTTATCCAAAACCCTATTAATAAATAACAATACATTCCAACCAATTCTAATTTTTTTTTATAAATTTGAATAACCAGAAAGCAAAACCTTACAAAATTAAAAGAACTCATAAAAAAACCCAAATAACCTTAATGATAGGACATATAATTATCACGGTAAATAAGAATCAGACTAAGCCCGTTTGTTGGGGCTTATAAAAAAATTGTTTTTATTTCTTCCTTATTTTAGAAGTATTTTTTATAAAAGTTAAAGATATTTATATTTTTATGAAAAAAATTAATTTTTGAAAAAAATATTAATTTTTGATTTCTGTATTTTTTTTAACTTCTTAAAACTAAAAAATTTAACTTCTTAAAAAAAAAGCAGGTTTTTTGATTTTTTTTTTTATAACTTCTGTTTTTTTTTAACAGACATTCAAGTGAACTTTTGGAGAGAAAAAAATCCATCTAAACGGCCCAAGTTCTAAAAAAAAAAAAAAAAGAATAAGTTTCGAAATGGGAAGAGTTGCGTTAAACAAACTTGTAGCGCTTGTAGGGTTGATAATGAGTTCAGCTTACTAAGAAATTAAGCAATTTTTCAGGATTCAAACTCGGCTTACCCGTTTCATTTAGAGACCAAACTCCACTACCTATTAAACAAAACACATAACAAAAGAAAATTGATCGCTACATTATCATAGTTTCGCTGTATGATAACATGCATTTAACATAATAATATTTTCCAGCCCCACTGAACCAACAAATGAGTGGTAATTCCAGAGAAAGTTACAAGAAGATTTGGTCCCTACATTGTTTGCTCATTTGCTAGCTTCTTATTGTTATTTTATTTTGCATGGCTTCAACTCTTCCTGCCATCTAGTACAAGAATAACACTATGAGATTTTTTGGGGTTGAACAAATAAAATAGATTAGGTATGAAGGTTACCAAAGTAAAGGGAAATGGAATAAAGTGAGGTGGGGAAAAAAAAAACTGAATCTGTGCTCCCTCCCAAGTAACATAAGCTCCATATAGGATTTCATTTGACACTTAGAACGAAAAGTCCTCTCTAAGTCAAGTCTCTCTAAGTCAAGTGATGATAGGAAATAACTTGGTAACCGTAAAAAAGTACGGGGACTGTCCAATGGAAATTATAAGGATTAAAATATCTAAGCATTCCAAGATCTTGAGACCAACGAAAGTACCTTTAAGATCGAGAGATCTGAGCCACATATATCCACTTTGGATACAACACCTCCCAATATATAAAAGACCACTACCCTAGTGTTGAAATGCAAAACCTTTTTTTGTTTACACGGGTCAAACATGTGTTTTTTTAACCGAAAATCATACTCATGTAATAGGAGAGCAAAAAATTTTCCTACATTAATTCATTTTTCGTGCCAATTAATTATTTTTTTTTGTAATATAAAATATAACACTCACATTTAATTTGTCTCTGCTTATGTTCTCTCATGTTTTCATGCAACATAAGAAAAAATATACCGTTTTTTAATAGTGTTTTTTTTCTTTGATAAATTTAATAGCGCTTTAATTTTATAATAGAGTGAGTTAACACCTTCACAACACATTTTAATACAAGAACATCACTAGAAATATTGTTGGAAATCGATAATTACACAAATCAAAAAACAAAAGAGAAAGAAAAAAGAGATTTGACATAATAATTTATCCTAGTTCACCTAAAGTAAGTTACATCTAGTTTGTTTATACTATATTCATCTCACCGCCACTCATTACAAGTCACTCAGTTTACAAGGAGAATATAAATAGGTTTAAAAAATCTTAACAACAGTTATTCATGGGCTCAAGCCAAAACTACTACGAAAAAGAAAAAAATTACAATAAATCAGAGGCTCACAACAAAAATTAGTCTCTACGAGACCCAAATGACTTTCTGTTAACCCCACCAACAAGAAGGATTGTCATTTGACTGCGAATGATGAGTCATACCCAACAAAAATTTCTATCTGGATAATACATTTCAATTCTAATTTTGATATAATTATAAAAGGTTATATAGAAATATTTATTATTAGGGTCAGGATCATTTTACAATGTAAGTCATTTCAATCTTGTCCGTTGATCTCATTTATATCTAAAGCTCTAATTTTTTCTAATTTTGATATAATTATAATAGGTTATATAGAAATATTTATTATTACGCTTGAGACAAAAAAAAATTTGAAACATGTAATTGCAGTTATGAGCTAAATTAAAATTTTATTATTTAAATAACTTACGAAGAATCTATGGAAAATAATTAAATTTAAAATAAGAATATAATATGGATTTCAAATTAATATTATTCTATTTAAGTATTTGGAGAATAATAATGTATAAGGATAATGGTTATTTCCCATATAAAAAATAACATATCAATGTAAAAATAGCATAAGAAATTAGCATTAAAAAAATGATCTTGGAACGATTCAAATTTGAGGCCCATGGCCAATCTAGAATAAATATAAATAAATGGGCAATTTTATTCTTAAAATGGTATTAGAATAAGAGGTCTTACAATAAATTTTAGTCATTGATTTACTTATATATAATGGCTTACAAATCTAATAACTTAAAATTGTTAGATATAAATAGAATTAATGATCAAGATTAAAAGTGTAACTTATATCAATATAAAATGATCTTTTGACCCTAAATAAATAAATATTTCAATAAAGCGTGACATTGTTGAATTATAACAATTGCCTACACAACCAAATGATAGTAGCTCAGTTGGTGCTAGGGAATAGAGTAGGTGGGGTGAAAGCATGTGTTCGATCCTCCCTAATACCGTTTTTGGGAGGGATATTTAAAACTTTAATCTCAGGACCCGCCCCGAATCGGACTAGTTGCGAAGCGATACATTGATTGGAATATCTCCAAAAAAAATGCTTAATGCTTAAACATGTGTCTAGCCATGATGAACTCTAGATTATTTCAATGGCGACGACGTTGATAGAATGATGAATATGGTAACTTGAGCAAAGAGTTAGCGGTGATCGAAGGATACGACAAAGAAAATTAGTCAAAACATGTATATTAGCAATAATAAGTAGTGACATGGTTGGAGCTGTTGGGCTATTCCTCTTTCAATGTTGCATAAGGCCTAATGTTATTTTTGGGGACTTAAGAAACTTGGGGATCAAGGAATTCTAATTCTCGCTTTTGATATTCTAGAATCTTCCTTCCTCTCCTATATAAGCTTGTGTTATATGACAGATTAGGATTAGACCATTTGAGATAATTTTGAAAGCACTTCTAGGGAGAAGCTTGAGTGGTAGACCTCCTTAGAAAAGTTTGAGAGAATACCACCATTGTAGGTGAGGTTTGAGTGTACCACCATTATTGGTGAAGTTTAATATCTTGTACATGTTATTTTCATAATGAAAGTTTGATTCTGGACTAGTGTCCCGTGGGTTTTTACTTTTTTATACTGAAAAAGGTTTTCCCACATCAAAATCTGTTATGCTCATCTTTCTGTCTCTCTCCTCATTTTTTTTCTTCAGTTTTCGATGTGTTGGCTGACTTGGTGACTCAGGCAGACCTTTGATTGTGATTGCCTAGCTCCGAGCTCGACGTTTGACTAGCGACATGCTTCCACCCTGACCTTGAGGGAACCGATTTCCCAACCATGATATTAGAGCTCAAGTTCAAAGGATTCTGAGGATATGAGATGGAGAGCCATGACGAGGACATGTTCAAGTTGACCACATACAACTTTATTTACTGGAGACTAATGATGGAATACCATATGTACTGCAAGGACATGTTTGAGTCCATATTCTATGAAGAGATGCCTGAAGGCAAGACTGAGAAGGAGCGAGAAATCATGATCCGTAAGGCGGTGGCCATGATCAAAAAATACATTGACAAAAGCCTCTTTGAGCACATGTCCGAGTTCACGAATGCGTACGAGTTATGGACGAAGTTGGAGTCCATGATTCAAAAGAAGACTCCGAAGAACAAAGTACACTTGGTTCGCCGACTTGTGAAACTGGAATACAAGGATGACATGAGCATGATTAAGCACCTCAAAATCTACAAAGATATTGTATATAAACAAGAAAATAGTGAGAAACTAAGATGTGATCTTTGGTGAGAATGAGAATATTCAAGACATCTCAAAGTTGAAAGTCCAAGTTGCTACCCGATGTGTAGAACTCGTCCCTCTAGTCCGAGCTAAAACAGATGGAAAAAATCAAGGAAATGATGAAGATGAACAACAACATGATGAGCCAACTATTGAAGTTGATGCTGAGATCCAAGATAACAAAGTCTCAGATAAGCATGATGAGCCGAATTCTCAACCTGAAGAACTAGTCAGACACTCTACATGAGTGAGATGACCTTCTACAAGGTATCCTCCTGATGAATATATTATTGTTGCTGAAGTGGGATAAAAACAAAGTTATGATAAGTCCATGATAAGCTTAGATAAGGAAAAATGGAAGAAGGCAATGCATGAAGAGATGAAGTCCTTGCACAAAAATCAAATTATGAACTGATCAGAGTTGCCTCAAGGAAGACAAGGTCAGAAGAACAAGTGGGTCTACAAAATTAAACATGAGAAAAATGGCCAAAAGTTGAGATACAAGGCTAAGATTGTGGTGAAATGTTGCAATCAAAAGAAAGGAGAAGATTTTGAAGAGATATTATCTTCTGTGGTGAAGATCACTTCGGTTCGAACTGTGTTACCCATGAAGGCTTCAATGAACCTCAAAGTAAAGCAAATGGATGCAAAGACAACATTCCTTCACGGCAACCTTGAAGAAGAAGAATATGTGTGTGTGTGTGTGTGTGTGTGTGTGTGTGTGTGTGTGTGTGTGTGTGGAGCAACTTGAAAGGTTCCGAGCTCCGAGATGCAAAGACTTGGTCTTTCATTTGAAGAAGAGCCTACATGGCTTAAAACAAGCACCTCGACAGTGGTACAAGAAATTTGAATAATTTATGTCAAGAGGTACGAAGCTAGAGATTTTCTAATTTTACTGTTATATGTTGACGACATGTTGATTGCAGGGCAAGACAAGATGAGTATAGCTGCCCTGAAGAAAGGAGTTAACTTTCACAATGAAGGACTTTGGCCTTGCAAAGCAGATACTCAGAATCAAGATTATCTGAGACCGACTTAAAAAGCTACTATGGCTGAGTCAAGAAAAATACACTTGGAAGATTCTGGAGAGATTTAACACGGACAAAGCCAAAACAGTAAGCACCCCCTTAGCCGGACACATCAATTCGCTATCAAAAATTTGATGTATGTTATGGTATGTTCGAGACCTGATCCGGTGTATGCTGTTGGAATGGTAAGCCGATACCTATCGAACCCTGGTAAAGAGTACTGGGAAGCGGTTAAGTGGATCTTCAAGTATCTCATAAGAACATCAAATTTGTGCCTTCGATTTGGAAGGTAAAGCCGAGTTACAAGGCTTTATAGATGCTGATTTAGGGGGGATACAGACTCGAGGAAGTCAATGACGAGATATTTGATGACTTTTGCAAGATGAGCTATCTCTTGGCACTCAAAATTGTAAAAGTGTGTGGCACTTTCGACAACCGATGCCAAGTACATAGTCGTGACTGAGGCAAGCAAAAAAATGCCATGGACGAAGAAATTTCTTCTGAATTCAGCTATGATCAAGATAAGTACAAGCTGAACTATGACAGTCAAAGCGCAATTCATCTTGCAAAGAATTCTCCATTTTAAACACATTGACGAGGTATCACTGGATTCAGGATGTTGTGGAGGATGGACAACTTGAACTCATTAAAGTGCACACCAACCTGAATTGGTCCGACATGATGACGAAGTCGGTACCAGCAAGAAAATTTGAAGATTGTTGTGGAGGAGGAGATATTTGGGTTATTCCTCCTTCAATGTTGTACAAGGCCCAATTTTATTTTTGTGCGGCTCAAGAAGCTTGGGGCTCAAGAAACCCTAATCCCACATTTGATATTGTAGAATCTTCCCTTCTCTCTTATATAAGCTTGTGTTATATGAAAGGTTAGGATTAGATAATTTGAGACAATTTTGAGAGCACCTCTAGAGAGAAGTTTGAGTGTTAAACCTCCGTAGGAAAGTTTGAGAGATTACCACAATTTTAGGTGAGGTTTGAGTGTACCACAATTATTGGTGAAGTTTGATATCTTGTACCCGTTATTTTCATAGTGAAAGTTTGATTCTGTACTAGTGTCACATGAGTTTTTTATTCTTCATATTGAAGAAGGTTTTCCCACATTGAAATTTGTTGTGTTCATCTTTTTGTCTCTCTCCTCATTCTTTTTCCTGTTTCTACTGTGCTGGCCTACTTGGTGACTCGGGACGCCCTCTTATTGTGACTGCTGAGCTCCGAGCTCGATGTTTGACTAGCGACATGCTTCCATGCCGACCTTGAGGAAACTGAGTTCCCAACAAGAGCATGTTGATGACAACAAGGTTGGAACACAAATATGGTATTAATGAGGTAAATTAGATGTCGAAGCACACTAATGGTACTAATTAGAGGTGTCCAAATGGGCTAAAGGCCAATCCGCAAAGCTCTATATTTGGCCCTAACCTTTTAAAGCCTTTTTTAGCTCTAACCGTCAAATCTCTATAATTTAGCGGGTTAGGCTAGAGCTTATTTGCTGGCCAAAAATATTTCTTCATCAAAATTTTCATTATTTTAAAAAATAAAAAATATATAAATTTAAATATTTATAAATATAAAATAAATTATAAACATACTACAAGTAAAAATAAAATTTTCAGCGGTGATATGTTTCAACGGAGAATTTCATTTGTGCACGAGTAAAAGTAAAATTTTCTATTGACATTTAAGCATATTGTATACCCAAATTTGCATTGAAACATATTGTATGCAATGTCTCTTGGTAATTTTGTGGATAGTAATAAGTAAAAAGTTTTTTTTTTAACGATAGTAGTTGAAGAAAATCAATAGTTTAACTTTCAAATATTTAGCATACTAAGAACAGTTGTTCAATATTGGTATTTAATCATTTTTTTCATAATTACTTTTGGTTTTTTCACTAGAGTTGTTCTTGGGAATGGTTCAATTATGACTCTTGGTGTGAAAATCTTAATTTGATGGTGTCATTTAATAACAAATTTAGTAAATGTAGTAACATTAAATTTTAACTTATGTTAAAATTTAATTTATATTTCATTTGTATATTTGTTAAAATAATTTCTCATATATTGAATATGATAATTTTTTTTTATAAAATTATAACTTTAAATGATCTACGGGCTAGCCCTATCCCATATGGCTTTTGGCCCATATGGGCCTTTACTATTTGGGGCCGTTTGGCCTTGTACTTTTTGGCCTTACCCCGCTCGGGCAAAGGCTTAATGGAACAGACGACCCATTTTCACATCTCTAAGTCAATAACATATGTAAGGGATAAAGACATTGAATATAAAATATAGAATATTAACTATTACTTCAAAACTCGAAATCGTATAATTTGTAAGTTTAAACTAAGATCGGCGGCAATATATACATTATTTTTTTCTTGATTTCAAGAATATTTTAAACTTAAAATTAGAATTATAACTATAATACGTACACATACTAATGATAAACTAGATTATTAGAATTGAGGGCTCTAATTCCAAATTAATTTAAAAACTCAGTTCGAATCCAAATCTCATTGGCAAATGAGCATTTAAGTATTTTAATTTGGTTAGCTATTAATACGAAGCTTTGTAAAAGATTAAGAATAATGTATTGTAATATTTTCACTATTCGTAATGACTATTATATATCATTAATATAATATATTTTTGTAAGTGTAATTTTAATGTGTTGTTGTGTAAAATTTATAATATTTTTAATGAATTATTATAACATTAAAATAATATATCTTTTATTACCAAAAAAATAAAATAATAATAATATATCTTTTAAGATCATCACTGTGAGTAATAAATTTTTTCAATGACGACGTGACAAAATATTTTATATTGAATGATAAGTTAAAAAATTACACTAATAATATATCAAAATTAAATCTGTTTTTATTATTTGTATTCATTAAAAGTATTTATTTGTTGACTACTCTTGTCAAAAAATACAGAATCGAGTAAAAAGAAAAAGAAAAAAGAAGTCAATTAATTGTAGACCATCGTTAGACTCATCAACCGAGAATTAGTGCATGTTTCAATGACTAATATATTATGATGTTGTGTGTGTGAATACATTAAATGGTCAAATTAAGCTCAATTTTTAAATCCAGAAACCGCCCACTGTTTCAAGCCGAAAGCCCAAAACCACGGTAAAAGGAATATGTCATCCTAAAATGTTGGATTAATTATCCAATGTCTTTGATCAAAAGAAGGATGAGAAATGTTAAATATGTATTAATCAGTACTTTTATTAACTACTTAATTAGTTTTAGATCTTCAATTAAGATTCGCTAATTAATTAATGTCCCTACTTAAGTTGAATAAAGAAAGAGGGTACATAACATGATCTCACAATAGAAGGGAATAAAATAATTTATTAGATTAATTAATCATCATATTCATTGTTATGCATGGCATGTGAAACCGATGGTTGATCTGCGTCGGATTTACCCGTTGCTTTTTGTTCCTAAAAATTGTCAACCTTCCCTAGCAGTTTGTTTGTTATCATCATTGTTTCAGTAATCTAATGTATTCAAAAGATAACTCCAAAGGGTGGCACAATCGGTAAGCACGTTATGTTCAATTAACAAACTGTTGTGACCTTGTTTCGATTCATAAATAAAACATTTTATTAATTTCATACAAATATTGGGTGGGGATATCCTGAAAAAAGTAAATAATGAGACACAAAAGCCATTATAACAATATAACATGAATAGAAGTCCGAATGTTGGTAATATATTTATCTTTATAGGTGATGTTAATGTTGATCTTATACTATATTAATTTTTCTCAATTTTTCGAACTTTTTATTTAAATTTATAAATCCCTAATTCCAATTAATTTCGGATAAAGGTGATATTATATTTTATTAATTTTAATTAAAAATATATTTTTGTAACAAATATGAAATCACATTTTAAATATTGATATATACAATTTAACTTATCTAAGTATCATTAATATTCATTAAAAATTTGATTAAAATCATAGTTGTTAAAATCTCAATTTATCACTACGCTTTTATGATTTTTTTCCATCAAAACCATTTTAGCAATATTCCAAACGCTTTTATATTTTTACGATTTTTTTACATTACTATTTTACGTTTTATGATTTTTTAGCCCCCTTCCGATTTTACTTAAAATCTCGATTTTAACAACCTTGATTAAAATACTATTGATAAAAACATTTAATACATACATTTATGTTTTGTGAAATAAATTCAAATTAAAAAATAAAATTCCAATCAATTATATTATAAATGATTTAAGGGATAAGTTATTCTACTTACCATTTTTCTACCTACCTTTGCCCACCACTCTCCAACACCTTTAGAGCAGAATCTTGACTAACATTTATCATTCTCTTCTTGAGATTCTGATTTAATGGTATTGGAGAGGGGTAGAAAAAAATGGTAAGTAGAATAACTCATCCCAAGATTTAAATCAGCTTTTTTCTCATAATAAAATTTGATCTGTTAAATAAGCAAAGATATAATTTTTTAATGGGATAAGTTATTCTACCTATCTTGTCTACAACTCTTTAGCACCGTTAGATCAGAATCTCAAAAGGAGAGAGAAATGATAAATGTTAATTGAAATTCTGATCTAACGGTGTTGGAGAGTGACAAACAAGGTAAGTACAATAACATATCCCTTTTTAAATATATAATTAATTAATCAAGTAAATTCTTACTTAATAAAAATTAGGGGCAGGATATACTTACTACCAAAAAAATTTATCACCTTTACAACCAATTTAATCACCGTTGATTTTCGTCAATCTGACAGTTATAATTTATTAGGAATTAATAATTATTAATAAATGTGATCTAATAATTTCCAATAAATTATAACCGTCAGATCGACGGAAATCAACGGTGATTAAGTTGGTTATAAACATTTTTGGTGGTAAATATATCATTCCCCTAAAAATTATATCTTTTCCACTCCATGACCAATTTTATTTTATTTTTTTAATTTTCTTGCCGGTTCACCAATTACCTGATTAATTGGATTCGAGAAAGGAATGGCTAAAATGGTAGCAAAACTTTATCTACCAAATTTTTAATATAGCTTAATATCATTAATTAAGTTAAAATAATCATTTACCAATTAATCCACGTTCTTGTAGTCTCTCCAATATGACCATATCTGTTTTCAAAGAATACGAATCCAAATCCTTCCTCGAATCTCTCCTTTCTTCATCAAAATATGTAATTTTCTTAAATTAATTATTCAAAAAAATTAAATATGATTTTTTTTACCTTAAATCTATTTTTAGTGGTTAACTTATAACTTTGAAATACATGCATTGATTAACGGGGAAGGTTATAGTTACAATCTTTTTTTTACAACCTCTTACAACCATATCTTATCACCGTTGATTTCCGTCAATCAACGGTTATCATTTTAGCAAATTAAATTCATTAACTACTTATTAATTCACAATAAATGATAACCGTTGATTGACAGAAATCAACATCATAAAAAAAAAGGTTGTAACTATAACCTAATAAGACAAAAATTCTAATTAAATTCATTGATCATAAAATATTTTTAATTTATATTTAAAAAGTTCATCATTTTGAGAAAAAAAGAATTAGCTTGTCGTAAATAAAGAAAAAGTTTAGACTCTGTTACTAAAATTAATATTCAATGAAAAAAGTTAAAAGAATGAAATAAAACTAAATTTTAGACCATTTTTTTTAAAGTAAAGTACAATAATTAATTTATCAAAAAAAAAGTACAATAATTAAATATAAAGAAAACATGAATGATCTTAAAGTTAGATCTCTTCCTTTTGTAATATTTAAAGTAAGATCTTAATATGAGAGCCATCTCATCAGGATAAAATAAAGTAGTACTAGGTTGTTCGCCATCAGTGAGGCATTTTCTCCTTTCTTTACTTTTTTGGCATATTCTGTTAGAAATATATACAAATGTGAGTTGGCTGCACGAGGCTCATATTTAATCATCATTGTCTCACTGATTAGGCGAAATATACTTACTTGGTGGAGATCATAATTAGTAGAGCTGGAATCTAATTTGGTGGACTTGGCCAAAATAACTTGAAAATCTTAGTTGGTTTCATAATGAAAATAGCATGAGATGATCTTATATAGGTGTAGGTTAAATTCTCAATTTTAACCGTTAATCTTATTATATATTTAATGATTCTAATTTATTAAATATTTGAACCGTTAAATGTAAGAAAATTGAAATTTAACATTTGGTATAATATTTTTTATTATACATGTAAGAATAAAATGTCCATGAAAATATTATAATAATACATTATCCCCTTGCATACCTCCCCCCTTAAATTTTGGTATGCGATTAGTAATTAAATATTTTTATTTGTTTGCTAAATTTACTTTATTGACTTTAAATATTTATTAAAAAACAGTAATAAACACGAAAAACCAAAAGTACTAAAATAAAAACGCAATATTGGGATTGGTTTGGCAGCTGATAGAGTGATAGTGTGTAAAAGATGTTTGGTTATATATAGGTCTCTTTTTTGAATTATTTTCAAGGAATATATTTTGAAGGGAAAAATATATAGGTCTCCACACTTTTTTTTTTGTCAACTCTCTCTCCTCCTTTATTTTCTTAAAATGACATAACTTTACATCCTTTAAAATGACACACACTTTACCCTACTTTTAAATTATCTTAGTGTAAAAAACAAAATTTATGGGTGCTATGGGTATATTCTATATCCTAACTACCTATACAATAATCTCTTAAAGGATAATAACCCAATCATCCTAATAATATAAGAGAGTAAAGATACCAAGGATAGAATCTCTATCCCAACATAAAAGGAGTAGAATCCTACTATAATCGGAAGATCTACACAGCCTAAGAGGTAATCCCTATAAATACAAGACTTAAGACCCCAAGTACATACTCAACTCATTTACTATTTTTGTTCACACTGTGCACACACCTACGTCTCGGCTATAAACCTATTGCTTGTGCGCACAGTGATTGAGATATTCACTATAAGTGATCAACCAAGATACCTATCTATAGAATATCTCTGAGCGCGTACTATACAATATATAATTATGGTTCCTTAATACCGCACAATGGATATATTCTAATCTTAATATCTGGCCTATCTTTCACCAGAGTGGAAAATCAAACTCAGTTAAAATATGTGTATAAATGACTTAACTATCACTAAATAAAGCATCAATTGAGAAAGATATGTTAGTACCCAAAACATACATACTTTAGTAGTCTTCCCTGTAACGCTGATATCATTATCATAATTCCAGGGATTCTTAAATGTGATAATCATATACATTAATTGATGTAATCACCATGTGGGACATGCATGTGATGTTCAATGTTGGCAAGTGGTCATGCATGTTATTATGTATCAGGTGGTAACAATTGCAATGCTGACGATCGAGAAGCAACAATAATATAAGTGATTTGGATGACGCTAAGTGGTGTTGGTGCATGTGTATAAACTTTTTTAATTTTTGGGTGTAAGGTATATAACTAAATAATAAAGACAACATAAAAAAAATGACAAAATGGTAGCAGTAGTGTTACAAATTCATAATGATGAACACAGTGATAATAAGTTAAAAATAGTATGTAATCTGCCCCTTTTTTTTGTTGGAATAAAACTTTAAGTGGATGAAATGTTGCTTTATTTTAATGGTTCAACTTGTCACAAACCTTAACACACAAACTTACAACACTGCTTACAAATAAATTAAGGATTCATTTTTTTTTTAAATTTTAGATAATTTTGTAATATTTATCAAAACGACGTCGTTTTGGAATGAAAATTTTGTAATTTTAATTTATTTCAGGGTTATAATAATATTTGTTATTCTAATTTTTTAACTTTTCAACTCCAAAACGATATCGTTTCGTGAATATTAACTAAAATTGTCTAAAGTAATATTAGATTATTTTTTCCATAAACTAATTAATAAAACGGTACCCACGGAACCCAAATCCTTGCAAGGGATATTTTTTATATATGAACTAATTAAGTTACAACTTATAATAAATGAGTTTAATAACACATATCAATCAAAAACCTTTATACATTAAATTTATATGCATGTCTCATTCACTTATATAATCTCACTTGATGAATTTCTAATCAATGTTGAATTTTCCATTCATACTTAAATTTCATTTCCTCACACTAACTACTAAGTAAAATTCAAGATTTATTAGACTACTTGGGTAAACTCTCATTATCAATATAAAATATTTCCAAGACTTACGCAATGTGCACTTGTTTGGGTTGAGAGTGGAACAGGATATATAAGAGGATTAAAACACGAGAGCTTGTATAACGAAGAATAAAATATTCTGTATTCCAAAAAAAAAAAAAAAAAAAATTCACGTACACTAACAAAGGTAGGGTTAAAGTTTTCGGGTTAAGAGAGCTGGTTCGCTTTAAAAAGAGTCCCCTTTTGTAATAGATACCGTTGTCACACGTCAGTAAGATCGCGGGGTATGTGTGAAATTCATCTCTGTTTGGATGTCATAGTCACAAGTAATTATGCATATATATATATATATATATATATATATATATATATATATATATATATATATATATTTATGAATATAGAGACATTCTCATTCAACCTTCTCCGGTCATCCTAGGAATATAGCTCCAAAGGCTACTTCCCCATTATAATTTCTTACTATACCTCATTCAACCTCATCAAGGAGAGAGGCAATTCCTCTACCCAAACATTTTACAAAAATTTGTTTGAGTCAGATTTGAACCCCTAAGCCAAGCAAATTTTTCAAAACTCAATTGCCGGCTGAGCTACCCTTGGGGTTAATTATGCATATTTAGATTTGAACCTTTACACTTTGATTAAAATTTACCTGTAAATACATTTTTTTGTGTGCAAAAAAAAGGATTTTTTAAACTTATTCTTTAATCCAAAAAGGATTTTTAATATGAATGTTTCACGAAATGGAATTATTACCCCTATGATTTATTATAAATAAATTTAAATATTGATATAAAATTATGGGTAAAGGATTTTTCCTGGAGATAAGTTATCTCCGGTGAGTCAAACACGACATCGTTTTGGGCGAAAATTAATATGTTATTATAATTTTAATATATTGCAGGGTTATATTAGTTTTTATTATTATAACTTTTTAATCTTATAACCCAAAACGACATCGTTTTGAGTTCACCGGAGATAACTTTATCTCCAGTGATCAGATAAATACTTTTCCCTAAAATTACACAATAAAATATGGCTTTACTCCCAAAACGATATCATTTTGGGATGAAAAATTAAAAAATTATAATGAGAAAGATTATAACCCTGAAATAAATTATAATTACAAAATACCTTGATTTTCGCCTCAAATCGACGTCGTTTTGGGCTCAATGTAGATAATTTATCTACTTATCTACATTGACTAAAAAAACGAACCCATAAAATATATTAATTGGTTTGTGCATCGCACGATTAAAAACAAATATGTTTGTGAGAGATGAATTCCAAATTTGTATTTTAAAGAGTTGAAGCTCCTTGCCAATTCTTATAATTAGACAAGAATTATAAGCGTGTTAAACTTTTCTTTTAAAGATACTTCAATCGGTTCATCACTTCGCTATTAGTCTGATTCGGGGCAGGTCCCGGGATTAAGGATTTTAAACCCCTCTTAAAGATGATAAATGCTTTCACCTCACCTACTCAGTTTAATGATGCCAACTGAGCCGTTCATGGTAACTTTTTCCCTATTTTCTTTTCATTAATTACTCTTTTTTTAAAGAAGATTTTCAAAAAACACTATATGGCTTGAAAATAATTCTGAAAATAACTTCACTTTAACTTTGCAACTAACAAATAGGGAGGAAAAGTTTTAAGGTTTTATAAAAGTTATGTTATAGGAAAAGTGATTCTGTTATGTTATAGAGATTCATTTTGTGTGCCGTAGTTTTTTTTTTTCTTCAAAACATGTGGATCCCACAAAATATTTTGTGTGTGTAGAAATTTTTTTGTGATGATGTTAAATGATAAATGCAAATCCAAAGTTTTATCTTAAACAATACTACAGATCATCTAAACTTTTGTCTTCCAATGTGAACATAACTTCCATAACAAGAGATATAAACATGGCGACAAAATAGTGGTGGCAGATCGAGAACCAGATTAAGTGGCTATAAACAGTGGTTGTTTCAATGCACAAGGAGAAGACAGAAAAGCTCACTTAAAAATTAGCATATATAATGTTCTTGAGGCCTGAGCATACTTTGAAAATTAAATAGCCAATTATTGCCGACCATCTTTTTTTAAAAAAAGAAAAAAGAAAAAAGAAAAAGAAAACCTTCTTCGTATTCAGATTCCCACTCTGTTATGAAAGACAAAAGTTTAGAGTCATCTTGAAAAATAAATAAAACCCTTTCACATTTTTTCCTTTTCTTTTTCCCTTGTAATTTACTTTAGTCCTTTTTTTTATATAAAATAAATCATTCCATTATGTTATTTAAAAGAAGTAAGACCTCACTGATGTTTATAATGTTATTTAAGATTATACATTATCACCAAACAAGAGAGTAACATGCATCGAAGTAATCATCAAGACATTTCTTATAAGACCATTAGCTTATTCTATTTGGCAGTATATTTACATATTGTTTTATATCACCATTTTCTATGAGATGCTTACCAAGAGGATTATTAATAGGGATAAGTTATACTTACTTCTTTTTTTCTTACTACCAAATCTTAATCATTGATTTTCGTCAATCTAACGGTTATAATTTATTGGATCACACTTATTAATTAATTTTAATTTTCAATAAATTATAACCGTTAAATTGACGAAAATTAACGGTTAAGATTTGGTAGTAAGAAAAAAAGTAGTAAGTATAACCTTTCTTTTATTAATATTCAATTTAATTTTGATGTACTGTGTAAAAATTCTTTATATCATCTTCTAATAGTATACTGTCAAATTATTAAATGAATTTAACTACTATAATAGTTAAAAGTGGCTATTTGAACCCAAGGTTCCATTCTTGAAAAAACATTCTTGGGGAGATATTTGGCCTTTATCACGCCTTAGTCGAATTGCGAAAGTAACGTATATATCTCTATAATAGTTGCTTTTGAATTGGATATATTCACCAGTTTATTGATTAGTTCACCAATCCAATTCGAACACTGTGATACCCATTATAGGGGATGACTCTCATAACATCATTTTTTTCATTCCTAGAACATAAACTCAAGATTTTGATTAAGGGGGACAAATTCCTTTTCACTTGAACTAGCAAATGGTTGTTGGCTATATTTTTTTTTCAGGCAAACAGTTATAGTTACTTTTAAGGGATAGGATATTCTACTTATCATTCTTTCTGCCTACATTTGTCTGCCACTTTAAAACACCGTTAGATCAGAATCTCAAGAAGAAGAGAAATATAAAGTTAGTTAATATTCTGATCTAATGATATTTTAGTATGGTAGGCAAAGGTAGGCAGAAAAAGAGGTAGGTAGAATAACTTATCCTTACTTTTAAATATGTTAATGATGTATCAATTTATAATTAAATGATAGTGTAAAATTTTTTTTACATTAATATTTTATAAAACTTTAAACTCTATATAAAAGGCATGATATATATATATATATATATATATATATATATATATATATATATATATATATATATATATATATATGGGAAAAACGTTTATATATATTATCTCCGGCTAGCCCCAAAACTACGTCGTTTTGATTAATGAAGGGTGTTTATGTAATTTTAGGTGAATTAATGAAGGGTGTTTTTGTAATTTTATTTATTTTTATATCATATGCATTTTACTGAAACACCCTTCATTAATTCACCTAAAATTACATAAACACCCTTCATTAATCAAAACGACGTATATACTTAAAGGCATGTTTACCCCATATATATATATATATATATATATATATATATATATATATATATATATATATATTATTGAAAATCATAATAACATGTAATATTCTTTCATATTAAAAGTAAACTAAAACGTATTGTTAATGCGTATTGTCAATATAATTTTTTCATACTATTTTAATTATTTATTTACTAACTAATTAAGAAATCTATTTTTTTTTATAATGTGTAGCATATCTTTAAATAATAATAATATATATTTTTTGCATGCATTTAGCTTGAAAGTTTATTTACAAAAAACACTGATATATATATATATATATATATATATATATATATATATATATATATATATATATATATATATATATATATATATATATATATATATATATATATATATATATATATATATATATATATATATATATAGTTTTACATATATATATACATAATATATATATATATATATAATATATACTGTTAGATATATATATATATCCCATATATATATATATATATATATATATATATATATATATATATATATATATATATATATATATATATATATATATATATATATATATATATATATAAAGGGAAATACTACTCTCATTTTACATGAGATAGTTATCTCATTTTATCTCACTTCCAAAATCGCACCCCTCTTTTTTCTTTTTCTTTTTTGCTTTTTTAATGGTGGATCCCACTTAGATTCTCTCTATAGCATGATATAGTTACTCCCATATAACATAAGGCTAATATTTCCCATATATAAAACCCATTTCACATGGGTACTTTTTATTTTTAATTTATGTATGTTTCACATTTAGTACCTTTTTTTTTCCGTGGTTATTATTTATTTTCTAAATTATTCTCCGTACCTTATTCACGTGGCCTGGTATTTGAAAAGAAGAGCAGCAAGATTTCTTTGTCTTCAAAAACAAAATCAATAAAGAGAAATTATTTATTTACATATTAATTTTCCTCCCTTTTTTTAACTCGCAATGAAAATATTGTCGTTTTATAAGAGACAATTGTGTTATTTACGTACTTATCATTATTTATTTAATAATTAAGTCAGAAAGAGAGAGAGAGAAAATGAAACAGTGCACATTCGTTTGGATATTTAAACAAAAACCCTGCTGACCCACTATTCTCTCTATATATACTGAGAGATTCAATTGCTACTCCATCATGGCCTGCTGGCTACAAGTTATGTTTTTATTATAATTCAATTCCCATAACTTTCTACCATTTCTTTAGAGATACCATGTTATCTTTTCCTCATCTTCCTCTTCTATTTTGTTTCAATCTTCCTTGTCTTTCTTACTAGCTAATGTCCCACTCATAACAGATAGGGCTCCAATGTGCATTTTGAATGGTTCACAATCATCAAAGCCACAAATTAAATTGTTTTATTTTCTTTTTATACATACTTATACATATTATATAACTATATAATGTATACCAAATTACCACCAAAGATTCATCATGTCAGAAACACACAAAACCCATGAATCATCGTTTAGGTTTTAGTTTGGTTAGTTCTGCTTGCTTCCTTAGGGAAAAAAAAAAAAATTCCCCTTTTACTTTCATTGTTAACTACTTTGTTACTTTTTTAAAATCGTTTGAAACCGTATATTCTGTTAGGGTTCACTTATTCTGCTATATCTTTCGTATATATAGCAAAGTACCATTGGGGGTTCATGTTAATTTTGTTTCTTTCACCAAAACAATTGTATAGCACAAAAGTAATTAAGGAAGCGCTGAAGCTAATAGTCGTTGTTTGCAGGTGCAGCAGCATCAAGATTCACATACAAATTCTTTTTCCTTGGGTAGAGTTTTGGTATTGAGAATCTTGATGATGCTGCATCAGCAATAAACGATTCAAGAAGATCTTGGATCTGTTGCTGCTTTGCATTGAAGTCTTCATATTTATAAAATCGGTTTCAATATGGGTTCTTGATATGTTCAAGTCAGCTTCTAAGGGGTAAGATTCTAACACCCTTATTGATTGTGTTCATAGAATTTATATATGTTGAAGAAGTTATTAGTCTGGTTCCCAGGAAGTGAATCAAAATTCGAAGTAAAGTGTTCTTTCTGACATTAATTTAGATTTGAGTTTCTTTTGATTTCATGGTTCCTGGTTCCATTCTAAGGGTTTAATTTAAGGATGAAAGTAAAAAGTTAATTTCATTTGTATATATATGCTTTTTCCATCACAAGAAAACGTATAAAATTATCTAGCAATTTAGTTTCTGTGCTGGCCATGTCCTAGGTATTTTCTTTGGGGTAGGTAGGTCTTGGTTTTGAAATCTCAGATTTGAAAACAATGGTGATGATGTGTTTGATATCTATCATTTGGGTTTCTTTAATAACTTGATACTCATACTCTCTGCAAGTTTGTGTTCAGGTAGTAGACTATTACTACCTCTATCTGATCAACGACGGATTCAGGAGTTCTTGTGAATTCCCGAAAATTACAAGTTGGGATAGGTTATATTTACAAATTTTTTGTTTATAAATTATATTATGTACTCTGAAAAGTACACACTTTAAGCATTTGTATTCCCTGGAATATATAGTATAGTCTGTAAGAATTTATAAATAAGATTTTTGTAAATATAAGTCAGCTCAGGTTATAATTATATATTTGAACAAAAGAATACAGATGATACTAACAATTAAAGACTTGTATCAACTTTAGGGGGAATGATCATAATACATATGACTAAAGACAATATAAACGACGCTCAGAATTGAAGGCTTCTGTGAACTTGAAGAAGAAGATTTCCCACCCTAACCCCACCCTTGCTCCACCACTGTCCCTCACACAGATATTTGCCTTTCGAATTTCATCCAAAATTTCATACACATCATCATCTCTGCTAATCAGTTTCATTCCATTATTTAAATGAGAATTAATGGTTCCTTGTTCACCTTCGTTGACTCTTATACATATCTACACAAATAAATACATGCCTTACATGTGCTAACAGCTACCATATATATATATATATATATATATATATATATATATATATATATATATATATATATATATATATATGGTAAAATCATTTATGCGGCCGTTTTATGTAGAGCAATGACAGGTGCATGGTTATGATTCCCCATTTTTAATGCTTTCATCCTTTTTATGGTTATGATTCTTGGCCCGCATTTAATGCTTTTAAGTATATATATGACAAATATTTGATTGCTGCACGTACAACAGCCACAGAAATGTAAACCCCTATATATATATATATATATATATATATATATTCTTAATCACCTCCAAGACGTAATGAAAAGAAAGGAGCTCAAGTTCAAGTCTGAATAGAAGATGGTTTGCTTTTCCTTCCTCTTCTTTACTTGTAATTTTGAAGGCATGATGTCTTTTGTTGTCTAAAGTTGTTAAGTTGTTATTATATCTTGTTCTACCTCTGCTCACTGTCAGTACTAATAGCCAGCTGGATAATATATTATACTTTGAAATAGTACCCTAGTTTGCAGGGAATATATAAAGCTTTTACATGCATCCCTGGTGAATATATAATCCACTTTAATCTTGTTCCATTGAAATTAAGTCCAAAGTACGTAGTACTAGTTATGCATTTTATGGTTTGAAACTCTTCACATCAGTTTCTTTACCCAATGTTTTAATTAATATTGTGGCTGTAATCTTATGAGACAGTTGAATTTCTGGTTGTAGAACTTTATTTAAAACCTTGCCTTTTCATAGACCTGCTGCTCTTCAAATAGCGCAATTTTATTTTATTCTTTTTGGTTGTCCTAACTCCTAATTCTATTATATGAATAAAAGTTATAGGGAAGGAACTTAATAGTTTCTAAATAAGATGTTCATGCAATGAGAAGAAGGGTAGTATTGCAGTAGCATATATAAACCAATGTTATCACACGAGCATCTCATTGATCCGATCGGGATATTGGATTATTGGTTCAATTGGTGGGTCGTATATTGAACCGTATGACCTCAGTTAGTACATAAAAACTTATATTTTATACATAAAAATATTCAAATACATGTAAAAATTTATTATGCAGGGCTGCAAGCATATACATTTTTTGTTGGGATAAAAGAAAGTCATATATTATAATCACAGATAGTATATTATAAAAGAAATAAACAAAGAAAAAAAATTGAAATATCAGATAACCACATATAATTCATGCGTTTTATTAATCTTATGTTACATAATATAAGTGTAGTTTCCAACACACGCAATAATGGGAAGAAAGAAAGTGGAACAATGAAAGAGAAAGAAAAATATGTGGATCCCACCTCTTTAATGTGTGGGTAGGAAAGTGAAGTTAAGTTATATTATGTAAAATAATAAACATAAAATCCATAATTCATCTACTAAATATCATCAACTAACCATATTTAATAATTATAAGGCATTTACCAACATTTCTTCTTATAAAAATGGATTTGCAAGGAATCAATATATCACTTTCTCTTAATCTACTGTTCCGCAAATTACTTTACTCTTTAAAGTTGAAATTTGGGGTCACTTTAGGAGAATATATTATAAGCAAACAAAACTACAAAAAAATTTGAAAGGAGTTCTATACTTTTTTAAGACATGATTAGACAATTTTGATTTTTTATTTATTTATTTATAAAAATGCATCATTTGTCAATTTTGATGACTCGACCGGATTACTGGTTTTGATAAAACCCGACCAATTCGAACCAATTTTCACCGAATTTGATATATGGCTGGTGTGATATTTGATTCGAAGATATAAGATGACCAGTTCACCAAATTTCAAATAGATACCGGACGGTTCTAGCCGGTTCTGATAACACTGAAATTATAAACAAGAGTGAGTGGTTGATAAGACGTGCTATGTAGGCAGCTTTTGTGCCACTACATACATGTCCCACCATGTAAAACAAAGGGTGCAAAAAAGAACAACTAGTCTTTGGCTGTTACGCAGCAAAATAAATGATCATAATGATTTTGTGTACCACTATTTCTGTTGAATGATTCTATAAAATATATTGCGACTCAGGGTGTCTTTTGATGAAGTAGCAAGAATAATCATGACTGGTAGTCTTGTACTCTTGCGCTCTTTGTGCATAAATTTGGGGAAATTTATTGAATCATGAAGCCACTTAATCACACAAATCATGACAACATGGCAGAAGACAAATTAGAGGATAATATATGAGGTCAGGAGAGTGCCATGTCATTATATACATTGGCAGAAACACTAAACGGGTGTTGTTGACAGAGCTTTATTTTCTTAATAGCATTCAGAAGCATTTTGAACGTAGGTTAAGAACAGATTAAATTTGCATCGAACAAAATTATCAACTTGAAAAATTATCAACAAAATATTTAAAAAATCCATTGAACAAAATGGGGTGATTTTATATACATGGACAAGCCATGCGTATAGAATGGTGTGGTGTCTTATTAATTATCATTCTATATTAAAAAATAGAAATAGAAAATTGGAATTGCATCTATACGGGGAGACCATTTTCGGTACACCCCATATACCTCCCATTTTCATTAAAAAAATAACACTTGAATTTAAAAAAAGAATATTTGTTTTACGTACAAACACATCACATAAACATTTTAATTGGTCCATCACACTGAGTCAAAGGTGTGATGAGTGTACCATAAATATTTCGCTATATGGGAAATGTATTGATATGTTTGCAAGATGCTATGTGAATTGTTGATAATGGTGACGGGGAGTTCAAAACTCTTCGCAAAGGATTTTTCTATCAAATGATAAATTACAATAAATGGGCTGACACTTTATTATCAAAACTCTTTGCATTACATCTCAACTCAAAATTTTAAAGTTGGAGGTCTATAGATCCTTTATATTTATATAATTCTTATTTTTTTTTCATTTCTTTATTTTTGGTAAACTAATTCTTTCATTTCTAACTAATGTAAAACTTTATTATTACTCATACTTAAATATTTCTAAGGTGAACCAGTATTTTCTATAAAACTACCATGTGCAAATATCAACTTTTCCAGGTAGAATTTCAAGCATCATAAATGGATGATTAATTGCAATTGCAGCTCATTAAAAACAGGTTGGTGTCATAGAAATTGGTGTCACAGCAACGGTACGTGATTGACCCCTATAATGTAATCGTAAAGAAGGGTCATAATACGTTATCTGTCTTCTTTTTTTCAATGTGAAATTAAAAAATCAATTATAACATTTTTAATTGAATTATTTATTAATTGATGCATAAAATATATGAACTCTGAAAAATTCATGACTTTAATCATATTATGACTGAACTGTAGTTTTTGTGAACTGCTTATCACACCAGCCCAGGGTTCACATAAAAAATAATTATCAAAAATCAATTTTTTATTTGACATGATTATTTAGAATAAAGTCTTATTTATTAGTTTTATATATGTGTGTGTGTTTACTCACTCTCGTTAATTCAAGATTTTTTTCAGTAGATACTACTTTACTCATGTTTTTAGAATTAAGTGAAAATTATATAATTGGAAGAGTTCATAAATTCAAAGTACTAAGGTTCTAGGTTACTATATGATTTTGAGCTTGCTTATTATGGTAGATTATTAATTGCTTAGCCCATTGATGATGTTATGTAACAATTATCTCAACATTTTCACTTTGAAAATCATGCAACTCATAACACACAATACTCCAAATTAATTGAAATATTTTAGGTGGGCATTAGTCTCTCTCTCCCCCAATTTCAGTTTTAGTATAACCTTTCTCTATGTTTTATGTGACAAGTAAAACCTTTTAAAATATATATATAATTTCACCCCCACGCGAAATTTCTAGATCCACCACTATTTGTAGTGTTTATGTTCATGTCGTATTTGTGTGCTCTTATATAAAAGGGATTTGATGTCACTTCAATGCGATTATTGGGTCTATATTCTTTTTGTTAATTAAAGCTAGAATAAACCCTCAAGTTAATTGGTCAATGAAAGTTTTTTGGAACATCAATTTAATTCTAAAAGAATGTTAAATTATTCTTCAAGTGATCGTAATTTTTTAATTATCTAATTGCATCAATTTGATTCTAATAAATAATAACTTCAAAACTATTTTGATGTAAAAAAATATATTATTTGAGGACCCAATTAAAATAATAATCTTTAATGACAAAATTATATTATAAAATAACTAGAACGAGGCTAACATATTATGAAATTTGGTATAAGAGTTATACAGCACAAGAAAGAGGCTAATTGACTAATGTAGTATTAGTTTAAATTTTTTTATTAAAATAACATAGTTTAAAAATTATTTACCTGAATAGAATATAGTTTCATTACTTTTATCATTTTTAACCACACGGGCCGCATAAACATGACACCTATCAATAATATGGTGGTGACATATCATGTTTGTGGAGGGGCACATGATCAAAAGATGTCAAACTATACGCTGTAGTAAATAGCTTTCAAACTATGTTATCTTAATTAATAATTTTTTAGAAAAAAAAAAAATATATATATATATATATATATATATATATGTGTGTGTGGGCCCCAAAACTACGTCGTTTTGATTAATAGGGTGTTTACGTAATTTTAGGTGAATTAATGAAATATTTTTGTAATTTTAATTATTTTTATATCATATTTTTTGTTTATCAAACTCTTGAGAAATGTTTACCCCTATATATATATATATATATATATATATATATATATATATAGAATATAGTGTAATTTGTCATGTTAAATTATAGATGATAGACCCATATATATATATATATATAAATATATATCCAAAAAATTTAAAAAGTAAACGAAAATTTTGGTAGTAAGAATATCCCTCCTCTATATATATATATATATATATATATATATATATATATATATATATATATATATATATATATATATATATATATATATATATATATATATATATATATACTACATTAGTCATTGATCTCTCCAATAAAGAAGCAGTAACTTGTCATCTTCACACTAAGGAAAAAATTATTGATATCTTTAATTATGGTATTTGTTATTTGATTGTGATGCATCTTAGCTTAATGGATACCACTTTCACAGTTAGCTTTTTTCCTTCTGGTCATTTTCACAACCTTTTTTATGCCGAAATTATTGGAAAATGAAAGTTCATCATGGTCCCCCTAAAAATGACCTTGATTCTGGTCCCAATTCAGTCACTAATGCCAACTACTACTGTACCTCCTTAACTTTGAATTGTTTGCTAAGCCCAAGTTCACCACTCCTTTTAGATTTACTTGGCTGTGCAAAGATTTTGTACCAATTCTTCGTGCGTCCTAGACTGATCCTACCTCATTTTCACTATATTATTACAAAAGCCAAAATATGTACTGCAAGGGTCCACAAATGAGAAGAATTACTATCCCCACTTTGGAGAACGATCCGCATTTACATGTTCAATGTTCAACGCTACAGCAAAATATATCATAGCAAAATTGACCTTTGGAATGAATTATTTGGCACCACAAAATAACAGTGGTGAAATTATCACTGCTCTGTACGTAGTATATATGATATGATATGATGATTGGTTTCTTTTCATCTTTTGTAGTAATGGGTTAAGCATAATTAACCTTATACGGTTATGTCAGACATATATATCTTGCTTTTATATTATATGCTTTTCAAACTTTAGTACAATGTTGTTTAAACAAAATTGTTATATGAATATATGTTTAACAAACAAAAAAACTGTCATCTTTCGAATTGAGAAACGGATTGATGATAAATGCTTAAAACAACTACTCAAGACTCAATAGCATAATAAGTGTGTCAGATGATCCAACCAGTTAAGCCATTGAGAACCTATAATACACGGACACGGACACGGGACACGACACGACATGCCGACACGTTAATTCTAAAAAATGTCATATTTGGACACGTTGGGACACGTTTTGATATTAAATAAAAATTTTAATATATATAATATAATTTATATTTAATACATATAAGAGTCCATAATAATTCATATAACCAATCAAATATTTAAATTTCATAACATAAATATAAATATAAATAATTTTTCGTACTTTATTAATTTTTCATGTTAAATTTCATAACAAGAAAAATCAATTTATAAATTTTTTCTTTTATATTTAGTTAACAAAATAAAATTAAGATGTTTATAAAAAAAAAAATTAAGATAAATAAATAAATAAAAAACGTGTCCGAGCGTTGACCATGTGTCCCAAAAAGTTGACTGCGTGTAGGAAAAACGTGTCCGAGCGTTGACTACGTGTCCTCAAATGTTGACCGCGTGTCGAACGCGTGTCCGAGCATGTTGACCGCGTGTCGAACGCGTGTCCGAGCATGTCGGACACGTGTCCGACACGCAAATTTCCAAAACTTTTGCGTGTCCGTGCTTTATAGTTGAGAACCATAGAATTATATTATAAGGTATACGCTCAGATATATCCTATAAAAAGATATCTTGGTTGGCTTGTAGCCAATATCCAAATTACTGCGAACAAACAATAAGCTTATAGTCAAGACGTGGGTGTGTGCACATTGTTGACAGTAGTAGTAAATGAGTCCAATGTGTGTATCTGGGATTCTTTAGTATTTTATTTATAGGGGTTACCTCTTGGACTTGGGCTGTGTAGATCTCTCAGTTGGTATTGGACTTAACCTCTTATTTGTAGGGATAAGAGTTTTATCTTCATTATCTTGTTAGAATTATTGAGCTATTATCCATTAAGAGATGGTAGATAGTTAGGATATGTGTTACAATTTCTACAAGTGAGAGCATGCTCTCACTTATTATGTTGAAGTGCTTTTATCATTGCAATAGCATATTATGCAGAAGATAAATCGACTTGTGATGCTGAAGTAGTGTTCAAAGATAAAACCCATAACAAATTCTCAATCCTAACGCTTTAACCAATTAATCTGTCTCTGCAACGAGATCATGAAAACCAGAAACTGATGCAAGTTGCAAGAAACTATATATATATATATATATATATATATATATATATATATATATATATATATATAGGTTTTACAATTCTCATTTAATATGAGAATTTGAATTTTCCTACACACTCTTCGATTTCCGTGCCAACGTGGGTCTTACATATAATTTTTTCTAACATACGGGTCTCACGCATATTTTTTTGTCTCTACAACATGAGAATTTAATTCTCATGTTGAATGAGAAATATAAAACCTTTATATATATATATATATATATATATATATATATGGACATGTTATATTTACAATTTTTTTTGTTTACAAACTCTTAGAAACTACACTAAGTATGATCGGTCATACTTAATGTAATTTACAAAAAAAGTTTGTAAACGGATCCTATCCCATATATATATATATATACAAGATCAACTTACACCAGTGTAAGAGTTATATATATATAGACAAGATCAACTTACACGAGTGTAAGAGTAATAACTCTTACACTCAATCTTAACCATTGATTTCTGTCCATCAAACAATTGTAATTAATTACATTATTCTCATTAATTGATTATTAATTATTACCGTTAGATATGTGAAAATCAATGGTTAAGATTGAGTGTAAGAGTTATTACTCTTACACCGGTGTAAGAAGATCCTAACCCAGAAAAACATTTTCCCCTTTTTATTAATTAATTAATAAGTTTGACCCAATAAATTATAACCGTTGATGGATGGAAACCAACGGTTAGGATCTAAAATGATATAAGGTTATATCCTCTAAAAGGATAGATGTTATTCCATATATATATATATATATATATATATATATATATATATATATATATATATGGGTAATACTTTTCTTATGTTGCATAAGAGAAGTATTATCCCATGCTCAAACAATAGATATGAGAGAGAAAAAGTTGAAGTGAGAAAAAAAATCTTGTGGGACCCATTTGAAAAAAATGTGAGTGTAAGAAATAATAATTTTTTAGTGTAACATAAGAAAAGTAATTCCCCATATATATATATATATATATATATAAAACTTGGAAAAGGGTATTCTGATATATTATTAATTGTGTATAATTTGTACAAAGAGTTCTCTATTTATACATAATACATGACCTAGAATTCTTGACCTAATGGGCTAAGCCCAATACAACAAACAAATAAATAAATAAATCCCTATTATTTACAACACTCTCTCTCAAGCTGAGGAATAAATATTTATCATTCCCAGCTTGCTAGTAAGCTCTTGAAATTTGTCTGAAAGAAGTCCCTTTGTTAATGCATCTGCTAGTTGATGTCCAGTGGGAATGTATGGTGTAACAGCCCGTGTTAACCCGGATTGTTAACACACTATCGTATTAAGCCACGCTTAATTAAAATGCGGAATAACTTTTTCTTTAATTCAATTATGACGTCATTAACTTAACCAGCTTGATTACTTAATCATTTTCATAAAAATACTGCCTGTATGTAAATTGCAAGACAACTAACTGAATACCTCGTACATAAATATAATAAGTGAGTATCTAAAGCCACAGGTCTACACAAGTAGCCTGGGTCAAAATCCTGATACTTTAATTACAACATTAACCCAAAAGACCAAAGTCAAACATGTGGCATGGACAAACCTCATGCTCATCAAATAAGGCAACAAAGCCCAATAACAGTCATAACATAACTCAACAGAAAACATAAACAACAGTCAGAAATAAAAACAGCAGTCAGCATATCATCAAATCAACTCAGCTCTGGCCTTCTGCCACCCGAGCCCTCAACATTACCTGATCCTGAAATAAGCGTCCCCAAACGTGGGGTGAGATCTCTAACAAGAAATCTCAGTAAGACAAGGGGTCCTCAAGGAGTCTCCACCCCAAGCTCACTTACATGTGTAATATAAGTTCTAAAAACAGTATTACAGTATAAGTTCTAAAATCATGCGATGCAGCAATTAATCATGTCATGTGTGCTTTCAAATCTACTGGCCAGAGAAATGTAGGAATACGTCTATGCCTACATGAGTACATGGATACTACCTGCACCTCACCCACATGCTTCTCCATCTTGTATATACTCAGGATTGTCGTCTAGGTGGACACCACATGCATATCATAATAGCTCATTACATATAAACAGCTCAACAGCATTTCCAAAATAATCAAAGCATGTAACACAGCATGCATAAACCCATCCCCATGGGACATGGTGGAACATCAAAATGGCTAAACCGAGGACACGAAAGCTTACCTTGCAAGCTAGCTATCCAAGCCAAGAGTCCAACCACTCACTAGTCCACAAACAGCAGTATCACAATCTGATATGGACCATTAACAAGTCAATATTAATGCACAACATGCATATAACTTGAAGACTACGCCTTTCCTTTACGTTTTACGTCTTAAGGCTCCCAACAAAGCCATAAGCCTTTAATCATGTGATTCTGACTTAGTCCAGTTATTACAGAAGTTCAACTTCCTTAAACTAGGGTCCACACACACCCCATAGCTTACTGTTCATACAGAAAAGCTACTGTCTGCGCAGAACCCAGGATATCCGGATATCAGAAGGGGCATATCCGGATATGTCATATCCGGATATCACACTGGACATATCCGGATATGTAATATCCGGATACCCAGATCCCATATCCGGATATCAATATCCGGATACCATATCCGGATACTGATATCCGGATATCTGTTCGACAAATATCCGGATATCTCACGACAGAATGCAGTTTCTGCATTTCGTGAATATCCAACCCAAAGATCCAACTTTTATCACATGTACACGTTAAAGCATGCATCTTTAATCCATTTTAGGTTCACTTATGTGTTGGTTACATGTTAAACTCATTAACATACCAAGATACCACCTTTAAGCCATAAAAACACATGATCAAGTTAAGGTGACTTACCCCAAAGCTTGGTCAGTAGTTCAAGGTGACTTTGGAGCACTTAACACTGCACACAAGTCCAGCACACCCAAGGACACGAAAATGCCACCCCAAAGGTTGGTTCTTGGCACCAAAGGAGGCTTCTTGCAACCTCTAATGGCATGAACAATGGTTCATAACCATGGAGACAACACCACAGCCCTCAAACCTCACATGCACAGAGGCAGAACACTCCCAAGAATGACTTTCCACACTCACAAGTCACCCACACACTCCCACAAGGTGTTTTGATGAAGAAGAAAGGGGAGGAACCAAGCAAAGGTGAAGACTTGGCTTCAAGAATGGTGAGGGAGGCAATGGAATAGTGTTTTCCTCACAAGGCAGCAGCCACTCACGTAGGGTAGTTTAGAATGTCTAGGGTTTTGTGCCAAAAGGGTCTATTTATAGGCACAAGGCTACACACGCGCAGTATTAGCCTTAATAGCAAAGTAAAAGATCTTGATCTCAAACTTTAGAATCTAGACCTACGCATTTTTCTAAGATTTGTCATATTTTTATTTTATTTTTCGGAGCACCTTTCCGGTACGCGCTTTTCCATAGCCAGTATCAGTTCTGGCATCAGATTACGTCGTTTTGACTTGAAACTTGTTTTACAAGTCCTACATAATATTCTAGTAATTATCATGCATTTGTTATAATTTTCCGGGATACTTTTCCGATACGCATTTATACCGAGTAGCAGAACCGGTATCTGCGCTTTTCTTCCGAAAGGCGACTTTCAGCATTTTTACTCACTCAATATAATTATCTAAGCCCATTAATAATTATTAGGGTCAATTATGGAATTATTTCCTAATTATCATAATTAATTCGCTAATTACCTTAATTAGCGGTGTGGGTTCTTACATATGGAGTGGTAATCAACCTGTTGTCAAGTTTCTCTTTGATGAAATGGCAGTCGACCTCAATATGTTTAGTCCGATCATGTTGAACTGGATTATGAGCTATACAAATAGCTGACTTATTATCACATAGCAGCTTCATAGGTCCCTCACATTTTATTTTGAGATCATCAAGTATAATTTTTAGCTATAGTAACTCACAAATGTCTTGAGCCATAGCTCGAAATTAAGCTTCTGCACTTGATCTGACAACCACATCTTGTTTCTTACTTCTACACGTCACCAAGTTACCACGAAGAAACATACAATAACCAATGGTAGAACGACGGTCAGTCACAGATCCAGCATAATCAGCATCAGTTTAGACTTCTAAAGAGAGATTGCCATCACGCCGGAATAACAATCCTTCACCTGGAGTAGCTTTAAGATACTGAAAAATTCTCTCTACTGCCTGCATGTGTTTCTCCTTTGGATCATGCATAAACTGACTGACAACACTAACAGCATAAGCTAGGTCTGGTCTAGTATGAGCAAGATATATCAATTTCCCAACTAGCCGTTGATATTGTCCTTTATCAACTGGAGGACTCTCCTCTTCATAGCCTATCTTGTGATTCTGCTCAATATGATTGGATGATGATTTGGAAAATCATGATATGATTAGATAATGAAAATTTTGATATTCTTGGACAAATTTGATTGATACGATGGATAATGGGAATTTTTACCAATGTAGCAGTTGTAGTTTGTTAGAAATTAATAAATGAGACTGAATAAATTATAACCATTTGATTCGTGAAAATCAACGTTAAAATTTGGTTTTAATATATATATATATATAATTTCATGTTTATGAAAGAAGAATTTTTTTTTTAAATGAAAGGAGAATTTTTAATTAAATAAATATTGACCGATATTATAATTTTACATGTGATTTATGTTTTTTCATCTTTTGAATTTCAAATAATTTTCTGAATATATTATCAGTATATTATACTCTAAATCCGTTGACAAATTATAAAATTTATGTTGTGGTAATATACTGAATATTATTTATCCAAATTTCGTTAAGTATAATCAACTAACTTTTCTATAATTTAAGATTTCGTTTGAATATTTAAAAAATAAAATAAAAATTATTTATTCCGAAAATTCATACGATAAAGGAAAAACTCAAGTAAACTATTCGAGATTTTCAGTAATTAGGAATATTTTTGACATTTCATTTTTAATTTAATCTTTCTTTATTATTAATGTTTTGAAATTTTATATAGTGAGGGCATTTTTGACATTTAAAGTGTCAAATGATATAAATCACAATTACGAGATTTTTTTTTTTTGATTAAAATTACATGATATAACATATTTTTCTTACCCATACAATTTAAAAGAAAGTGAAGAGAGAAAAATCAGGGACGAGACCCATATAAAATTGTGTATGTAAAAAAATATATTTTTTGATTTATCCAACATTTATATGTTGTTTTGTGGTTTAAACAAAAAAACAAACAATATTTTAATAAAATATATATTACAATAAAAAAGTAAAATTTTCAAAATATATTTTATTTTTTATTATAAATTTTGAACTGACGTCGTTTTTACGGGAGATAAGATAACTTTATCTATTGGGGAAAACATTATTCTCTAAATTTAAAAGGGTTTTCATTTTATCCTTTAACATAACATAATAAATTTTCCTACACACAATATTTTGTGGAGCCCACACATTTTGAAACAAAATAAAAAGAAAAAAATATGACACGTAAAATGAATCTCTATAACATTATATGATAACTTTTCCTACAACATAATAAACATAAAACCCAATTTAAAATTACAAGGGATGAAAGGGAATTTTTTTCAAGAAATTTATTAATGGAGAATCCAATTAATATCCTAAAATGAAAAAAAAAAGTCAAAATAAAAGTTTATTCATTAAGATATCAATAGTAATGAGAACATTATTTGAGTAAACTTTATTTTCGTGTAAACATTAAAAAGGAAAAGGAATAAAAATAAAAACTACACCAAGACCAGGTAATAGAATGCATACGCATTTTGTTGTGTGTTGAATTGAGAATATACAACATGCGTAATTTTCATATATGATATGAGATAATTATCTTAGGTTGGTTGCACACTCGTAGAATTGTTGTGTTCACGACTTTGTTTCACGATTATTATCTGATATAAGATTAATAACTCCAGTACAACAATCAACAATTTGAGTGTGCACCAAAAATTCCCAGAACTAAGTTACAGTACACATTTTATTTTTTTTATTTTTTGCAGTTCCATAATTCAAAGAATGCCATGGTGATGAAGGGGAAAAGGTTTCTATCTCTGCCTGTGTTGGCAGTGTTGTTGTCGATTTTTTTTGTGTATTACACGACAATTTTCGTCTTCCTCGATGATTGGGTCGGTTTGCAGAGCTCCCCTGGCACTTTGAATTTCTCCATCTTCACTGTTTTGGCTTCTCTATGCCTCTTCTCTTTCTTTGTTTGCGTTTTCACAGACCCTGGTCATGTCCCTTCTTCCTATGTCCCTGATGTTGAAGCCAGGACCCATGATTTCGCTAAAGATGTAAGCTTTTTAACATACCCATGTGGATAAATTGGCGAAATGGGTTTTCTCTTATTGGTATCTATGTTGGGTCTGTGTTGAATCTGAGTAATGATTGGTGTTGAGATGTTAAAAGTTGTGCCTTTTTCTGTTGTTGTTGTTGTTGTTTGGGAAGGTGAATTGTGTCGTTGAGTATGTAGCTGCAACTATAGTTAATGTGTGGAATGGTTTCCAATTGATATTTTTTAAGAGACGGCCTAATTGTATATCCTTTATATGAATCAAGTTGGAAATTACACTGGAATTCTCAGAATCTCAATTTATTTGTAAATTGGCAATAGATCAATGCTGCAAGTGCTTCAATTTAGCTCTTATGAATTGTGATTAGCTAACCATTTGCTGTGCTTAATTTATAGCTGTTTGCACTCACATATATTTTTATGGCCAAGGATTAAAGTGTTGTTTTCCCATTATCAGAAGTTGATTATGTGTTCCTGACAGAATAAGCTGGTGATATTGTTATCTCACATATTAGTGATCTACTTTGTTTGGTCTGTTACTGAGTTCCGTAACAAATTTGCCTCAGCGTGCAGAAGGGAAGAAATGTGACAAGTGCTTTGCATACAAGCCTCCAAGGACTCATCATTGTCGAGTATGTAGAAGGTGTATTCTGAAAATGGTAGGTCAGTCAGTTGCTTCTCAGCATTGGATATATATATATATATATATATATATATATATAGAGGATATATATAATATATATATATATATATATATATATATATAGCCGTCGTAGAGAGTGTTATCTGCAGCTGACACAGAAAAGTGGGCCACACAGCTTTTCTATATAATATATATATATATATATATATATATATATATATATATATATATATATACCAGCCGTCGTAGAGAGTGTTATCTGCAGCTGACACAGAAAAGTGGGCCCCACAGCTTTTCTTAAAAAAAAAAAAATTAGGATCCGGTGTCGTATCCTGACTTGCTGTATGTGCAGTGGCTGCAGAAATCATTTTGCCATATATATATATATATATATATATATATATATATATATTTTGTGAGCTTTGATTTTGCACTTGAGTTTACACATTAAGGATCTATTTTAACCTTTTTATTTGGTTGCTAAATTTGATGTAGGATCATCACTGCTTGTGGATAAATAATTGTGTTGGTTATTGGAATTATAAGGCTTTCTTTGCTTTTACATTATATGCCTCCTTAGCAAGTGCATATTCTACGGTATGTTTTTGATCTGGCATCTACTTGTTTTGTAATGGACAAGATTCGTATTTGACATAAGCTTTCGCAATGAGCAGGTCCTATTTATAAGCTGTGTACTTCAGAAGGACTGGGAACCCATTAAAGGGAGTTCTCTTAAGCTCTTTTATGTAAGTTCATTATGTCCATTCTAATATATGTCAATAGATTTGGACTCCTGTTAGAGAAAGATATATTGTGGGTTGTATGTATTTCTCCTTTCTAAAGGCCGTTCTCTGTCCTAACCGGTTGGAAATGGTGACTATAAATGGTTTAGCTTCATCTCCAACTCTTTCAAGACTCTACATTTTAAATCATTAAGTTGATTTCAACTGTATGAATTTGTCATTATTACTTGTGTAAGTATTCATGTTATTACATGTCTCCTTCTAGTCCTTTCCATTGCAAATACAATCCTAGTTGGCTTTTTTAAGTTGAGGCATTTTCTTAAGTTGAGATAGAACCCCCATGCCTTTCCTTCATTCTTCTGCTGCAATTAAATTCTAACTTCATCATACTCAATATACATGTATGTTGCATAATGAGCTTTATAGTAGCTGACTGACAAAACTTAGTGTGAAATGTCCTGAATCACATCATCCTTTGTGTTGATCCAGAAAGATACTGGAATCACCTGCATTTGGATTTTGGTGCCTATTTATTTGCAATTTCTCTCACTACTTGTTTTCTTGTTGTTCTACGTAAGATGCATGTTCAAGACTTTGTTTTTGTAATGCTTGATATAAAGTTTTTGGTCTTCAAGAATGTTAGCTATGTCTCCTTTGTTCTATTTTGGCTTGAATCCTACTTTGATAATTTATCACAACATCAACAGTATATTACATGCACCAAGAGAAATTGTTTTGCATCTTATGCATCAACTGTGCTGCAAGGGACCAGAAGTTTTATTTTATTTTATCTTTTTCATGCAAGCCTACTTTGATTTGATTTTTGATTCTGAATAGGAAAAAATCCAGTTGAAAAAGCATCTTAGTGTCCTGTTCTGTCTATTCTTTTTATTATTTTTTTTGTTTTCTCATCACTCACTTTAATATACAATCAAAGTAGCTAGTATTGAAACACTTTTTTTAGTTGAGGAGTAAATTTCTGAAAGTAAATTTCAGGGTTCTATGTGCCAATTCCTCAAAGTTGAGGGTGGTTTTGTGCATTTTCCCCTTTCATTTGCTTTTGCAGTTCCCTATCACTTGAGCATATCTGCATGAGTGGATACTTCTTTTTTATTCCTATTTAAAATATTTTCTCTGTCACATTCTCTTTGAAAGTGAAGAGAGAGGTTATACTTACAACCATTTTTCCCTTATAACCATTTTGTTCTCATTGTATCAAAATCAAATCAACGATTATAAGATGACATCAAATGAGAGCCGTTGATTTGATTTTGATCCAACGATAACAAAAAATTGTTGTAAGAGGTTGTAAGGGAAAAGTGGTTGTGAATATAACCTATCTTGAAAATTAATATTAAACTTATATGTTTCTTATTAGTTTTCAATATTACGTATGCCTAATGTTTTCTTATACATTAGATAGCATAGCACGTCCTAGTCAACTGGAGCTTGTTTCTGCCTTAAATGATTAATCATAATTCATATCACATTTTGCTCATTAGGATTGACAAATTTGCCATGTATTTATTATTGGATGAAGATGTGAAGGAACTCTTCCACTTTTCATCAAGCATGATATAGTATTTAAAATCATACTTAAAAGATAAATATACAGTACTATATCAATATCTGCTAGCCATTTCCATTTCTCAGCACAAATTCCAAATGTTCCTGAGAAATTTATATTCTTATCTTTGTGATCTCTTAAATCAAAATTCCTGATCCGTGTTTCAAAAAGCTCAAAACTGAAGTGTATAATGTTGTTAGAAATACTGCTTCTTAAATGGTGAATGTTGCCTAAGTGAAGTGATTTGCCTTGCAAAAAGCAATGTAAGTTTATCATCCACATTTCAAGCCCTCGTTTCTCCCCTTCAACAAGTGATTCCACAAAAAAGTCTCTGCTTGCATTGCTAACTTTTTGCATAGAAAGGGAACTTTGGCACTACAGTTGATGTTGTTTCCATGTGACACGGAGGTCACAGGCTCGAATTATGTAATCAGCCTCTTGCAAATGCAAGTTAAGGCTGCATGCTATAGACCCACACAATGGGTCTGACTCTTCCGTGGACCCTTCGTAGAGGGGGAGCTTTATAGCACCAGGTCGCCCTTTTTTATTGGTAACTTGTTGAATAGATTAATGTAAAGCTGCAAAACTTCCCTATTTTAGAACTTCCCTATTTTAGAACCTTCTTTTTATTTACACTAGAACATAATTTCTTATATCAATCTTGCCCTAAGTTATTCCTTATGTAGAAGGCTCTTTGTCGTTTTTCTTCATAACACTAGCATGAATCTTTTTGAAAGTACAGCTATAGCTGATTTTATGATGCTGAGAAGACACCTCGATCTACATTATTTAGATTCTTATTTCTTTTGATAAATCTTAAACTATTTTTTTAAATGTTCTACAACTTCTCTTTTGGAAATTGTAAAGAACCTTGAGATACACCACCCCAAAAGCTAGCTCAAAGGGTGGGAGTGCCCAAGGTCTTATAAACTCCACATTAGTTGCTCATACAACCAATGTGGGACTATATATCTCAACACGCCCCCTCACACAAGAGCCCACTAGGCTTGAAGGGTGGATAATGCGCAGGCCCACCTACCCGTGCTAAGAAAATTCCACAAGAGAAAGTGGGGGGCGGCGAGAATCGAACCCGGGACACGAGGCTCTGATACCATGTAAAGAATCTTGAGATACACCACCCCAAAAGCTAGCTCAAAGGGTGGGAGTGCCCAAGGTCTTATAAACTCCACATTTGTTGCTCATACAACCAATGTGGGACTATATATCTCAACATAAATTGTAATTCAAATTTAAAGAGTAGGTCAGGCTCAACTAATATTGCTCAGGTTGCTTCTCATGCAGTGTTGTCATCTTTTCATGAAACTTCTGAGCATCCAGCCACTGTTGTCATCTATACTTCTGAGTATGAGGCTTCCTTACAATTCCGGTTGCCACATAGCCATTATCTAATATAGCTTATGCTGTCCAAATTTCAAATTTTATTGCTTGTCTAACTCATTCTCCTCTGCTTGGACCATGGTTTTAGTACTCTGGTCGATCTGATAATATATTGGATAATGTTAAGTCTTTGTAACAGTTATCGAATTTCACCCTTTTCCTCTTTAACTCTAGACTATGTTCTTTACGTTTGTGGTTTCCCTTTCAATCTTATTATATTCGCTTCTTTCACTGCTCTGTAACCTTTCTTGATGGCTCTATTCTTGTTTAGGATGGGGTTTGAGATGGGTGATTGGCATAAGATGTGTCCCAATGATTATACATTCTTACATTGCCTTTGTCCCCTTCTGCCCATGCTTTTGCGACCACTCCCTCCCTCTCTCATTCTCAGTTACTCTGTCTCTTCTAGACTCTTCAAGCTACACAAGATGGTTTTGAGTCTTCCTACTGTGCTTTCTTTTGATTGTGAGTTGTGTTACCTTGGTAAACAATCCTGTCATTTGTTTCAAAATGTTCTTTATTTCAAATGCTTCTTAATAATTGGTTATGTTGCCTTTTGAGTTAGTTCACACCAATATTCTGTGTTCTGTTTTGTTTTCTATTTGTCAATATTTTTGTGTCGAGATTCATAGCCAGTTTATTACTCTATTTTTACTTTATGTCGTGATAATAACTGCTAATATTTATCTAATTTGTTTTTGTTTTTGTTGGTTTTTTTTTTATTTTTGGTCTTCTTAGGGCACCCATTATCAATCATCATGCTTCACACCCCTTAGCAAAATGGTGTTGAGTGTAAATACCATAATTTAATTGAGACTACCTGCACTTACTTCTTCACCATAATATTCTGTTGCCATTTTGCGATGATGCAGTTCTGACTAAATGCTACTTGATATTGCAAGGCTTCTCCAATTTTACAAAATCATATACCCTATTCTCTTTTATTTTGTTATTCAGCTCTATATCCTTTGCCCATTAGGTATTCAGCTCTATCATAAAATATTCTTTTCTCCATCGAGAGTTTGCAAAAGTTGTTTATATGGAGAAACCACTTGGTTGTGTTGCCCATAGGGAATCTACATTGGTTTGCCACTCGTGTTGCTCTCTATGGTTTTCATAATGATGTAAATCATTTCATATTCTATCAACACTCATCCCAAGGTTAGGGTAACTATCTAATTGTTGATGTCATCATCATTATGGGCTGTGATGAGGCAGGAAACTATCAATTGAAACTTGAAACTGTTGAGATATCAACATCAACATCAACATCACCTTTATCCCAAATTAATTGGAGTCGGTGGTAGATGAACCCACATGAAAGATATAAGACGGTTGAAAAAAATAAATAAATAATTAAAAAAATTAAAAAAATTAAAAAAATTAAAAAATTAATAATAATAATAATAATATATATATATGTATATTTAAATAAATGAAACTGTTGAGATATATAAAACCATTAATGTAGCCTCACCCAACAGCTTAAGCTTTTGGGTTGAATTGGTTCTTTACAAAAACGTTTTCGATTATTTTCAGGCCAAGTATTTGGGTTGGCCTTAGTATTTTCTTGGTATTGAGATGGCTCAATCTACCACTAGTGTTGTGATCTTTTAGTGAAATTGTGCACAGGATATTTTGGAAGAAATTGGCATGTTAGGCTGCTGGCTTGTGGAGATTCCCATGGCTTCTAGAGGACAGGAGCTACATACTACTTCCTTTTATAAATAAGAACTCTGTGTACTGTGCTAGACAGTGAATACATAAAGAAAAAAGTTACTCGTTCGATTCCTTTTTCTATCCACACTTATTTTCATCAAAAGTAAACAACGATTCAATGAAGCAACCCATTGGATTTCTTTTCTTTTTTTCATTGGTGTTTATAATTAGAGTCAGAGAAAGGGACTTTATTTTTAATAAATACTGACATGGTTTTCTGTTGATAAAATATACTGAAAACTATAGCTAATCTTTCTTCTCTTTTTAATCCTCGATTTTCTTACGAATGGTGTTTAGGTCATGTATGGATTGATGGCGGTGGCCTTGACCGTAACCCTTTCGACTCTCTCTGGGTGGCATGTGTACCTTATCCTTCATAATATGTCAACCATAGAGGTGGGTTTTCAGTTGGATGTATTCCATTAAAAAATTTGTTGTCTTTATCTATGTCTTTGAAGATGTAATTTTGTGCCTTTTTTACAGTATTATGAAGGAAATCGGGCAAAATGGCTGGCTATGAAGTCTGGGCAGAGTTACCGGCATCCATTCAACATTGGTGCATACAAAAACATTACTTTGGTCTCTCCCTATTCTTTGTAGTCTTGTTTGGCACTATTTTGCATGTTTGTACCGATGGTTCTTCTTTCCTAACAATATGTTTGTTCATCTGTTTCTTTACCAGATTTTAGGTCCAAATATGCTGAAATGGTTATGTCCCACGGCTGTAAGCCATCTGAAGGATGGAGTTAGCTTCCCGACATCACGTGATAGTTCTTAAACCTTTCTTGTCTGGCCAAGTCCTGGATCAACAGCAGGTCATGCCTGTTTGTCTTGAAATGAGGAATTAAGAGCTCCTTCATCAGAGTTTGATACTCAGACAAAAGTTGAAAGAGAAAACGCAATGGATCCTTTATGCAAGCTTTTAAAAGTAAGCTTTCATGATGCATTGATAGATCTCTTCACCAAAAATGATTGAATGTTGGTCTTTCTCACCAGCTAGGCTCCATCCTAGATTGTTGAAAATGGAAACTTTATTTAGAAGTCTTGTAAATCAGGTAATACATTTTTTTCTTTGATTTTATTCCTTACAGCATATTTCAGTTTTGGCACATATTTAGAACAATTGCATTTATGTCACAAGGCCTTTTCATAGTGTTAATGGAGAGTTTCTAGATATTTTCATTTGGAGGTTCAGCCATACTGGTTGCAATATCTTTTCTGGGGGGAAGGATATGTTGACAAACTTTTTTTGAAATTTTTTACAAATTGCACTATGTTCTCCTGGAAGAACATAGTGTAATCAGTGTTCTCCCGGAGAACATAGTGTAATTTGTAAACAAAAAAGTTTGTAAATATAACCTGCCCCTCTTTTCTGGTCATCTTATTATTGAGAAATGACCTTCGTTTTCAGATTTCCTATGTACAAAATTTGTGAATCCACTTATTGTATTATGACTTTCTATATGTGTTCTCAGAATGGTTCCATCAAAAAACTCAGGCAAATTTATTATTATGCCCATTTTAGAGTAAATTATATATGAAACCCATCCTCACCCTTGACGGGGATGTAAACACAGTCTTTTTCATTATTTCTATTTCATAGATAAACCATTTCACAAAGCTGCCTTTAAAATCATTAGTTGAATGCTGTGATGAACTTGTTAAATTTTTTAGTAATTTACATCAAACGTCCTTTTGGTTAAGCTAAAATATAAAGGCATTCCAATGGTTTTAGAAAATTACTAGAGTCTCTTTTGGTGATAATAGTGCCATTAAGGTTAAGCTTGCATGTTACAAGTATTCTAGCTCTTTTTCACCCTCGCTGCCAAGTCCCATACACAGATGCCTAACAAGTTTTTGAATTGAACAAAAGATCACAAAATTTTTTCTACTCTCACAACACCTTGTTATAAAACCCTTACAAAAGGGTACCTTGTTATTAAGGGTTTGCTTGGTTTAAATGGTTGAATGTGGGAAAGTGAAAATCTTAGAATAAAAATCATTTTACACTTGCTTGTTATAACATCTTTGTAAGAGAGCAGAGAAAAGAAACGTAGTTATATATCAGTAAAAGGCCTTATCAAATAACTACTAATCATAATACATGATGATATTGACAGGCAATTGTTTAATCCAAGGTATGACCATATTTTTGATTGACCAAATAATATTTTTGGTTACAATAGCAAAGCCAAAAGAATTTATGAGGGGGGCGAAAGATGATGCAACATAGCCAGATTTGGAGAATTTTCCATATTTTCTTCATATATGAAGAATGATCATATGAGGAATAATAAGAACGGAAATTGAAGAACTGAGTTTGAGGGGGATAAGTTTATGCTAAATTACCTTTCTCTTAAGTATGAATGGGATCTAAGACCAATGTTTGTATGAACTTGAAGGGAGCAATATTCCACCCTAACCCTTCTCTGGCTCCATCGTTGCTTGGTGAACCTAATGGCTATTTCCTTGATGCCTCCCTTTTAAAATCCTTTTAACATATAAATTATGCATTTTCCTATTAACACCAACCATAATCAACGTTTTACATGTAGGAAAAGCACGTTTTTCAATGGATCAAATTGCGAAAATTACTCTTATGTTCTGTGTTTTGGGTCTTGGATCTTAGTGCTTTAACAAGTTCCTGAGTCTTGTCTTTGGTGGCCTATATAATAAACAGTTAAAAGAAAACTACTTTTGACACCTTTTGACCAAATAACTTAGGGATTTATATTTCTCAAGAATTGAAATCTCATGTTGTAAAGATAAAAAACATGTGGGACCCATGTGTTAGAAAAAATTAGATGTAGGACCCATGTCAGCACGGAAATCGAAGGGTGTGTAAGAAAGTTTGAATCTCATGTTAAATGAGAAATATAAAACCCAATAACTTAATCCACCCCTTTTAGGTTGATCATATATTCATATATAAATGATTGTATTTAAAACAATTTCCCTGTCTTTCTCTCCAGGTCATTCCGTAGATAACAACAAAAAGAAAAAAGCGCTAGAAGTTCAGGTATGAGGACCTTAGAGGATTTAGATAAAGTTTTATAAGTTCAAGCTATTCTAATGACTCGCTTCTTTTACAACAAGAAAGTTAGTTGTTTTTTATTGATTCTTTTTAACAAATAAAAACTCCTGCATAAATATAAGGACCTTTTGACGATAGTAAAGCGTTTGATCAAATTAATTGTCACATTAATGTATTTTTCCAAAAAAAATTCCAGATTAATGCACGTCAATAATGCAAGATTCATTATCAGCATTAAAGTCCTGCTTGAAAATCGTATGGGACTTTTTTTATTAAAAATGTACAGGACAAGTTTTGGCTATTGTCTGTGTACTAAATAAAGTAAACATCTCAAGTACGTATAAGTACTTGGTTTTATATTTCTCATTTAACATGAGAATTCAAATTTTCCTACACACCCTTCGATTTCCGTGCTGACATGGGTCTTACATCTAATTATTTTTAACATTTGGTTCTCACATGTTTTTTATCTCTACAATATGAGATTTAAATTTCTCATTTAACATGAGATATATAAACACCTAAGTCCTTTCTCCACTGTCAATAAATCCCAGAGTGTTATCATGCGAAACTAGTCCTGCGCGGTTAATATATGAGATTAACCACGTTAATATGAAAAAACTTTTAAAAGATACATTAATGTGACATATATTTTTTTTATCAGCGACCGTACAATAAAAAAAAAAACTAAATATAAGTTGTTCAAAGTACATAGTGGAAAGCTTCATCAGTTTCACGTAATCGGGGTTCAAAACAGCAATTCATTTTCTTTGAATGAACAAATAAGGTTATTTTTCAATCCAAAAAAAAACAAATAAGGTTATTTAATCTCGTCACGCAGAGTCATTTTAACTATTAAATCATACAAAAATAGAGACATCCAGACGCTGCCAATAAATTCAAGAAATCTTTTATTACCGTCATCATGTTTAAAGCAGTGTATAACCAATTATAGATCTGATGAACAAGAAAGTTGAACTAAATGATTAATTTTATTCTGCAATACTTGTAAGAATATTCGATTATTTGTACTTTCTGTGGAATCATTTGTGAGATGAACAAGATGACTATATAATTTGAATGGATACAGATGTCCGAAAATGATTGGAACTTTCTTTTGGTAGTAAAGTAATTGAAACTTTACAATAAAAAAGTCCCCACATACAAGATGTGGGGGTTTAAATATAATATTGTCTTGAGCACCCAAATTGCATCATTAATGATCTTTGCACACCTTTCTGAAGTTTATATATATTATATATATATATATATATATATATATATATATATATATATATATATATATATATATATATATATATATATATATAGGCAAGATTCTTTGATATCGGTGTCAAATTTTAAAATTGACATCTTATCTGAGAGTCATTAGATCAAAAAAGATCAATGGATGTCACATACTTACAAATCAAAGTCGTAAATCTTTTTTGATCTAACGGCTCTTGAAGACACCGGTGTCAAATTTGAACTTTGATATATATATATATATATATATATATATATATATATATATATATATATCACATTTATATAAAAGAAGGGAGGGGTTATATTGACTAGTCAGACTTCAATCAAGAATGTATGACTAATCGGACGTAGCGTAGCTTGTAAGTTTATAAAAAAAAAGTTTATCAATGTAACCATCCCAGAAAAGAAAGTGGGTTTTATTAATTTTATTTCTTCTCTTCAGAATGAAACTTACTCACTTGAGTTATTCATTTTTAAGTTAGTGTGACAAAAAAAATATTATGCAACAAAAATATAAATGTTATTCACATTTTACAATAATAACATTTTTGTCCTTATGTTAATATTGGGCCTAAAAATGGCCGAAAGGTATTATGCTAATATTCTTTTAAAAAAAATCATAGAATATTCGTTAAGTATATTTTTTTACTATCCAAAAATTAATATATGTAGGATCCTTCTATGAAATATTTAATGATTATCGAAGTACATTGCCTTTTCAGATTATGAATGCTAGCAAAAAAAGTGTTTGATTATGTGTGTGTGTGAATTTATCAAAAAGAATCATTATTGTGACTTTTGTGTAAATAAAATATCAAGTTGTAAAATTTAAACAAGTTAAAAAAATTGTTTTCTATTTATAGTATTAATGTATTCATTTTAGTCTTTATTGTTTTTAATATTGTGCATTTCAGTTTCCTTGTTTTTTAATCAATTTATATTCAATATTGTCTGTCCAATTTCCTTTTTTTCCCCACTTACCGCATCAACAATAAACATGTTATCATTTAATAAAATAATTTGAATACATTACCACCTTAAAAATAATATTAAATATTGTAAATGATAAATTGAGATATTAAAATAAATAATTTAAGAATTAAAGGCTAAAATAAATTAAACAAAATGAAAATCTATCTATCATTAATTGACTTAATCAAGGCATTGAAAAATAATTCAATAAAATGAAAAGTTTTTTAGTATACCAAGATTCCATATTAAGGCTTTATTCAAGTATCTAAGGCTATAATTATTTTAAGTAGAAAAAACTGAAGTGGGTTTACACAAGGGACGCATTTGGTTCTCTAGGTGGGAAACAAATTGAGTAGTGATTTCGTCAATAAGATTCCCTAGAGTCATGAGATCTATGTATAGAGAAAGACAACTATATTTGATATTTCAATTCTCTATATCGAACTTTGAAAGACATTAATTTGACTGTACGAATCGAATAACTCAAATAGGATTATGTATTGCTGATATTAATAAATAAATGGAAAAAAGGAGCAAATAATAATGATTAATAGTAATGGATTGACAGACCAAAATGCCCTTATTTTAAAAAATAATTATCAACTTATCTCTTTTTGAAAATTATTTATAAATCTATTTTACTTTGGCCTAAGTTGATTGCATGGACCGGTTAAAAACTCCAATTTTATACATGGTGTGATCTTATTCATCTTTCGTAAGTCCATACAATCAACTTTAATCAAAGATCAAATGGAATCATATCATGGGTAAAGTTAGAGTTTTTATAGATTCATGCTTAACTTAATGAGTTTAATGTTTTTTTTTTTTTTTTTGTGAAAAGTTTAATGTTTTTATAGTGAGCAACTACTAAAAAAGTTCAATTTTTCGATGAAAAAATTCTGTCGAAAATAAAGTTTTCGACGGGATTCAAGTTGTCGTATTTTCCTTTGTTGATAACCCGTTTTTCGACATAATTTATTTCCGTGAAAATTTTTTCGACGGAAAATCAATAAAATTCCGTCAAAAATTATTGTGATGGTTTACGACGGAAAACATATTTCGTTGAAAATTTTCGACGAAAAATCAATAAAATTCCGTCGAAAATTGATGTAAAAATTTTCTACGAAAAACAAATTCGGTCAAAAATTTGCAACAAAAAATCAATGGAATTCCGTCAAAAATTGTTTGGATGGTTTTCAACGGAAAATGAATTCCGTCGAAATTTTTCAACGGAAAATCAATGAATTTCCGTAAAAAATTGATGTAATTTTTTTTTCGTGATAAAATTTTCGACGCAAAACAAAGAAAAATTATAGATTTTTTTAAAAAATTTCTCTCTGCAAAATTAATATCACTTTTCTATAATGCACTTGATAAAAAAATATAATCAAATTAAATAACATATCAAAATCAAATCTCCTTAATCATTACATTAAATGAACAAAAGTTCATATCATGATATTAGGCTAAGTATTAAAAAAAGACTTGTACAATTAGCAAGTGGTGAACAATAAGTATACATTATAACCTTAAAAAATTAATAAATAAAAATTAACAAATCAATACACAATGCAAAACTGACTTCAAAATTCTTGGACATGTATAATATGAATTAAAATTGACACTAATTTATTTGTGGTGCGGTCTTCCAATTGCTCATCCAAAAAAACCAAAATTAAATTATGTATAAACCTCCTTGACAATTGGCACATTCTTCAATCCTATCCCAAAATTTCCATCCCGAAGTACCAAGTTCTTAAAAAAAAAAAAAAAAACAATTCATATGCATAATCCATAATAAATGTATGTAAGTGGAATTGAAAATTTATAGTTCAATTATATTCATAGAATTTGACACATAAAATGGTAAAAATTTGTATACCACTTGTTCCATTAGGAATCTAGTATTTCCAAGAGCAATGCTTTAGGACCTGTGCAAAATTCAAAAATCAAGTAACTTAGTATAAAGGCTCTATAGATAAGAAAGAAAAAAAAATAGGGATGATAATTGAGTATTATTGTCTAATTTCATATTGCTGACTAATAAAATAATAGCTTTATTAGAAATTATGTGATATTAAATGTTAATAAAACATTTCCCTTTCCAAATAAAAACCTAACACTAGAAGAATAATTTTGAATCTTGATACTTCCAATTTGATTATAAAATATAACAAATATACAGAGGTGGAGATCATGCTTCTTAAGTGAAAATAGTAAATGCATGATTGTGAAATTCAAATTTCAAAGTTTTCATCTTAAAAGAAAATAAAAAATGACATTGATTGTGAAATTCGAATTTTAAAGTTTTCACATTAAAAGAACATAGTAAATGACATTTATTGTGAAATTGAAACTAAAACTTGAAAATTAATTGTGAAATTGAAACTGAAATTTGGAAGTTTTTAACCTTGAATGAAAATAATAAATGACGTGATTAGTATTAATTATAAGTTTTCAACCTTGCATAATTTATGAAAGAAATCACTACAATCATGCATAATAAATTACTAATATAAATGGTACAAAGTGAAAGAAAGAAATTTAGGAGTTAGAACAATTAAGCATGCGAATTTTCTGACTGGAAGATATAAACAATACAGCTAAAACTGCTTCCTGATATCGAGAAAGCAATAGAATATAAGAAGGGACCATACAAATAAAACTATTTTGAGACACTATATGACATTCAAGAATCAAACTGCATCTAAATCACCAGTTAGCAATGCTAAAACAAGGAAAAATAAGGAGAGCATACCTCTAGCAGATATGTAATCTCAAATCCGGTCACATCATCAAGGAAGAAGAACCTAACAGATTGTAGGGGGGAAATGGAAAAAAAAAACAAAAAGTTATGACCTAACTTGTGTAAAAAATAACTTCTACATTAGTTGGCCTTGCTGTGAAAACAAGTCAAGGAAATATATATTTTTTCCCATCATTTGGACACTGATATGAATATTCATTTCTTAGCCTAAGGTGCTATATATGACAAAGAACTAGGGTATCTTACAATATTTCACAAATATATCTTCAACGAATGTAATGCTTTTTCATCCACCAGAAGACTACTGATTCAACCAATATCAATCTTTAAGGACCAAATTTAGTCACCGAGAAATTTTCAAATCAATAATGATACCAATTATAAGCTATTTTATTTCAATGTTAATGCTGGAGATCAGCAACCACAAAAGGAAACCTCAGCTTATTGGACCCATAGAGAACAAGTGAACTGCAGCTAGTTCACCAGTTATATAACTTGATTAACTAGTTTCCATTCATAGTTCCATCTAGATCCGACAAATTGGCTTGGATTTCAGAAATTCTTATTAGTATTTCAACTTGAATTGCAAGATCCGATCTACTAGTGTAGTACAATGAAAATGAAAGGATCAGAAACAAGCCCTTCATTTATTAGAATCGAGAGCAATCACCTTAGGTTGACAAGGGATATCACTTAATGGTTTTATGTTGTAACAGTATTGCTTTCTACAAATACTAGTCCAAGTGCATGTGTAAATAAGAGATTTTAATAGCAACCGAAAGAATATAACACTCCCGATAGATAAATGGATATGTCAAACCTGAAAATAGACATATATTTGAAATTTCTGATATTCCTTTTAGTTCCCTTATAATAAGTAAGATATTATTTTAATAGCAACCAGAAGAATATAACACTTCTGATAAGGGTATTCATCTACCGATTCAAACCGCGATATTATGAGGTGTCTTTTAACAGTTAATTTAATTAATATTCCAACCAAATCCTTAATTTTATCCAATCAATCCAATTGATTTGTTTTCCCAATTTCAGTAATTTATTTATTTATTTGGTTTCCTTAATTTTATCCAATCAATCAATTACTTTGTTTCCCTAATTTCAGCCAAATAATTTAATTAATTGGTTTTCTTAATTTTGGTCGATCAATCCAATTGATTTGTTTCCTATCAATCTAACTGATTGGTTTCCTTTATTTTCTCCATATTCAATAAATCAAATTTAATGACTATATCTAAACTCAAATTTCAAAGTCAAAATTAGAATTCAAATTAATTAAATTACTTTAACATTTAAATTAATTAGTTTACAATATGCATCAAGTCCAACTTGACCTATGAATCTATGATGCCACCTACAACCTCTTGGCCCATTATGCCTTATTGTGGCCAAACCACATATGTAGGGGTGATAATAAGGCCAGGGGCCTATCAGGGGCCTTAGGCCCGACCCGTTTCGATCCAACTCGGCTCGTCTTTTTTAATTATTGGACCCAGACTTATAATCATGCAAAAGTTTTTTATTTAAAAGGCCTCGGGCTTCCATAGCCAAGCTCGGCCTTGAAGCCTTGGAGGCTGGCCAGTATATAATAAATTTATTTATTTTTTATATTTTTATATTAATCATTTGAGACATCGAGTGCCACTGTTCATAATTACTAACAATATTTCATAATTACTATCAACGATTGGTAAAGAAATAAGAGATAATAAGATGAAGATATAAGATGTAGAAAAAGAAAGATTAAAAATGACAAAAAAAATATGAAGGTAATTCTGTTGCTGATGCTTTGACAACCAAAGGGAGACTATTAGACACCTGGGATCTACAGTTTTTTCTTGAAGTCCATATGGATTGTAGAGAGCTGTTTGCTAGAGATTTGATGGGCACTACTTGCCCCAAACTCTGTTTTGTTTCTAGTTCTGTTGCTTTCCCCTTTGTTAAAAAAAAATTAAGGAAATAGTAAATGTGTCGTTGTTATTTTGACTTTTTAATATTAATATGTTTCTTTTATTGCAAAAGAAACAACTATTATTTTCTTACAAAAAAATACATACGAGTGCATGATTAATGGGTTAAATATTGCTGCAAATTGAAATGTAAGGTTTTTATTTTTAATAAATAAACAGGCCACAGGCTTAATATAGGCTTTTATTTTTTGTAAAAGAACCAGGCCACAGGCTAAGGCCAGTCTGACACGTTTAAATACAGACTTGGCCCGTTAAGATCAAAGCCCGGCTCGGCCCGACCTGTTAACACACCTACACATATGTTAGAATTCAAGACACCTTAAGGTGTTTGAGTGCGACCCATCAGGCCGAAATAGCCTGATATTGAAAACAGACGGAATTGAATTTGAAAATTATTAATGCAGGTCATTAGTTCGATAGGTTTGATTTTTCTAACGGTCGAAAAGACACAAATATAATATCTTTTTCTTTTTCCAAAAGTTTTCGACGCAATTCCTTTTTCGTCGAAAATCTTTGATGGAATCGAAATTCCGTCGAAAACTCAATCGAATATAATTTCTTTTTCTTTTTTCAAAATTTTTCGACGGAATTCATTTTCCGTCGAAAATCTTAGACGGAATTGAAATTCCGTCGAAAACTCCACGAAATATAATTTATTTATTTTTCAAAAGTTTTCGACGGAATCGAAATTCCGTCGAAAACTTTACCAAATATAATTTCTTTTTCTTTTTTCAAAAGTTTTCAACGGAATTCCTTTTTTGTAAAAAATCTTCGACGGAATCAAAATTCCGTCGAAAACTCCACAAAATATATTTTCTTTTCTTTTTTTCAAAAGATTTTGACGGAATTCCTTTTCCATTGAAAATCTTTGACGGAATCAAAATTTCGTCGAAAACTCCACAAAATATCTTCTTCTTTTTTAAGTTTTCGAAAGTTTTCAACGAAATTTATTTTCCGTCGAAAATCTTCGACGAAAAAATAAATTTCGTTTAAAACTTTCCACAGAATCCTTTTTCCGTCGAAATTTTTTGACAGAATCTATTTTCCGTAGAAAAATTTGTCGGAAAACAGATTCCGTGAAAAATTCCGTCAATAATTTCAATGAAAATTTTTCCGTCGAAAAATTCAGTCGATAATAAATACATATCTAGTAGTGAACACAGATAAATTATCTCTATTCACTTCCAAAACGACGTCATTTTGGGTTGAATGATTAAAAAATTATAATGATAAAAATGATTATAATTTTAAATTATTTCAAAATTATAAAACACATTGATTTTAACCCCAAAGCGACATCGTTTTAGGTTCAATGAAAATAATTTATCTGCATTTATCGGAAAAAAAGATTAATTTTCAAAATAGGGACCCGGGAGTCATGCAACTTTGTTTTAACCAAATATATGCATAATTTTTTTTAAATATGTATATATTAAATATAATTAATTATAGAAACTTACAATAATTATGACAAAAGAAATTGCATTTTGCAGAAAAGTGTTTAATTATGTAACTGAAAAGTTCACTATTTATAAAACTGACTAAAAGAATTCTAATTGATTAGAGTAATAAGCAATAACTCAACTTCACTATTTGTTTTTATTTGTTTTCATAGATCAACCTTTTCTCTTTTTTCAAAAACTTTTTAATATTCTCTCTCTTTGTTCAATGGTTTATAGTAGCTAGAAAATTTACTAGTAAGAATATCCTCCCTCTTGTTTTTAGTTTGTTCATTTTATAGAGCTATTTACTCATTTTTTTTTATTAACTAATTGTCTGAAACAAAACTTCCGGTCAATTAATATTTTGAAAATATGTTTTAAAGAAAAAATCTACCTAAATAACTCTTTTTTGTTATATGTTTGACAATTTACCCGAAAAGTTGGAGAAAACTTGTTATGTATTATGGTTGAAATTTGAAAACATTATTTAATTAAATAAAAATACGTTAAAGTCAGTGCTGATGCCGATGGTAGCAACCCAGGAAGTGCTGGGCTTTGTTTTCCTCGCACGTTTGAACAGCTACTAAGCTACGATCATAGCATAGGAGTTGAAATTCCAGCTTCCTAGGCTGAACTAACCTTATAATCTAACTCAATGGATTCAAGTTCAAATAATATTATTTTAAGAGAAATATAAAAATTATTAACGTAAGATTGTTTAACGGTTTTAAATTTTTTTGATTAAAATAATTTTTTTACATCAGAGTCGATATTGACTAAGTGCTCACAAGTTTTAATTCTCACCACCTTAATTCTATTAATAAAAATAATGAAATATTATGGGATTTGTTAATATAGGTAGGTTGTGTTTGATGTGTCATCCATTCTTTAAACCAGTGTTTTAAAACTCAGATTGGTCATTGACTAGTACTCGGTCAAGGTACTGAATCACTGAGTCATTGGTTCAATTGAATTCAACCACATTTACTGTTCACATATTAAAAAAATATAAACATATTACTTATATTAAAAATTCACATAAGAAAACTATCAATGTGCTTCAAAAAATAAATTAGTTCTCAATGATAACAAATATTATATATTTTTAGGCTTCTAGCTCTAGACCATATTCTAACATTGGATTAAAATTGCAATTAAGCTAAATGCACATTTTGTACCTTGACATAATACAGATAAACTAAATCATGATAACAAATGGTAGACATGAAATATACACAGAGGAAAAGTGTCCATTGTTGAGATGAGTCAATTAGTGTTTATCCCCACTTAACTTTTTGAAATCATTATAAGATGCAACTAAATTACATAAACGAACTGCACTAATCAAAAATACCTTATTATTTTTACTTTACTTTTTAATCATATTTAACACAAAAATATTAGCATGATTTAATTCAAGAGTTCTCAACAACTAAAAAAATTACCAAAAAAAGGGTCAATCGGTCTAACCCGAATGACCGAGTCTCGGCTGAATCAACTAGTCCAAACTGAATTGACTACAGAACCAGTCTGAATGACCGCTCGAATTAGGGAATTCATCGGGTCACCGAGACTCGAGTTGAGCAGGTCGATCTGAGTCAGTTCTTAAGAGAGTATGTTAGAAAAGTATAAAATATGTTAATGTAATATCACCAAAGAGGTAAAACATTTGATACTATGTCATCATCCTATGTAGTTATGAAACATTTCACTGAAAGAAGAGGATAAGCAAGTTGGAAAAATGGGACCTGCAGTGAAAAGAAGGTTTCTATCAAATAATGCTTGAAAATTTGATTGATGGTGGTATTTTATGCTGGATAAGTGTCTCATATGCAAAGTTGGAGTTGGCGAGTTGTCATTGATTATTGATGAAAGAGTCTACTAATTGGTCGTTTTCGACATGTGGACGAGTGTGTGCCTATTCTATAAATGAATAATGTTCATCTTGTTTGGTTGGGAGAAAATATCTCAATATATTTCCGAGATTTGTTCTCGAGGCCAGAAGACAATTATTGTCTAGCCAATAGAGTTGTGGTACGTGTGTGTGCTAAGCTGGCGGGGTACGTTATGTCTTATATATATATATATATATATATATATATATATATATATATATATATATATATATATAGGAATGATCCATTTATAAATTTTTTTATTATAAATTATACTAAATCTGACCGATGATACACTCTTGATTAACACATATGACCGATGAGACATAATATAATTTATAAGAGTTTGTAACAAAATTTTTTGTAAATATAATATTTCCATTAAAATATGTCACTTTTTCTGTGGCAAAACCGGATGTAGAGGTTATCTATCACCCTCATTCAACAAGCAATTTTAATTACGGAGGTTACTAATAGCCCAGCTATTTTGGTTAATGAATAATGAATGACACAATTAATTTGGTAGAGAATTTAAAAGGTGCCTTAATTAGCATAATTGTTAATATATCTTTAAGATTTTATTTTCGTACAGACACAAGAGAATTTGCTAGAAACAATAAAGGAAAAATGTGGAGTGTCCAAGTTCAACGTAACACTGTGGCACCGATCCAAATACCATATATTATCAATGTATTAAAAATAGAGATCCAGAAATTTATGAATGATTGATGCCAATGATTCAACAAGAATATACGGCAAGCATCTTATCAACAATGTGGACATTTGCAGATTGAAAAACATATTTGAGATTTGAAACAAATCCATATTTGACACACTATGTATTTCGGCTTAACAAATTTGAAAAACATAATAAGGTGAGGATCAATTATATTAAGGCACTGATCCAGTTGCCATGTCATTGATTTAATTGAAAATAAAGATCTATATTTCACCAAAATAAGTAAATAAATAAGGATCCAGAAGTTTATGAATGATTGATGCTAAATGATTCAAAAGTATTGACAAGAATCTTATCAACAATGTAGATATTTGCAGGTCTAAAAATAAAAAAATAAAAAAAATTGGAGATTTGAAACATACCCTGCATATTTGATACAGTATATATGTTTTTCTTTTTCTTTTTTTCTTGGTACATGATACAATACTTGAAAAGCATAATAAAATGAAGATATTGGCACATTGCCGAATTGGGTTGTGTCTGATTTCAAACTTATTTTGTTCGAAATTATCTTTCAACTAATTACCCCCATGACAATTACATTAAAATATGTGATTATATTGTAAAAATGATTATGTGTTTTGTTAATAAACTTTTAACAAAACAATTTTGTATTTAACAGAAAATAATACTCAGCTTGTTAATTTTTTTTTAACAAAAATGCTTTAGAAAAGAAGATTTAATTGTAGTATCGACATCAAACTATAATATTATTATGATAAACTTTTTTTGGTGACATATACTATATAATTGATAGACTTATAATGTAAATATTTACAATTTGGTTATGATGTTATAATTAAAAGTAAAATAAAAATAAAAAAACACAGAGTACAACAATTTTTTTTTTGTTACGCAGTTATTAGTATACAAATTTACCTATTTTTATTATTCTTAATTTTAATTATAGTATTAAATATATAAATTTAAGAAAATATTTTAATTGAAATTACGTTTTATATAATTTTATCTTATATAATAATTTTTTTTTGTCAAAATCAGATCATAAATATGTGCAAAATACTTTATCCCAAGAAATGTAAGTTTTTAACAAATTAATTATATTAGAATGAGGAGAGTGTAAACTACTCTATGTAGTGCACCGCAAATTATCAAATGTATAAAATGAGATGAATTACTAGTTTTTCTTACAAATATCATATAGTAGTATATGTTGATAGGGGACGGATCCATTTACAAATTTTTCTTTTAATTTTTTTTTACAAATTATATTATATTTTCTTGAGAAAACATTAGGAGAACATAGTGTAACTAGTGTTCTCCCGGGAAAATATAGTGTAGTTTATAAATAAAAAAATTTGTAAATATAACTACCTTGTTGATATATAAGACAATTTTTTTTTGTTGAAATATAAGACATTTTTTAAGTATGACAATTAAAGCATCTGAAAGTTTGACATTTGCATGTGAAATTGTACACGCAACATCCCTTTCAACCATCTACATTAATGTTATCCAAAAAAAAAAAAACATCTATCTTAATAGATATAGTACAGATGTATGTGTTTCAGAAGAAGTGGAAAATCGACAACGTATTCAAATAAATGACTGAAAACATTAAAATAAGTAATGAAACTATCTGGCGGATGTGATCTTTAATCAAGATTATCTGAAACCGTTTGAAAATATTCCTAACACATTTTTAATAACAAAAGTATTTATCATTTAAAAATAATTTTATAAAAATCATAAAATATAAATTAAAATACAATAATTTTATTTAAAATGACACATAGTCGTATCTTTTAAAATAATAATTATTTTTCTAAAATATTTTTACATTTAAATGTACATTGTTTATTGTTTTTACATTTAATCTCAAGGAGTTGATTTTGCACAATGTTAACATCTGGTTGATTTTAGCATTTATTTTGACATGGATCTGTGCTACCTTGTCTGGTCAAAACATGGGCACATAGTGCCTGAAAGTTTCAGTTTGAAACGCTGTTCACATGAAAACCACATGTTCATTGTCCTGGTTATGGTTGCTTTGTTCTTTATTGGATCTAAGTCTAACAACGCTCAACGACATGTTTGAGGGGCCTTGTTTTTAATAATTAATGGAGCAAACTTATCCCATTTGATTTAGATTCGTATTGAAAATATTAATATAATAACTTCAAGAATTTTTAAAATTAATATAAAAAGGTGTAAGTTTTAATGTTTTTGCATATATTACTTTAGGGAAAAACTATTCTTATGTCACATGACATAAGTTTTCTCTTCTACACATCCTTCGATAATTGTGTCACCTTTTTTTTTTCTTTTCCTTTCTTTTGTCAGGTGGTGGAGTCCACTAGTTTGTCTCTATGACATGAGATAACTATCTCCTTTAACATGAGATTAATAAAATTCATTACTTTATTCTTAAGGGAAAAAATTGTCATTACAAACAATCGGAATATTCTAAGGTATATTTCAACATTAAAACTTAGCTATGATTAAATCATGACAAACATTGCCAGCATTTCATATATGATCCAATTCATTAAATCTCTTATCTCTTCCATGTAGGATTAATTCAGTATTTATCTGATACGAACTCGTTATATTACTTTGATAATGCGTTATAAAATCGCATTATTTCCAAATTTTTTCTTTTTGCATAAATGGGTCGATATGTTCAAATACTTGAATCTCCCCCTTATAATTATTTTTTATAATTTTTCTTATAATATTAATCATATGATAGTAAAAATATAACGAGTGATTTGATTTATAATTGATTAAGATTTGATTTGTATATTTCTTAATCTCAGAAATTAATGATTTTAAAGTTTAAATAATTAGAATAGATCTGTTATAATCAATTAGGATTTTGAATTATATATATTTCTATTATTAATGATCGTAAATCTTAAATAATTGGCAAAACGGCTTAATCCGCTTTGATATACTTTTAACTCTCAAAAAATGAGATAGGGAGGGTTGTCCTATCATTAGTGAGTTAGTTGAAAATTTTAATCCATCTCATTTTTAAAGCGGTTGACCGATAAACTCACCTACAAATTAAAATATTGGAAAAAAATAAACAAACATATTAATATTAATCATTTATTTCTAATCTCTAACATCTAAAAATTTCTCAAATTTAAAACAAGCAAGCAATAAGCCAAAAATAAAAGAATGATTTAAGCCAATATTTTCATTTAATATAAGCACAAACAATGGACTTAAAATGAATTAGTAATTTTATTATTATTATATAGCAAAATAATGATATCAAGCGTGTGACTATTTACAAATGAACACATCGTTACATACTGTAACTAAAATTTCATAGCATTTTGTTTGATTTGTATAGATACCAATATTCAAATCCAAAAAACATGCTCAGTTTTTTTTAATAATATTAAGAGCCTTAAAATTAATTCTGTTTTTTTGTGTGTTAGAAAAACAGAATGCTTATATTCCATGACTTAAAATTAATTAATAATTTCAATGTTATTATATAACAAAATAATGACATCAAACATGTGATTATTTGCAAATGAGCACATTATTGCATACTGTAACTAGAATTTCATAAGCATTATGTTTGATTTGTGTAGATACCATAGTATCAGTATGTTACGATACACAATATGAATCATATGATATGATACGATTCATAAGCCTAATGATACGTATCGTGAGGTGTATCAAAAAAGGGTTTGTATCGAACGGTACGATACGTGAATCATATGATACAAAAAATAAATCAAAATTTGTAATTTTTAAAGTAAAAAAAGAAATAAAGATTTAATTTGCGGTTTAAATTAAAAAAAAAAACTAAAAGGATCCTTTTCGGAAGTGGATGATAGATTAATTATGTCACTGATAGATGCTGATAGTGATAGTAGTAATAATATTAGTATTAATAATTTATGAGTAGGAGAATAATTGATTTGCACTTTAATTACTTATGTATTTTGCTTATTGGTTCTTTTTGAGGATTTATAACATATTAATTATATTATATATTTTTAAGTTATTTTTTTATTATATTTCTCTACCTTACAATTCGATACGATTCAGGACACAAAAATATAAAAATATGACTAAACGATATACGATACGTATTATGATACCAATATTCAAATCTAAAAACATGCTCAATAACATTACGCCCCTAAAAGAAAAGATTATATAATAGCCTCCATTCACACGTACTAACCAAGCCATCATCTAAGATTTAATAATTTTTTTTAAAAAAAGTAACATGCGAGTTGACCCGCTTTTAATCTATTTTAACTCACCTACGTGCAAAGAGGATTGTGTTGAATTAGCAGGTTGAAATGTACAATCTAACCCATCACGATTGTTGAAGGGGAGATTGTTGAGATATTCAAGTGTGATGAGTCTCATATTAGTTGGTAATGAGCTAAGTGAAGAATATATAAGTGGAAGGACACATGAATCCAATACCTTAAGGTTTTGGGTTGAGATTTGGTGTTGGATCCACTTAGGATTGAAGAAACATGCGAAGCATTCACCAAGTGGGAGAATGTTCGGTATGGCTCATACTTCGTACGTTGATGATGGTCATAGTTGTTGGGGTTAGCAGAAAGGAAACTGTGGTCCCACTTCCAGGTGAGCGGGCGGGGGTCCGGGGGGCAGCGCCCCCAGGACCGTAGAGGCTAGGTACTGCTGTGGACCTCTCTTTTATTATAATTTTCTTAGCAGTTTTGTAACACCCCAAATTTCTAATAATTTATGAAACATTATTATAATAAAGAAATTGCCAAAATTCACGTTTTATTTATTTATGATCATAGAAATATTGCAGCAGCTAATCTAAAACTAATTTGAGAAAATCGTTATCGCTGCACCTGTACAGGACAAGTACAAGGCTCTTTATTACATTAATAAATATTACAATAAAATCAATGATATGTCTTATACATAAAATTTAGGATTAACAAAAAAATCTCTGAGTAGTTATCCTCACTGCCCATTGCTAGCCCAATCCTTTGTAAACCGATTCTTTGAAACTCTGCTCTCCCGTGAAGGATCATTGTAGTCAAACAAACACAAACAGCCAGCAGAGCTGGTAATCCCAATCAAAATACAATAAATGTAATTGATAATGAAATTAAATCAAATATTAATATCTATAATGAAATAGTGATTAAATCAATATCAATTCCACATTAATCAAATCAAATATCAATATAAAAATAATAATCAAATTAATATCAATTCCATCATATAATATTTATCTTTATTAAGCTCATTTAGTGTACTTAGTGGGAAGAGAACCATGGTAGATCCGGGAAACCCTGCCAGTCTACCCTATGATCCGGAAAACCCTGCCAGTCACAAACAAATCATATTGGCCATAATCAAGTCACACCTTCCTAGTGTGCACATCTCTTCCCAAAGTTGCTACTAGTATCCCGGGAAACCATGTCAGACACCATTTTGGGAAGAACGGATAATATCTGTTCACATCATATAAATATATCGGAGACATAAAGTCCAAAGGTTGTGTTCATCACTTTAGGAGGTACCATCCCAAAGCTATCTTCCCACTATTAATTTATTACAGTCACACACAATCATCAAAATTCAATCTTGTCACAATTCTTATAATTGGAAATTTTCCTCAAATAATTTTCATAATTCCCATATCAAATAAATAAAAATAATTATATAATTAAAATATAATTAACCTAAAAATTAAACCCAACTATGTTCTCAATAATATTCATATAATTAACATATTTCTTAGGGACTAAGATTACATATACCAAATTTCATATAAATATCATCTATGACTTTCTAGAGATTAGGATTACATTACATGAAGATTTGAATCACATCAAATAAATTTAATATAAAACATAACTATAGTTCCTAAGCATCAAGATTACATCAAATAAATATTCATATAATGCTAATTCTAACCATTGACTCTCTAGTGATTTTTTTTTTTTGAATAAACTCCAGCCGTAACCGAAGACTAATCCCCATCGAGCACCGTCGGACCCTTTCGGGGTAGCTCTCCCAAATCCTTTTTTTTCATTCTCAGCTCGAACTCGAGACCTCTTGTTAAGGGGCCCAGACTTCTTACCATCTGTGCCAAAGGAGTTTGGTAACTCTCTAGTGATTAGGATTACATATAATAAACTTCAAACAAAATTATAACCTAAGAGCACCTAAAGATTAAGATTACATTAGACAAAATTTCTTATAAAAGTTATTCTATTATTTCTAAAGCATTAGGATTATACCCAAAAAATTTCATGTAAAACTAACCTAAGAGTACCTAGCGATTAGGATTACATATAGGGATTATGCCCAAATTTCATAAAAGTGATAACCTACAAATATGTAGGGATTATGATTACATTACATGAAGATTTGAATCACATCAAATAAATTTAATATAAAACATAACTATAGTTTATTAAGCATCGAGATTACATCAAACAAATATTCGTATAACGCTAAGTCTAACCATTGACTCTCTAGTGATTAGGATTACATATAATAAATTTCAAACAAAATTATAACTTAAGAGCACCGAAAGATTAGTATTACATATAAGGATTATGCCCAAATTTCATATAAAAGAGATAACCTACAAATGTCTATGGATTAGGATTACATTACATGAAGATTTGAATCACATCAAATAAATTTAATATAAAACATAACTATAGTTTCCTAAGCATCAAGATTAATCAAACAAATATTCATATAACGCTAAGTCTAACCATTGACTCTCTAGTGATTAGGATTATCTGGTCTCCGTGTTAGCTAATTTTTAGAAAAAAAGTGATTGAGGGAAGAAAAACGGTTGGTAAACAAAGGAAAATAATAATAAAATAAAATAAATAAAAATTTGAAGTAAGAATAGAGAAAGTATAGGAGAAAAGAAATGGAGAAATGTTGAGAATCGGGAAGTAATTTGGTTTGGTTAGGTTAAGCTTCTATTTATAGCTTTAGTTTTGAAACTGAGACATTAACTACATGTAATATCAAAAGTCATCATACTTATTTCGATTATAAAAACTGTAGGTAAAATCAAAAGTCATCATAATTATTTTAATTATTATTAATATATTAATTGTTACAAAATTAAATGATAACCAACCATAACTGTTGAACGTTACATCTAAAATATCCACTAATTAAGGTTATAGTTTTAAAGTCAAATTAAAACACATTATTAGCAATAAATGCTTATAACACTATAACGGTACACACTATTATTTTATTATTATTACCATCATCATCATTATTGTTGTTACTATTTTTTTGGGATATTACAAGTTTGGGCTTGGGCACATGAATAGCTATTGTTAGGGTTTTCTAATCCTATTTATATTTGTCGTGTAAACTGAGTGACTTGTAACGAGTGGCGGTGAGGTAAATATAGTACAGGCAAGCTGGAACGTAGCCTAAATTGGGTGAATCAAGGTAAATCGTTGTGTCTATTCTATCTCTCTATTTCTTTTCTATTTTTGATTTGTGTGATTGTCGATTTCCAATAGTGGTATCAGAGTCTGGTTATGCTCGAACTAGCCTGGTGATTGGCTAGGAGGCGGGTTGACTACTTGGGCCTCTAGGGTACTCGGTTGAGGGGGAGCATACCAATTGTGGGTTTCACAATTGAGGGAAAAATTGTTGGGATATTCAAGTGTGATGAGTCTCACAAGAAGTATCCTTTAAAAGGATACTTCAAATAAAAGAGATAACCTACAAATGCCTATGGATTAGGATTACATTACATGAAGATTTGAATCATATCAAATAAATTTAATATAAAACATAACTATAATTTCCTAAGCATCGAGATTACATCAAACAAATATTCATATAACGTTAAATCTAACTATTGACTCTCTAGTGATTAGGATTATATGGTCTCCGTGTTGGCTACTTTTTAGAGAAAAGTAATTGGGGGAAGAAAATGGTTGGTAACCAAAGGAAAATAATAATAAAATAAAATAAATAAAAATTTGAAGTAAGAAGAGAGAAAGTAAAGGAGAAAAGAAATGGAGAAATGTTGAGAATTGAGAAGTGATTTGGTTTGGTTAAGTTAAGCTCCTATTTATATCTGTAGTTTTGAAACCGAGACATTAACTACAGGTAATATCAAAAGTCGTCATAATTATTTCGATTATAAAAACTGTAGGTAAAATCAAAGATAATCATAATTATTTTAACTATTATTAATATATTAATTGTTACAAAATTAATAAAAATAATTATTTTCATTTACTAATTAAATGATAACCAACCATAACTGTTGAACGTTACATCTAAAATATCCTCTAATTAAGGTTATAGTTTTAAAGTCAAATTAAAACACACTATTATCAATAAATGCCTATAAATTATAACGGTACACACTATTATTTTATTATCATCATCATCATCATTATTATTATTGTTACTATTTTTTTGGGATATTACAAGTTTGGGCTTGGGCCCATGAATAGGGTTTTCTAATCCTATATATATTTGCCTTGTGAACTGAGTGGCGGTAGACAAGTTGGACGTAGCCTAAATTGGGTGAAACAAGGTAAATCGCTGTGTCTATTCTCTCTCTTCTCTTTTCTATTTTTGATTTGTGTGATTGTCGATTTCTGTTGATTTGTGTGGTATTAGAGCCTAGTTGTGCTTGAGCTAGCCTGGTGATTGGCTAGGAGGCGGGTTGACTACTTGGGCCTCTAGGGTACTCGATGGAGGGGGAGCATACCAATGGTGGGTTTCACACTCGAGGGAAAGATTGTCGGGATATTCAAGTGTGATGAGTCTCACATTGGTTGGTAATGGGTTAAGTAAAGAGTATATAAGTGGAAGGACCCATAAATCCAATGCCTTAAGGTTTTTGGTTGAGATGTGGTGTCGGACTCACTTGGTGTATCAGATCCACTTAGCTTCTTGGTGGTGGCCCCCGCCACGGGCTTTCCCTGGACCCGCCTAACAACGTTATGATAGGTTTGCGGATTGACCCATCAAATTCATCCGACTTGTTGAGATATATAGTCTCACATTGGTTGAATGAACAACTAATGAGGAGTTTATAAGGCGTTGCGCACTCCCACCCTTTGAGCTCCCTTTTGGGGTGATGTATCCCAAGGTTTTTTACATGGTATCAGAGTGTTCGATCTTCGCCGCACCCCACTTTCTATTGTGAAATTTTTTAGCATAGTAGGCTGGGTCTGTTGCATTATCCACTCTTCAAGCCCAATGGGTTCTCGTGTGAAGGGGTGTGTTGAGATATATAGTCTCACATTGGTTGAATGAACAACTAATGTGAAATTTATAAGGCCTTGGGCACTCCCACTCTTTGAGTTAGCTTTTGGGATACAGCTTTTAGGGTGGTGTATCCCAAGGTTCTTTACGCGACTTGCCAACTCTACAAATAAACATAATCGGACTGTTTAAGAATTAAAAAAAAAAATATTCATTTGTAAATTCTTGTTAATATATACGATATCAAATCACAAATCGCCGTTAATATATACAGTATGTTTTCTAATGTCATGAATTGTAATTTTATATTTCTATAATCAATGATAGTAAATCTCAAATAAATAAATAGTCCTGCTGAAGAATTTCAAAAAAAATCATTTATAAATTGTAGTTAATATATAGTGATATCAAGTCGCAAATCCCAGTTTAGGTTCATATTGATATGATTGAATCTCAACTTAATTTTTCTGGAAATATAATTAAGTTACATCAATTTTAAATCTTAACATCTTTTACTTTAATAAAAAAAAATAAAAAAATGAGTTAAAATTATTCAAGAAAGTAACTAATAAAAGAAATTAGAAAGACAGCAACAACACCAAAATGTTTAATCAAGTGATAAAAGTAATGAATTAAGGTAACCAATTGGGCATGGAATAGAAAAAAGAAGATACCCTTGGACTTGTGCTAGTAAACTAGCGAATACCTCTTTCTGTTTATTTAATCCCAACAACATGCAGGTTATAAAGTGAAAATTATTACTAATTATCACAAACCTGCAACAAAAAACAAAAATGGGACCCACTGCCAGCATAAGCATTTCAGTAGCAATCTGTGATTATACAATAATGTACGGCTAAGATTTCGTTAGGTGGCTTCAACGTCAAAGACAGAACCGATATGCATAACAATAAACTGCTAAGCTTTCTTTTTAGTTCTGTCCTCGTGAATGTTCACGTTCTGAGTTCACACACACAGAGAGAGAGAGAGAGAGAGAGCAAAAAAAAAAAAAAAACTGTATAAGAACCTTTGAGTGTCAGCTATCTGATACACAGAGAGAGTGTAAGAAACCAAAGTACGTAGCAACTTGTTTCTTTTCTCTTTTCTCCCTTTTCCTTACTTTTCAGATTGTTTCTTTAGAAACCAAAAAAGAAAAAAAAAAAAAAAAGTAACCTCAAAAAAAAAAAATGCTACTTATTATGTCATGTAGTTTCTTATTTTGAAGAACACCCTTTTGGTTTTCGTTTTGTTGTTGTTTTAAACATGGTGAAAATGAATGCACGGTAGTAATACTTGGTTCTTTATTCCAAGAAAATTCTACCAATAATATTCATGTATGTATCCACATTGAGAGCTTAGAATATATTTATTTATATGGAAAGTTTCCAAATTTAAACGCATTTATGTCGTCAATATCATGCCCGCGTGCAATTTCCATTTTGGGTTCTAAATGAAAAGATATGATTAGGATAACCATTAATCCAGACCTTGATTTTATGGTGTAAAATTAGAATAAATATCTCCTTCAATTTTGCTTCTGATCCGTTATGTTTTGTAATTCTGGGTCGTTTTTTTTATATTGTAGTCTTGTGAAGGTGAATTGCTGAAGAGATAGTAGAGTATTTTTGAAAGGGGAGGGAGATAGAACTCGAAGGAAGATGAATAACTCTGTTTCAGATAACAGTTTTATTATTGAGAGTGATGAAGAAGATGAGGAGAAGGCTTTGAACAGAGGTGAAGATGATGGTCATGATTCTGATTCTTCCAATTACTCAAATGACAATCCTCCACAGAGAAAACCCAGTTCTTACAATATCTCATGGCCTCAGAGTTACAGGTCAGCTCCTTCTATCCCTTGTTTCAATTCCACTGGATTTGTGATTTTCTTCTGTCTTTCATGGTTGGGTGTGTGTGTATGTGCGTGCTCGCGTCACTTTATGTGCCTTTTTTTTTTTTTTTGGTTTCTGGAAGTGTCAATGGAATCATCTGATTTCTGACAAGAAAAAAAGTTAATTTTCTTTTCTTTTCTTCACTTTTTATTATGATAATTGTAAAGTGATTTTGCTTTTTTTGGGTGAATGTAAATTTTTTTTATGCTTTTTGGGTGAATGTGATTTTGAAGGGCCGGCTTGACTCAACGGTAAGCTTGCTTGCTGTGGTATGTCAGGTCGCGGGTTCGAATCAGTCTCTCTGCAAAAAGCAGGGGAAAGACTGCCTAGAATATTTGAACTGGGTCGGCCCTTTTTCTGATTAGTTTCACCTAATGAAGAAAAAGAGAATACACCTTGTGTGTTTTGACATAGTCAAGAATCCAAGACCAAAAAGTTGAAAATTTTACAAACCATTTTTTTCCCATCTTTTTTTTTTGCTGAACAAATTAAGGTTCTAAGTAAAGTGCATGAACTGAATACTAATGCCCTTGTGATTGATGTTTCAGGCAGTCTATTGATCTATACAGTAGTGTACCATCACCAAATATTGGATTTCTGGGCACTCCCACATTGTCCAGATTAAGTAGTTCCTTTCTTTCATCATCTCTGACAAGGAGGCACACTCCTGAAATACTTCCTTCAGTGACAAAACCACTGTTGCAACCACCAGAAGAAGAGCATCAGAGACGTAGCTCTCATGCCTTGCTTCCTCCTCTTCCTTCTAGGAGGTCTTCTATGCTTAAAAAGGATTCCAAGGTTTCTCATGAAATTCCTTCTAGGCAATGCTCTTTTGGACAAGCTGTTCTTAATGGTGAGTAGTTGAACCTTGGCTTGCTATATACTCTTACCTGTATGTGAAACTTAAGATATGTTGATAGGAGAACATGCATATTTATGTAATGAAAGCTTGATGTGACACCTATGCAATGCATAAAACCATAAAACATGCAGCCTATGGCGTATGCCTTATGCTTATTTTGGATTTTGCAGGCATAAATGTACTTTGTGGTGTAGGAATCCTTTCTACCCCTTATGCTGCCAAACAAGGTGGATGGCTTGGGCTTTCTATCTTGTTCATTTTTGCAGTTGTTTCCTTTTATACTGGGATGCTCTTGCGTTCTTGCTTGGACAGTGAACCTGGCCTTGAGACATACCCTGACATTGGCCAAGCTGCTTTTGGTACTACAGGACGTATTGCCATTTCAGTGAGTCTTCCTGCTGATCTCTACTTTTATTTGAGTTTTTTCTTAAGCAGTGGTAAAACTGTTCCTTTGTGGTTGGAAAATCACGGGTCCGAATCCATGAAACAGTCTCTTTGCAATATGCAAGGATAAGGTTACAAGGATTCCACCCCCTACTTTTGCTAGTCAGGATTTAATGGGTAGTGGTTTAATTTAGGGGGATGCTCTATGTTAATTAAAAATCAGTAGTCTCTAATCTCTTTCTCATGCTTTCTCCTTCTTCTTTTTTGTGGATGCAGATAGTATTGTATGTGGAGTTATATGTAAGTACTCCTTCCTTCACTCAGTGATAATTTCATTTGGAGTCACTCATTGTAATTTATTATAGCAAAATAATATAATGATGAAATTCTGAGTGGCTACCTATTTGGATTCCACAGTTGCATCTGATTGGTTAACCTCCTCTTTTGACATGTCTAGATCTCGTCAACAGTTAATTTTACAAGAATTTGGTTTTCCATCTGGCATATGATAAGTTCCACTGTGCAGTTAGCCTTTTTCATATGTTTGGAAGTCTCCCATCAGCTATATATAGCTGCATGTCGTTATTCGTGTTTTAATTTGTTCAAGTAGTCCTGCATGATTTATTCTGCAGTCCTGCAATTTAATAACATGTTTTGAGACTAAATTTTCTTTACTTCACTATGATGCTTTGTGGATTAGAACTATGTTGTTATGCTGATACTAGGTACTGGTGGATCATACAACTTACCATCAGTTCTTTTGAGGTTTTTTTATTTTATAGCAATTGCTTTGCCTATTAAATATTCCTTCATGCAGGCTTGTTGCATTGAATATTTAATTTTGGAGGGCGACAACTTGTCTTCCTTATTTCCAAATGCATACTTAAGTTTTGGAGGAATTGAATTGAGTTCACATACTCTCTTTGCTGTGGTTGCCACCTTGGCTGTTCTTCCTACTGTTTGGCTCCGTGATCTAAGTATTCTCAGTTACATCTCAGGTAAAGCTTATTTTTGTGCAAGTAATGAGTGGCTATATCCTTTCTCTGATAAAAGTTAAACCTTGGTCTCATTTACCGTTGGTCCTAATGTCATTTCCCAAACATGGTTTTTTTCATACTTCATGGTATCCTTTTCTGCCATCTTTTATTCAATCAATTTTTGAGAGGTTACTTTAGTTGTTTGGAGGGTAATATTTCGTAAAAGGGTTCAGTGAATGTCATTTAAAAGGACACAAGTTGTGTCCTTTTAGTGACTTACACAGAGTCTGACCAGTCATATTATGTGTAAATCTGAAAAGTTTTTTTTTTCACTTTGCACGTCAGCAATATGACTGAGGAGAAAGAAAAAAAAGTAACTTTTCAGATTTACACAAAGTCTGACCGATCAGACTTTGTGTAAATTGGCTAAAAGGACACAAGAAGTATCCTTTAAAAGGTTTCCCTTCATAAAATCACATAAATATTGTACAGCTTTTGTAGGTTGCATAAATCAAATCTATAAATTTCACTCTGGCATCTAACTTGCCGAGAATTATTATTTACTCATTCATAGCTATTTACTCATTGGCCGTGAATTTGCATTTTGTTTTGGCAGTCAGCAGTCACATATTGCAGTATTATTATTTGGAAAAGCTTATTATAACCATTTACCTTGTTCATTATAGCTGGTGGAGTTGTTGCATCAGTTTTGGTGGTTCTCTGCTTGTTTTGGATTGGCGTAGAGGATGTTGGCTTTCATAGCCAAGGGACAGCACTCAATCTTGGAACTCTTCCTGTTGCTGTGGGTCTTTATGGTTACTGCTACTCTGGACATGCTGTGTTCCCAAACATTTATACATCCATGGCAAATCGAAACCAATTCCCTATGGTACTCTTAGCATGGTAAACCAATGATAACTTTTAGCCATAGTTTGTAATTCTGCTACCACTAATCCTTTCACTAGATATTAGATCCTCAAGTCTTATACAGATTGAAATTTATATATGAGTTTTATTAATCTCATTTAACATAAGATAGTTATCTTATGTCGTAGAGAGACAATAGGTGGGTCCCACCCTTACAAGAAAAAAGGAAAAAAATGAAAAAGGTGGGGTACGGAAATCGAAATGAGAGAAAATGAGAGATGATATCTTATGTAAAAGGAGAGTAATATTTCCCTTTATATATTATACAAAATAGGCAGATCAATCTAGCAGTTGAGCATGAATGCCTCTAGATGTGGAATATATGATGTTGCATAAGATTTTTATTTTCTTCAGTGGATATTCTCTCTCTGAATCCATCTAATAAAATGTCTTATTTTTTCTTTTTGTCACAGTTTTGGTACTTGTACATTGCTCTATGCCGGAGCTGCTGTTATGGGATACACAATGTTTGGAGAAGCTATTCTCTCTCAGTTCACTCTTAACCTGCCCCAAAATTTGGTGGCCAGCAAGATTGCTGTCTGGACTACGGTATACTCATTCTACATTCTATTGCAGATCTTTAACTCAATATCAGTACATTATTAATATCCCATTAACCATATAAATTGCTAACATTATTGTCTGTTACTTTTTATTTTCGCAGGTGGTTAATCCGTTTACCAAATATCCTTTATATACTCCATATGAATACATATGTGCATGCATATTTACATATACTACGGAAAAAGTCATTCAGCAGAAAGAATGGTTTTGTTTCCATGCTGCATTTAATAATTTTTTTTTTTATAGAGGCAGTATTTATAAAGATGAAATTTCTTTCTACTTTTTCAGTATGAATATGAATGATTTTGAAACATTGGTAATTAGCATCTTGCTTCACTTATTTAAAAAAAAAATAGGCTCACCCTCATCATGCTTAACTTATAAAACCACTCCCCGTTAAACCCGACTAGGTGGAGGAAATCCTTGTACGCAGCTTTACCCTTGCATAATTGCAAAGAGGTTGTTTTCTGGATTCGAACCCATGACCTTTCAGTCATGAAAGAATAGTTTTACCACTGCTCCAATTCACCTGATAAAAGACCTAGATTCTCTGCCTTGACTCTTTTTCATGTAGAAACATCCTAACACGCCCTTCAAATATCTTGAATTCTCTTCTTTGAGTACTCTTAGACTGAAAATGAAGAAAGATGTATTTTCTTAATTAGTATCACGTATGCGTTGACTATATCTCCTGTTGCAATGAGTCTTGAGGAGTTGATACCATCAAACCATGCCAAGTCTTACCTATATGCCATCTTCATCAGAACTGGGCTTGTAGTTTCTACCCTCCTTATTGGTCTCTCAGTTCCATTTTTTGGTTAGTCTTTCTACTTCCTATCCTCATTTGCTTCTTGATTGTTGATTAATCTTACTACCAAGGGAACATTCTCTTCAATATTATTTCTTCACTAAATCTTAAAACTATGTATAAACCAACATATAAAAGGAAAATGTGATTGGGATTAATTGCATTACTTTTATACTTGGGAAAATCATTGTACTGGTTGCACTATGTTATACTAATAGCTTATCTACTTTTTGTGCAGGTCTGGTGATGTCATTGATTGGATCATTGCTTACAATGCTTGTTGTAAGTTTCCTTCAGTTTATTTGATCTTGCTCCTAGAGTTACTGATCCATAGCATTTTACTAATTAAAATTAACCTTGATGACAGACTTTAATCCTACCCTGTGTTTGTTTCCTAAGAATCCTTAGAGGCAGAGTCACAAGATTACAGGTATGATGATTGCACATTTAATAATAGTACTCAATGTGATAGTCTTGATGCAATATAGCATGTCTGGATGAATGTGAACACTTTGAAACCATTATTAAATATGACTTAAAGAATACAAATGAAAATGAATTTTGAATAGAAACATACTATGCTGATAACATTACAATGTTAGAAGAAATGTCATCAGATATTTTTTACACCACTTAATTCATTTCAAACATTACTTGTATAGTTATGATCAACTCTATTGTAACCCTACTTTCGTTTCATGCATCTACAGGCAACACTTTGCATTACAATTATCACAGTAGGTGTTGTATGTTCTGTTTTTGGAACATACTCAGCTCTCTCCGAGATTGTCAAGAGTTTGATTGGATGAAGTTTTGTGCCTTAAACCGTGGAAGAGGAGATATCTTTGCTATTATGGAGCATGTTCAATTATTCTACCTATTTTGATTGTTCATCCCCAATTTTGAGTCCATTTTTCGCTTGATTCTGTTACTATTAATTGTGGTTATTCTGGTTCCTAGTTACCTTTCGTGAAAAGTTTTGCACACATTTGAAGTTTCGAGAATGGTAAATTGGTAATCATAGATTGTCTATGAGGAACACTTGAGATTTAAAGGAGAGATTAAATGCATTTATTGAAGAGGATTTTTATTTATTTATTTATGTTTGAGTTGGAATGTCTAATCCAATCTTTTGTTAAAGGATCTCCTTGACCATTTCATGGAGCAATATTGTGTGATTGAAAGTATATAAGGTATAGTTTATACATATAAGGTATAGTCTGATTCGAACATGGTCTTTGTGCTTGAATTTAGACTTTTAATTAAAGGAAACAATCTCCTTATCACTTGAATTAATGATCGTTGATAGCGCGCATACTTGTTACTTCTTGTTCTTCACAATTTGTGGAGAACAAAGACACGGTTGAGTGAATTAGAATCTCACACTTTGAGATGTTGTGAAGTTAGTTATACCACATTAATTTCACTGACAATGTCTCTTCATCTAAATTTCTAATCATAAATGGTCAAGACTCTAGATTTTATGATTCTGTGAAGAATCATAGTTAACATTAACTTTATCAGCAGACACCTAGTCAACATTTGTCATACCACCTAAAAAGCAAACTACTTATACTCACTTTCTATCTATTTGTTCAACATTGGAGTATGTGACAAAAAGTGTGTGCAAGTATTATTTTCCATTAAGAATGTAGAGAGGGTGACAAAAGTCTATGGTTCCATTAATGTTAGTACTCTCTTATTAATTGCTCATTTATTTGTCACTATCACTGTTAAAACTTCTATCATACTTTTACCCTAGAATCACATAACATCCCATTCTCCTAAACTTCATTTCCTACCAAAATGCATAAACAATGACATTACTTAAATAAAAAATAAAAAAATCCTAGGAGACAAGTGCACTAAAATAATATTTTTATAATTTTCTTCATAAAAAGAAATAATTTTTATTTTATTTTTCAAGAGTTTCTTTATCCATTTAGATGAGATTAATTTCTTTTGTCACTCGTCTCGTACCTTATAAATAGGATCGTAATATTCCATCACGTTTCGCAGCTCTGACGCCTATATGAATTGGCTTTGCACTGGACGAATACTACAATGTCAGTATCACTACCTACGCTGCTCGATTTCAACCCGAAAACATAGTGGAATACTCAGATTAATATTATCATCCTCAGAGATCTAATATTTTTAAAATTATTTATAAAACAAACGCGTATCATATCGATTAATGGGTAATTATTTCTGAATTTCATTATAAGTACACATCTTCACTTTAAGTGTATTTTTTACCTTGATTTCATATTGGCTTGAGTATCAGAATCATATAATATTGTGTTAATGGAACATTATGAGAATCACAATAAAAACAAAAGGCATACTAAAGGCGCAATTAATAATTTTGAGTTTTCCAATGCATAGGTTGTTCATGCAGAGATAACAATTAATAATAAGGAAAAAGGCAAAGGCATAGAACAATGACACGACACCAATACAAAGCAAAAGCCCATTAAATTTGGTGTCATTAAACGGGCCCAAGCCCACGCAAAAATCCCCTTTTTCTCAAAATTCTTCTTTTTTCGGATTTCGAACAGAAACCAAAGATTTTCAGCTTCCTCATCCTCAACTCCATTCATTACGGTAATTTTGATTGCTCTTTCTTTCCTCGATCTCTGCAATATTTTTCTTTCAATTCTTGGTTTATTTTTTGACGTGACTCATGTTGAAATGTGCAAAATTTATGGGTTGATATGCGTGTGGATTATTGGAAGTGGTTGTTATGTATTACCTCGATAATGGGTTTCTGTATTTCGGTTTCAGAAAGGATCGGGTATTGTTTGTATCGATGTGGAGGTTCCTTTTGAGCTGTTGAGTCTGAGGTATGGCGATTTCATTTTATTTTATTTTTCAGTTTTGGTTCTTGTTTTCCCTTGTAATTGAAATTTCATTGTTGATTTGTGCTCTGTCCTATCTGTGGGTAAAAGGAAGAAAGAAAATAGTAGAGATTGTGTTTGATGTAATTTGGAGGATATGGTGAAAGAGAGGAAACCATGATATAGTTATCTTATGTTTTGTATGGTTTCCTATGATTTCATACCAACAAGAAAGTGGGTTGAGGTGTGGGCTTTTTTTTTCAATCCCCTTTTTTATAAATATATATATATATATATATATATATATATATATATATATATATTCATTTTGTTTGTTTAACTTTTATGGATTGTTTTTTGGTGGCATTCCTAGGTGACTTCTAGTTTGGAGTTGGAGATGGACAGTGGGAGTAAGGTAGATGTGCAAGCTTTAGATGGGGGTTTGCAGCCTTTGCCAAATGGGACTATTGAAGACAACTTGCAAAGTGAGCTGGAAAAGATACTGCAAGAGCAGCGCAATCAGCAGTATATCAATCGAGAAAGGGATTTCAATATTTATAGAAGTGGAAGTGCTCCTCCAACCGTGGAGGGATCTCTAAGTGCTGTTGGTAGTCTAAGGAACTCTGATTTCGGAGTGATCAATAGTAGGGGGAGTAATAATAATAATGGATTTTTGACTGAAGATGAGATTAGGTCACATCCTGCATATCTTTCTTATTATTACTCACACGAGAGTATAAATCCTAGATTACCTCCACCGTTGTTGTCAAAAGAAGATTGGCGTGTTGCACAAAGGTTTCAGGCTGGCGCATCTTCATCGATTAAGGGATTTGGGGACTGGAGGAAGAATGTGACCACAAATGGTGATAGCTCATCACTATTTTCAATGCAGCCGGGATTTTCTGTGCAACAGGCAGAGAATGATTTGATGGAACTGAGGAAAGCTAGTGGACGAAATCTTGCTAGGCAGAGTTCAATTCAGTTGCTTGACAGACATATGGATGGTTTTGCAAGAATGTCAGGAGCTGGTCTTGGTTCAAGGAGGATGTGTTTTGGTGACATTCTTCAGGTAATTAATTTATCCTGGATGCATGTGTGGTATCTTTAGTTCTAGATAAGACATTTTCCGTGCACAATCAACTGTGAGGTGTTATTTTTTCTTTACAACTTCATTTTGACATGAGGCAGATGGTAAAAGTTGATTTCATAATCAGTTTTTGGGAATCATCTAATATTTACAAGTTGTTGGCATGTAATGATTGTTAAAGAAGCTTGGGTGTATATAATGAAATACAGGTGCTTTAATCTGGCAGTTTAGGCCAAATTCTTCTGTCAATATTCCATTACATACAGGGGATGTCTGACCTTACATACATTTCATAGTTTATAACGGCTTTGATATGGTACAATGAATTTAATGCAGCAGACATTTTCTTCTCATGGAAGAGAAAAGCAATCTTAAAAGGTTCTTTATATTCTTTGTGCCTGTTTGGCATGTCTTATTTTTAGTTTCTCTTCTCCTTAGAAGCAGAAGCTTAACCAAACATAAATTTTATAAAAGCTCTTATTATAAAAAGAGTTTTTTTTTTTTGTAATGAAGAAAAAAGCCAAAAGCTAAAAGCTCCCAAGCGGAGTTTTTTTTTAAACTTGTATTTATAAATTTTATTCTTTACCCTAATAACAAATTATTTCATCTTCCCTCTTTCAAAACTATCAAAACAACTTTATATAATCACCAAACAACTTTTAGATTTATTCTAAACTTGTATTTATAAATTTTATCCTTTACCCTAATAACAAATTATTTCATCTTCCCTCCTTCAAAATTATCAAAACAACTTTATATAATCACCAAACAACTTTTAGCTTTATTTTTTAAGCTTTATTATTATTATTTTTTCAACTTTAGCTTAAAAATAGCTTTTAGCTTTAAAAAAAGATGTGTCAAACAGGCTCTTTATATGAGCAAAGAAGCATACTAAAGTGATAGATTGTCTCTCTTTAAAAGTTAATTTATGAATTTTTATATATATTTAGCTTCATAATTTAGATCTTAAATATTTGGCTTTCATCTGTTTGAGGGAAAATTTGTCTTGACTATCTACTTTTTATTTTTGAATCCTATCAAGCATACAAATGAATGTTGGGTAACATGCTTTTATCTGTAAAGTGGAAAAGCTTTTGCCTAATGATGGTTAAAGTTTGGCTGTCCAGGAACAATCTATTATGTATTTCTAATCATAGTTAAAGATGATTCAGTTAGTTGATTACTGTTGAGATATATAGTCCCACATTGGTTAGATGAACAACTAATGTGGAGTTTATAAGGCGTTGGGCACTCTCACCCTTTGAGCTAGCTTGTGGGGTGGTGCATCCCAAGGTTCTTTACTTGGTATCAAGAGCTTCAAGGACCATGAGGTCACGAGTTCGATCCTCACCGCCCCCCACTTTCAGGTGGAATTACGAAAAACACGAGGCAGACCCAAAAAAAAAATGGGCTCGTGCAGCACAAGCAGACCAATAATGGGCTTGTGCCATATTCCATGCTTCAAGCCCAAGGGCTCTTGCGTGATGGGGTGTGTTAGAGAATATAATATAAATCATTAAAAAGACCGTCACCTACCACCTTAAGGTTTTGGGTGAAATGGTTCTTTAGCTTGGGTGAAATGGAGTTTATAAGGCCTTGGGCACTCTCACTGTAATATCCCAGAAAATGAATAATAATAATAATAATAATAATAATAATAATAGTAGTAGTATGTACCCTTATATATGGGATTATAGGAATTGATTGCTGATAGTGTGTCATAATTTGACTTTAAAGATGTAACCTTAATTAATGGTTATTGTAGTTATAACGCTCAGCAGTTACGGTTGGTTATGACGATAATTATTATTATTAATTTTGTAACCATTAATATATTAATAATATTTAAAATTTTACCTGCAGTTTTTACAATCAAACCGTTACCTATAATTAATGTTTCGGTTTATTTTTATTAATTTTGTAACCATTAATATATTAATAATATTTAAGATTTTACCTGCAGTTTTTATAATCGGAATAAATGTGATGACTGTTATTAATGTGCGATTTTAAAATTTCAGCTATAAATAGGAGTCAACCTAATCAAACCAAACCACTTTCCAATTTTCAACATTTCTCCATTTCTCTTCTCTTCTACTCTCTCCTTTCTTACTTCAAATTTTATTTTCCTTTGGTTACCAACCATTTTTCTTCCACCAATCACTTTTCTTCTAAAAGGTAGCCAACACGGAGACCAGGTAATCCTAATTTCTAGGTGGTTGTGGATTTGTTGTGTATGAAACTTTTATTGGGTAATCCTAATCTATAGGTACTCTTAGGTTATAATTTTGTTTGGAGTTAATTAATTGTAATCCTAATCCCTAGGTATTTTTATATTAAATTTTATGTGAAATTTGGTAATGTAATCCTAATCCCTAGATTTTGTAGGTTATCTCTTTTATATGAAATTTGGGCATAATCCTTATATGTAATCCTAATTTCTAGGTGGTTGTAGATTTGTTGTGTATGAAACTTTTATTGGGTAATCCTAATCCCTAGAGAGTCAAGGGTTAACTTTATATGAATTTTTGATGTAATCTCGATGCTTAAGGCACTATAATTGTGTTTTATATTAAATTTATTTGATGTGATTCAAATCTTCATGTAATGTAATCCTAGTCCCTAAATAAATATGTTAATTATATGAATATTATTGAGAACATCGTTGGGTTTAATTTTTAGGTTAATTATATTTATTTGATGTGGAAACTATGAAAACTATTTGACAATTATGAGAATCGTAACAAGATTGAATTGATTGTAATAAACTAATAGTGGGAAGATAGCTTTGGGATGGTACCTCCCAAAGTGATGAACACAACCTTTGGGCTTTATGCCTCTGATATATTTATACGATGTGAACAGAGAATATCTGTTATTCTCAAAGTGGTATCTGGCAGTGTTTCCTGGGATATTAGTAGCAACTTTGGGAAGAGGTGTCTGGCAGGATATCCGGGACATTACGAAGATGTGAATTGATTATAGCTAATGTGATTTGTTTGTGATTGACAGGGTTCCCCGGGTCTACCATGGTTTTCTTCCCACTACTCGACTAAATAAACTTAATAAAGATTATGAATGATATTTGATTCGACGTGAATAAGACATATTTCCTTTATTTAAACTTTAGTCTTTGGTTTTACTTGAATGTAATAAAGAGCCTTGCACTTGTCCCTATACAGGTGCAGCGGTAACATTTCCCCAAATTTGATTAATTTGAAATTCCACTGTTATTTATAAAATTATTGAATTTATTTATGCTATTATAAATTGTTAGAAATTTGGGGGTGTTACAAAATGGAATGTAATATCCTAGAAAATGAATAATAATAATAATAATAGTATGTATTCTTATGTATGAGATTATAGGCATTGATTGCTGATAGTGTGTCATAATTTGACTTTAAAGGTGTAACCTTAATTAGTGGTGATTGTAGTTATAACACTCAACAGTTACGGTTGGTTATGACGATAATTATTATTATTAATTTTGTAACCATTAATATATTAATAATATTTAAAAAATTTCCTGCAGTTTTTATAATCAAAATAAATATGATGACCGTTACCAGTAGTTAATGTTTCGGTTTATTTTTATTAATTTTGTAACCATTAATATATTAATAATATTTAAAATTTTACCTGTCAGTTTTTATAATCGGAATAAATGTGATGACTATTATTAATGTATCGGTTTTAAAATTTCAGCTATAAATAGGAGTCAACCTAATCAAACCAAACCACTTTCCAATTCTCAACATTTCTCCATTTCTCTTCTCCTCTCTTACTTCAAATTTTATTTTCCTTTGGTTACCAACCATTTTTCTTCCACCAATCACTTTTCTTCTAAAAGGTAGCCAACACGAAGACCAGGTAATCCTAATTTCTAGGTGGTTGTGGATTTGTTGTGTATGAAACTTTTATTGGGTAATCCTAATCTATAGGTGCTCTTAGGTTATAATTTTGTTTGGAATTAATTAATTGTAATCCTAATCCCTAAGTATTTTTATATTATATTTTATATGAAGTTTGGTAATGTAATCCTAATCCCTATATTTTGTAGGTTATCTCTTTTATATGAAATTTGGGCATAATCCTTATATGTAATCCTAATTTTTAGGTGGTTGTAGATTTGTTGTGTATGAAACTTTTATTGGGTAATCCTAATTCCTAGAGAGTCAAGGGTCAACTTTATATGAATTTTTGATGTAATCTCGATGCTTAGGGCACTATAATTGTGTTTTATATTAAATTTATTTGATGTGATTCAAATCTTCATGTAATGTAATCCTAGTCCCTAAAGAAATATGTTAATTATATGAATATTATTGAGAACATCGTTGGGTTTAATTTTTAGGTTAATTATATTTTAAATTATATAATTATATTTATTTGATGTGGAAACTATGAAAACTATTTGACAATTATGAGAATCGGGATAAGATTGAATTGATTGTAATAAACTAATAGTGGGAAGATAGCTTTGGGATGCTACCTCCCAAAGTGATGAACACAACCTTTGGGCTTTATGCCTCTGATATATTTATACGATGTGAACAGAGAATATCTGTTATTCTCAAAGTGGTATCTGGCAGGGTTTCCCGGGATATTAGTAGCAACTTTGGGAAGAGGTGTCTGGCAGGATATCCGGGACACTAGGAAGATTTGAATTGATTATGGCCAATGTGATTTGTTTGTGACTGGCAGGGTTCCCCGGGTCACAGGGTAGACTGGCAGGGTTCCCCGGGTCTACCATGGTTTTCTTCCCACTACTCGACTAAATAAACTTAATAAAGATTATGAATGATATTTGATTCGATGTGAATAAGACATATTTCCTTTATTTAAACTTTAGTTTTCGGTTTTACTTGAATGTAATAAAGAGCCTTGCACTTGTCCCTATACAGGTGCAGCAGTAACATTTCCCCAAATTTGATTAATTTGAAATTCCACTGTTATTTATAAAATTATTGAATTTATTTATGCTATTATAAATTGTTAGAAATTTGGGGTGTCACACTCACCCTTTGAGCTAGCTTTTGGGGTGGTGTATCCCAAGGTTCTTTACTCACCGGCACCGCCTCCCACTTTCTTTGTAGTGGAATTTCCACATGTAGGTGGACTTGTATGTTGTCCATCCTTCAAGCCCAGTGGGCTCTCGTGTGAGGGGGCGTGTTGAGATATATAGTCCCACATTGGTGGTATGAGCAACTAATGTGGCCTTTATAAGGCCTTAGGCACTCCCATCCTTTGAGCTAGCTTTTGGGGTTATGTATCCCAAGGTTCTTTACATGGTATCAGAGCGTTCGAAATCTCACCGCCTCCCATTTTCTTTGTAGTGGAATTTCCACATGTAGGTGGGCTTGTATGTTGTCCACCCTTCAAGCCCAGTGGGCTCTTGTGTGAGGGGGCGTGTTGAAATATATAGTCCCACATTGGTTGTATGGGCAACTAATGTGGAGTTTATAAGGCCTTGGGCACTCCCACTCTTTGAGCTAGCTTTTGGGGTGGTGTATCCCAGGGTTCTTTACATGGTATCAGAGCCTCGCTATCCCCCATTTTATCTTGTGAACTCTCTTAGCACAGGTAGGTTGGGCCTGTTGCATCATCCACTCTTCAAGCCCAGTGGGCTCTCGTGTGAGGGGACTTGTTGAGATATATAGTCCCACATTGGTTGGATGAACAGCTAATATGGAGTTTATAATGCCTTGGACACTCTCACCCTTTGAGCTAGCTTTTAGGGTGGTGCATGCCAAGGTTCTTTACAATTACCAAAAAAAAAAAGATGATTCAGTTAGTTTCTGTTTAGCATGGCTATAATAATTTCTAATTTGCTCATATAGATTAATTAGGACATCAGTGTAGTTTAGATGCACAAGTTGATTTACATTCATCATATATGCAGTATACTAACAGTCAAAGAAGATAGAAAATAACTGTTGACACAGTAGCTATTTCAAATTATGTTGAACTAGTGTCATTAAATACATTTATTGTGTTATTGATTTCATCCTTATCCTTCAATCCCAGCATTAACCATAGCCATCCAATCACTTTTTATAATTTAAGTAAATGAACTTACAGAGCATGTCCTACTAATTTTTTTATCCTGTTCTATCATTCACATTCTGTTAGACTTATAACCAAAGTTAGCGTTTTAGCAGGAAGGACTTGATCAACCTGCTTCCCTCTCTAGCAATATGTCACGTCCCGCAAGTCACAATGCATTTGGTGATATCATGGACTCAACTGGCATGGTTGATCGTGAGTCCTTGGAGGGCTTGCGTTCTTCAGCTTCTACTCCTGGTTTGGTCGGGCTTCAGAACCATGGTGTAAATGTTTCTCATAGTTTTGCATCTGCTGTGGGTTCTTCTCGGTCAAGGGTGGCAACCCCTGAACTGCAGGTTATTGGGAGATCTGTTGGGTCTGCAGTTCCTCAAATGGATAATAAAGTTTTTTCTGTTGAGAAAAGTGGTATTGGCTTGGGCACCCAGAACGGTCACTCTTCCAATATGAACGATCTTACTGCTATGGTGTCTTCTTTATCAGGGTTAAATTTGTCAGGTGCTAGACATGCAGAGCAAGATAGTCTTTTGAAATCTAAGCTACATATGGAAGTCAATAATCATCCTGATGTTCTGTTAAGCACACCAAGCAATGTTAACTTGCCCACATTTAGTTCAAATGAGCAAGTCAATCTACTGAAAAAAACTGCTTCTTCTGCTAGTCTTTGCTCAAAAGTGCATTCTATGGGAAATGTAGCGAATTTGCCAAGTATCAACCTCACTGGCCTTGTTCCTGGTGCATATCCTGTAAACTCAAAATTGAGTACTGTTTACAATAATCATCTCGAGACAGGTCTCTCTCTGACTCTCTCTGACTCCTTTCTATGTGTGTATTTTTTTGAATTAATTTAAGCTCAGTGAAGTTTAGCCTTACGAGTTTGCTCTAACAGTTTGGTTTTTCGATTCCAGCTTTGAGGGGTCGCAGAGATGGACAAAGTTTAGATGAACTAGGAAATCAAGTTAGTCCTGAACTTCATTCCACAACTCTGGACCCACGGTTCATCCAATGCTTGCAGCAAAGTTCTGACTACTCAATGCACGGGATGAGTAGTTCTGGTGATCCCTTTCAAATGAGAAATTTCTCTGACACTTCGCATGGAAACTTAGAGGTACTTCGGAAAGCATATCTTGAGACACTTCTTACTCAACAAAAGCAACAATATGAACTCCCACTTCTGAGCAAATCTGGGCTTCTTAATCAGGGGTATCTTGGGAGTCAGCCATATGGTCTTGGCATGCCATATTCAGGAAAGCAGATTGCAAATTCCCCCCTTCCTTCTCTTGGATCTGGAAATCCACTGTTTGAGAATGAACGTATATTACGCTTAAATACTATGATGAGAAGTTCAATGGGAGGTTCTGGCAGCTCATGGCATGCTGATAGTGGCAATAACATGGAGGCAAGACTTGCTTCATCCTTACTAGATGAGTTCAAGAACAACAAGGCCAGACCTTTTGAACTTTCAGATATCATTGATAATGTGGTTCAATTCAGGTATGAATCTTGCACGTCAACTGTTGTTTCTTGTGACATGGCTCTGGAAGTCTGAATTGATAATCTGTACCTTAATGCAGTACTGATCAGTATGGTAGCCGCTTTATTCAGCAGAAATTAGAAACAGCTTCAGTAGAAGAGAAGACCAAGATATTTCCTGAGATCATTCCTCATGCCCGTGCCTTGATGACTGATGTCTTTGGAAATTATGTTATACAGAAAGTATGATTAGCATCTGTTACTGAACACTGAGTACTGTCAAAAATATGCTCTTTTTATTTGGTTATTGATTTTTGAATTTCATGCTTGACTTTGCACTATTGCAGTTTTTTGAGCATGGGACAGAGAGTCAAAGAAAGGAATTAGCTGGACAACTTACAGGTCATGTTTTACCTCTTAGTCTGCAAATGTATGGTTGCAGAGTGATTCAGAAGGTGCCTTTCTAGCCTTTTAGTCTCCTACTAGTCCCTTATTCATAGGCATTAACTTGTGCCTGACTCTAAAAATTTCATTTCTTCAATGTCTTGAATAAGGTCTTATTTCCCCTAGTCAAACCTTAGTGCTCTGTTTATAGGTACAGGTAACCTCTTTTTGGCATATCCATCATGAATTTTTGCTCAATTGTTTTTCAAACTGATGCATGCTTACTTTAGTATTAAGTAAATACTGGAATACTTGAGATGTTGTGTATGATTTTCCACTTTCTGCAGTATTGAAATTTGTCTGTTTGTTTTTTCATAGTCTAGTGGTACCTCTTCAAACATATAAGGTTTAATCATCCTTAGGTATATAGTCATTAGGATTCAAACACGAATCTGATTTAGTTCTTATTTGGTTTACAGTGAATGTTGACAAATACTTATTGTTGGAAGGTTAAACTTCAAAGGAACTGGCCTCCCCTTCCCCCACCCCCCCAAAAAAAACTCTTTATTATTTGTTTTTAGGTATGAGAAATGAATGCATTATTTCAAATCATAGCTAAATTTATTCACAGGCCTTGGAGGTGGTTGATGTGGATCAGCAGACTCAAGTGGTGTCAGAGCTTGATGGCGCAGTAATGAAATGCATACGCGATCAAAATGGAAACCATGTTATTCAGAAGTGTATAGAGTGTGTTCCTCAAGATAGAATTCAATTTATTGTCTCATCTTTTTATGGGCAAGTTGTTGCACTTTCTACTCATCCTTATGGATGCAGAGTAATTCAGGTTAGACCATTGAACATGGTATTCATTTTCCGTTGAGGCAGTGATGAGCTTTTTTTTCTTTTAGCACTTTATTTAACTGTAAACTGTTTGCATGGATGCTAACAGAGGGTTCTAGAACATTGTGATGATCTAAATACACAACAAATTATGATGGCTGAAATCATGCAATCTGTCTGCACTTTAGCACAGGATCAATACGGAAATTATGTTATTCAGGTATGTAGCATTCAGTATATGAATTTGTTTCATATAGATGATAGGAAATGCACATCAGCACTAGAGGTGCAGATTTTCTGCTCTGACACTTCTGCACTTATACGCGCACTTGTAATATGCATTATAGGTTGGTGACTTCGGTTGTTTTTTGATTTAAGAAGAGAGTGAAGTTCTTGTTTGAAATTTGACAAAGATATTCCTCTGCTTCTGTCTTGGTCTTAGGCTCATAGCCATTTGTTGGTAATCACTGACTCCTTGTTAAGAATGAAAGACTGAAATCTGTAGTAGTCATCTTCTAACAAAATTGTTGGATGTATGTTGCTTCCGTTATTTAACCAGAAAATAGTGTTTTAGATCTCATGCACAATGTTTATACTCTGTTAATGTGGCTTTCTTTATTATCATATCATTTTATGTCGAAAAGGTCCATAACTTTGGCATGTTCATGTTTCCCAAAATTAAATGAATACACTGTTAAGTAAGCTAGTAATTAGACATTTATTGCCCTTATATGTTCCGCCAGTTATTCCAGTTTCATATTTTTGTCTGAGTTAATGTATAGAGGTTTCATTATCAAGTGATATAGAACTAGTATTAGAGTCTTGGCCAATGTTGACATGCTAATATTATTCTGATAATTTGATTGAAGTTTGGGTTTCATCTTCTTGTCCTGATTTTTTAGCTGCAATAACAGATTGGATTTTGAGATGGCTTGCTTTTGTTTTGTTAGTTATCACTTGTGATACGTAAAACTTTTCCCCCCCTTTTTAAATAAATGTTAACTTCTTATTGTTTATACTCTTTTGATTATGACTGCTGTATCATAGCATATCTTATCTACATTATGTTTATTATTGTTTTCTAATTCCTTTGTCACATCTATAAAATACTCTTCTTTGGTAGCATATCCTGGAACATGGTAAACCACACGAACGGACTGATATTATCAGTAAGCTAGCTGGACAAATTGTTAAGATGAGCCAGCAAAAATTTGCTTCTAATGTTATCGAGAAGTGCTTGGCTTTCGGTTCTCCTGAAGAACGTCTGATTTTGGTGAATGAAATGCTTGGTACCTCTGATGAGAATGAGCCCTTACAAGTATGGCCCCTTTCATCTCTTAATTGTCAGAATTTCAGTTTTTCTGAGGGTGGAGATCTCATGTTACTTAATTTATTATCGCCTGATATTAGTGTGTAACTTGTATTATTATACAATCATAGTTGAAAAATCTGTTCATGCGTGTTCACTTTTTTTTTTCCTGATAAATGAAAATTAATTAATGAATTAACCTATATATAGAAATTTTGGTAAGTATTTTTGTTGTTTATCCTATGTACATTTACTATGCACTCCACATATTCTTTTTTGGAAACTTTTTGGGTTAGTTGGATTCAGATGCTTCTGCCCTTGGTAGAATCCCAGTTGAGACCCAGATAAAATGGTGGGGAGCTTCAGTTATCTGGCAAAAAAATGAGGCAGCAGGGTGTTGATGGAGTGTCTCCACTGGATGTCTATGCCACACACTTTAGGGTCTAAATATTTAGCCACTTTTTATTCATTTATTTACTCTCAATAGTTTTTAAATTTAATTTTTAAATCGATACCAAAGATAGCCTAAAGACAAAAAAGAAAGAAAACATCAAGCCTAAAATCCCCCCTGCCTAAAAAAGCTAATATAATATCATGTGGACCAATGGCCAACTTATCAGATATTAAACTGATAAGAACAGAGGTATAGGAATGGAGTAATTAGTGTTGGGAGAGCCACCTCCAATATGGGTCCGACATTATTCAAATTTGATTGGATATTAAAAAAAAAAATATTCAGTCACCCCCCACCAAAAATATAAAATAAAATAAAATAAAACTTTCCAATCTCTTTACTATCAATTGTACAAATTCCTCTGTAATAGTCGTGAGCAAAGCAATAGATAGAAGCCATAAAGACAATCCTATATCATAAAAGTGTAACTGTGTGAGGCCTTAAACTCTTGAAAATACGAACATTCCTCTCCAATGAAATTGTACTTGAGAACTGCATAAATTGCTCACTACCATGGAAGGATAACCTCCTTTTATGCTGTATGTCATTAAATTGTTTAAATATATCTGTTGAAATTATAGTGTGATTTGGTGGAAAATGGGATAAATAAAGAGAAACTGAATAATAATGTTGATACGAGAGATGTGTTACAAGACACTAACATTAGTGTTTCTAGTCCACTTTTTTATCAAATCAGAGGTGGTTAATGCATGATGATATGACATGAAATTTGCAGGCTATGATGAAGGACCCTTTTGGAAATTATGTTGTGCAAAAGGTTCTCGAGACTTGCGATGATCGAAGTCTCGAGCTGATCCTTTCTCGCATCAAGGTTCACTTGAATGCCCTGAAGCGGTATACTTATGGCAAACATATAGTTTCTCGTGTAGAGAAGCTCATAACTACTGGAGGTAAGGAATGCAGAGACTTCTTCCTTGTATAAATTTCCATTGCTTGGCCTTGTCTGTGAATTGTTTATGAAGCATCTTGATTTCTCATTTGCAGAAAGGCGCATAGGGTTGTTGGCCTAACTTACTACATCCTCAGGCATGCTAATTGAGGTCTTGAGGATAAGTAGTCCTAATCCTGTCACAACATAAAGGTCTTTCTTTTGTACAGCTAACGTGAATGTTAATATTACCAAGTTTCCTCTGCAAGCCTTGCCAATGTAAAGCATTGGAGATAAACAGTGTCAGCTGGGCCACTGGAATAAATTATTTTCCGTACTTTGCTTTATTTCGTTACTATTCCTGAACAGAAAATCTCCATAAGGAGAGTTAACTTAGGATGTCAAGATTAGAGTTATGGCAATGTGTATTTATTGTGTATGTATATGAGTTACATTGTCTGTAAAGAAAATAAAGGTATATGATTAATTGCAGTAACCAGAGTCAGTAGATGAGGCTCTAACTTTCTTTTCCTGCATGTAAATAATTTACTGCAAATTTCTTGGCTTTATCTTATCTCTTTGTATTAGAATTCAATTGCTCCACAAAGGAAAGTTAATTTAAATGAATTATACCCAAAGAGAAGTATTTTGTGTTTGCACGGGTTCCGATAGGATCCAGGAAATTTTTTTTATGTCCGCACATTTAGTGGGCAGGGTTCGGGGGCAGTGTTCTTAAATTTTTTTATAAAGAAAGTTTAAATTAACATTTGAACCCGCTCATAATGTAGTTGTTTCCAAAACAAAGGATGAAAAAATTATGGGAATGGGTAGACAGGGAGGAAAAATAAGTTTTCTCTCTAATCAATTTGTGTTGCTACGTTATTTTAATCATCTGCGTACGTTGCTACGTTGCTAATTAATATAAGAATAATTATCATTTTTGGCCCATAACAAAAAATCGGTCCCCATTTTAGTCTATTATAAAAAAATAGTCACCTGGTCTCTGAAATTTAAAGTGGATTTATTTTAGTCTTTTTGAGTGACTAACGTAGTTCTTTTTTAAATTTGTGAGGGACTACGATTTTAACTAAATTGATCCACTTTGAATTTCTTAGTGACCTTCTTGAGATTAATTTTTGGTAAGGAAATAAAGTGGAGACCATATTTTTTGTTAGGAACTTAAAATGATATTTACTCTTAATATAAATATTGATTCAAAAGACAAATAAGAACCTAGGTGATTAAAAAATAAATTGAAATCTAAAACTTTGTGTCCGCACTTGCGAACATATGCGCCTATCTGCGTCCGCCAGTGCCCTAAACAATTCCACTCCACCCATTAAGATTACGAACCCAATAAACACCTAAATTTATATTTGTTAAAGAGTAATTTCTACTTGGTTTTAGATTCTGGAGTAATGTCAAACAATACCAACTGTATCCTACAAAAAATTATGCTATTATATTACTTCCGCTGAATTCGGTTATTTGTAATGTTTTAAGATATGGTTTTTTTACTTGCAGCATCATGAACGAATTTTACATTTCTGATCCACCCTGTCCCGTCCTTTTTTGGGGTATTGGATGAATTCTAGATATTATCAGAATCCTTATTTTACGCTTTTCATTAAGAGTGACTGAACAATTAAGAATGAAGAAAATTGTTCAGATATAGCATATAGCCATTTTGTAGGGAAAGTTCCAGAAATAATTACAGCTTCTGTTATTATGCCTTAAGGTACGTGTTTGAATGGGATATATTTTTGTTCATCAAATGGGATATATATATATATATATATATATATATATATATATATATATATATATATATATATATATATGGGTCAGGATCATTTTACATCAATGTAAGTTACACTCTCAATCTTGACCATTGATCCACTTGTATCCAATGGCTCGAATTACTAAAAAATTTGAGCCCTTAGATATAAGTGAAATCAACGGACAAGATTGAGAGTGTAATTTACACTGATGTAAAATGATCCTGACCCTATATATATATAGTATCCTTTGACACCAGTGTCAAATTTCAAACTTGACACCTCATCTGATAGCTATTAGATCAAAAAAGATCAATGATATCACATGTTTACAATTCAGAGTTGTTGATCTTTTTTTATCTAACGGCTCTCAGATAAGATGTCAAAGGATCTTACCTCATATATATATATATATATATATATATATATATATATATATATATATATATATATATATATATATATATATATTTAGCATATAGAGCAACTGAATTCCCACGTCCAAGAACAATGCAATTATAAAACGTGAGAACGGCCAAAACCCAATATACAAGGCCAAAATTATAGTGAAAGGCCGTAATCAAAAGGAAAGAGTTGATTTTGACTAAATTTTCTCTTCTATGTTGAAAATGACTTCGGGCAGAATTGTTTTAGCCATGGCGGCATCAATGGACCTCAAAGTTGAACAAATGGATATGAAGACAGTATTCCTTCATGGCGACCTTGAAGAAGAGATATATATGGAGCAACCTGAAGGGTTTCGAGCTACAAAAAAAGAAGAGTTGGTCTATCATTTGAAGGAGAGCCTATACGATTTAAAGCAAGCACCTCAGAGTAGTATAAGAAGTTTGAATCTTTCATAACAGAACACAAGTTTGTGAAGACAGAGGTCGACCACTGCGTATTTGTTAAAAGGTATGAGGCCGAAGACTTTCTTATTTTGCATTTATATGTTGATGACATGCTTATTGTAGGTCAAGACAAATCGAGGATAGCCGCCCTGAAGAAGGCGTTAAGCTCATCCTTCGCAATTAAGGATCTCAGCCCTGCAAAGCATATTCTTGGAATCAATATAATCAGAGAATGACAAAGAAAGCTATTGTGGCTAAGTCAAGAAAAATACATTGAGAACATTCTGAAAAGATTTAGCATGAGTGAGTCCCCCTTATCCGGACACATAAAGCTAAGCCAAAAGCAATATCCGAGGTCTAATGAAGAGAAAGAAGAAATGTTGAAGATCTCGTACCAGTTCACCGTCGGAAGCTTGATGTATGCAATGGTTTGCACGAGATCCGACATGGCGTATGCAGTTAGAATGATGAGCTGGTATTTATCTAACCCCGGTAAAAAGCATTAAGAAGCCGTCAAGTGGATTTTCAAATATCTCAAAGGAATAAAAAGTTTATGCCTCCGATTTGGAGAAGGTAAGACCGAGATGAAGGGCTTTACAGATGCTAACTTAGGGGGAGATGCCGACTCAAGGAAGACAACCATAGGATATTTGATGGCTTTTGCAGGAGGAGCAGTCTCCTAGCAATCAAAACTGTAAAAACATGTGGCACTTTCGATGATTGAGGCTGAGTACATAGTCGCTACTAAGGCTTGCAAGGAAATGTTGTGGATGAATAAGTTTCTTCTAGAACTCGATCATGATCAAGACAGAGTCGGGCTGAAATGTGACCACCAAAGCGCTATTCATCTGGCGAAGAACTCAACCTATCACTCCCACACTAAACGCATTGGCGCGAGGTATCACTGGACCCAGGTTGTAGTAGAGGATGGATAGCTCGAACTCGTCAAAGTGCACACTGACCTTAATTAGTCCAAAGTGCTGACAAAGCTGTTAAGAGCAAAGAAATTTAAAGACTGCTGTGAGAGTGTTAGGCTGTTGTTAAACCCGACATATTAAAGTCAGAGTGAGGAGATTTGTTGGGGTGGTTCCTCGATTAATGCTGGCATGCACCACATTTATTGGTGCAGGCTCAAGGTCTACCCAACCAACTCAACCACCAAAATCATTCAAGAACATTCTAGAAGAAGGTGGAGGGTTCCTCTCGCCTTATATAAACACTTGAAGACTCTTGTAATAGATTAGAGATTTTGAAAAAAGCTTAGAGCTTAGAATTTGAGAACACCTCTAGAGAGAAGTTTGACGAGTGATCTACTTAGAGACATTTGAGAATACCACCATCTTTGATGAGTTTGATTGTACCTTTAGTGTAACTAGGGAAGCTTGACTCTTTATAATCTTTCTTATTCATAGTGAGATTTTTTGGACTAGTGTCCCGTGATTTTTACTTCTTCACATAGAAGAAGTTTTTCCAAGTTAAAAATCTATTGTCTCTCAATCTCTTTCCTCGGTGCATTTTTCTTTTTCGCTATGTGTTAGCTGACCTGGCGACTACAGGTCGACCTTTGACTGCCGAGCTCAGAGATCGACATGCCAACCTGTGAATCGCTTATGTGCTAATTTGAGGGATTGACGTTCCAACAAAAGCAACATCATTTTGGTTAATAAGATATAAAGTTATTTCTTATAATAGAAAAACATTAAACCCTTACAATTAATAATGAGTCTATTTAAAAGTTGTGTTTTCTTTTTAATTAATTGCAGTCAATTTTTCTTTCTCATGTAAGGAACAAAATTAGGAGATTCTAGTTTACACGCATTTCTCCATTTTGTATTAATACTTTTTTTTTATAAATGTATTAATACTTTTCAATAAAGAGATAAATAAATTGGAAAATCTTTGAAAATAATGAAAATAATTGAAATATTTTTAATTATGATTATATTTGTCTTCTGGGAGTTGATATTCTCATCTAACATAAAATCATCTAAAATAATTACTAATTATTCGTAAATAAATTAACGGGACAAGAGAACGAATTATGATAAATAATAAGAAATTAATAACATTTGATTTATCTATGAACTTTTGAGATAATTTCACATCAGAAGTCCAATCACATTTTTTCGTGTCCCTATTTTGTCATGTATTAGATACTTGGAGTCTTTCTTGAATTGTTTCATACTTGATTTGTATACTTTCTCTATGTTGATTTTAGCTTAGTAAAAAAATTATTCTACCTTATTGACAGAAGTATTTAGTCAAGACTAATAAATTTATATGGGATCCGGTATTTTTTTCAATATATTTATAAATGAGAATACCTGATATTAGATCATTGCACACACATGTAAATGGCATTTGTCAAAGGAGTGATATGTGTGCACAGTAACAACATAATAATATATGAGAAAGATTAATCTATATATACTTTTAGATTTTATCTTTTATTTATAGAATTTACATGAGTAATAAAAGTATGTGCTTTTAAATTTTCATAGTTTATGGGCCCAATATACCATTGTATTACTATCATGATATAATTGTCATCAATAAGAAGATTTTTTTCTGATTTATATGATTTTTCTGTTACATTGTCCTTTATTGAGCCTTCAAATATATGGGCCTTTTATAGTAACAAAAACATTGATGTTTAAGTCCTGATTGAAGATTTATTTGGCATTTTGGTTTGGTTTACCTTTTGCGTTTTGGTGAATAATCTCTTATGGATCTCATTTCCCTTTAACATGATATCTAATGCTTTAAAGAAAGTTCTTACTGGTCAAGCATTGGTGTAGTTGGTATTACTATAAATTTTTTAATTATTACGTATTTGTTAATAGTTGAGGACAAAAATAAAATTGGAGGCCAGAAAGATTTTGGAACACGAACTAAAATATCACTGTTCACTAATTTTTTTACCTAAATATCATGCGAATAGTGTTATTTTTCAATCTGTCATGAGGGCAAATTCGCTACCCGGTGTAGCGAACTCGGTTTGCTGACGTGTCACATTTTTAGTGGATAACAAGTATCAATTTTTAAATAAAATAAAAAAAAAAATGAAGTTCGCCTACCATGTAGGCGAACTTGGTTAAAATCAAGTTATTGTCCACTAAAAACGTGACACGTCAGCAAATCGAGTTCGCTACACCGGGTAGCGAACTTGTCCCCGTGGCAGATTGGGAAATAACAATGTTCGCGTGGCATTTATATCACGATCCAAAGAACTCATGAAGTGAAGAAAATGAATGTATGCTTTGATACTCAATAATACAGAAGCATTTATACAGAGAGAAGGTAACTCTCAGTTAAGAGAAAACTAACTAACTGATCACTAACTAGCTTTCCGTAAAAGAAGGAACTAATCTAACTAATTATGAAACTAACTCTAACTAACAGAAGTTAAGCTAACAGATAAATAAAGCATATGTGCATCTATATTATTCTCTTCAGCCCCCCTCAAGGTGGGAGATGTGCATCAAACAGCCCCAACTTGCCAATTAAATCCTTGAACAGTCGTGGAGCTAATGGTTTAGTGAATGAATCAGCTAATTGCTCAGAACTGGAAACGGGTAGCAAGTGAATAAGCCCACTATTGATTTTCTCACGAACAATATGACAGTCGATTTCGATATGCTTTGACCTCTCATGAAAGCTTGGATTATGGGCTAGGTGTATAGCAGATCGATTATCACAAAACACTGCCATTGGTTGCATCAATTGTACCCCTAAATCAGTGAGAAGGTACTTGAGCCACTGCAACTCACATGTTAAACTTGCTAGTGCTCTATACTCAGCTTCAGAGGACGAACGAGAAACTGTGTTTTGTTTCTTTGATCGCCATCCAATCAAGGAAGAGCCAAAGAATAAGCAATATCCAGTGATTGAACGCCTTGTATCGGGACAAGTTGCCCAATCCGAATCCGCAAAAGCACTGACTTTGGATTCATTTTTAGCTGCAAACCAAAGCCCTTTACCTGGGGTGCCTTTGAGGTATTTCAGAACTCGAGTTGCTGCCTGCATGTGAAGATCCGTGGGATTCCCAACATGCTGGCTCAATTGTTGAACAGCATAGCTAATGTCTGGCCTTGTTGTTGTTAGATACAGCAACCTTCCAACCATCCTTCTATAGCTGCTAGGATCTGAGCAGGGTGGACCTTTATCTTTTTCTAACTTCGTCCCAAGTTCCATTGGAGTAGAACATGGCTTAGATCCTAAGAACCCTCCATCTGCAACAATTTCAAGTGCATATTTTCTTTGATTAATAATAATCCCATTTGAGGAACGAATTATTTCTAACCCAAGAAAATAATGGAGTGCTCCTAAGTCTTTGATACGGAACTGATCATCAAGAAATTGTTTAACAAATTTGATTTCCCCCTCATCATTCCCAGCTAATACTATGTCATCAACATAGATGAGAAGGGCTGTGAATGAACCATTCCTCGATTTGATGAGAAGAGAGTGATCTGCTTCAGATTGAGAGTAGCCAATGGATCTCAAGGCAGAAGTAAGCTTGGAGTACCATTGTCTACTAGCTTGTTTCAAGCCATACAAGGATTTTTGCAATCGACAGACTTGATTAGGCTTCGGACATGTGATTCCAGGAGGCAACTCCATATACACCTCTTCATGTAAATCACCATGAAGAAACGCATTATTGACATCCAGTTGCTCCAGTATCCAACCATTTGTGGCAGCTACGGCCAGAAGAGTGCGGATGGTAGTGATTTTGGCCACTGGAGAAAAAGTGTCTAGGAAGTCAACACCTTCAAGTTGAGTGTAGCCCTTGGCAACCAAACGAGCTTTGTAACGCTCAACATGTCCATTAGCATGATATTTGACTTTAAAAACCCATTTGCACCCAATTGGTTTCTTGCCAGGAGGGAGATCAATGAGTTCCCAAGTGTGGTTTTGTTCAAGAGCAGATACTTCTGTTGTCATGGCATCACGCCAACACTGATCTTTGACAGCATCAGAATAAGACCGTGGCTCAACTATTGTTTGAAGGTTAAAGCATAAGGTTTGGTGAGGAAGAGAACATCTGTCATAAGATAAGACAGATGAAAGAGGATATGCAGATGAGGATGCAAAGGAACAATGGAAGTCTTGTAGATAAGGTGGAGGTTTTCTGGTACGGGTGGAGTGGCGAGTATGGGTGGTAGTAGGTAGAGAAGGGACAGAAACAAGGCTGTCATTGGGAAGAGAATCAGTAAGTGGAGGGGGAAAAGTGGTTGTGATGTCTGACAAAGGTAAGTCACGGGTAGGAAATGTGGGAGTGATTTGAGGGTGGGAAAAGCCATCTATCAAGGATGTAGCTAAAGGCAAGTCACGGGTAGGGTTTGTGGGAGTGATTTGAGGGTGGGAAAAGTCATCTATCAAGGGTGTAGGATGGGAAAAGGAAGTAGGTATGACTTGACTATCATTACTTTGTACATCACTGTCATGAGAGGAAAATGGGAAGCATTGTTCATGAAACACCACATTTCGAGAAATAGAGATCTCATGTGAATGAAGATCATATAGTACATATCCCTTGGTCCCTTCTTTGTACCCGAGAAACATGCACTTTCTAGCTCTTGAACTGAACTTGTTTCTGCTAGAAGATAAGGTACTGGCAAAACATAAACAACCAAATACTCTTAGGTGGATCAATACTGGAGGAGCATTATAAAGAAGCTCATATGGAGTGTTGTTCTGCAGTAAATGGCTACTCAGTCGATTGATCAAGTGCACAGCATGTAGAATGGAAAAAGACCAAAACTGCAATGGCATTCTGGCTTGAAACATCAAAGCACGAGCTATGCTAAGGAGATGTTGGTGTTTCCTTTCTACTACACCATTTTGCTGAGGACACTCCACACAAGAAGTTTGGTGGATAATTCCTTGACTAGCATAAAAATCATTCATATAGAACTCTTGTCCATTATCACTCCTTATTGTCTTAATGGAAACATCAAACTGAGTTTTAACCAGTGTAACAAAATTCTGTAGATGCTTTCTGGTTTCCCCTTTATTTTGCATTAAAACCACCCAAGTATATTTGGAGTAGTCATCAACAACAGTCAAAAAATATCTGTGTCCAGTAAGGGAAGGAACAGAAAATGGTCCCCAAATGTCTACATGAATGAGTTCAAATGCTTTGGAAGCTCTAGTGGTACTCACACTATATGGCAGTTTTCTTTGTCTTGCCATATGACATATGTCACAGGGAGTACAACTTTTATTACATTTCATAAAAGGAAATTTATTACACATTGCCCTCAATACAGAATCTGAGGCATGCCCAAATCGCAAATGCCACAATGTAGAGGCATCATTGAGTGTGTTATTGACACATCTGCTATCAGTAGGAATAGCATCAGAACTGGAAGCTTCTCCCAATTTCTTGCTATTGTGTGTCTCCAATTGAAACAATCCATTGCATAGCCTAGCTAAACCAATCACTTGCTGTGACTTGATCTGTTTAATGCAACAAACAGTGTCACGGAAAGTAAGTTCACAATCAAGTGATTTAACTAGCTTTGCAACTGAGATGAGATTAACACAAAAATCAGGAACAAACAAAACATCAGGCAAATGCATGTTCTGCAATATTTCAACAGAACCAGATTGATGAGCTAAAATCTTTGAACCATCAGGTAGAGTGATTGAAACTGGACTGATGTTATGCAAGGAAGTGAAATGAGACAAATTACAAGATATATGATCCGTTGCTCCAGTATCAAGGATCCAATGTAAATTTGTCTTACCAGAATTCTGAGTTCCAGAAGGTGTAGCAAGGGCTGTGGAAGATGTATGGATCATGTTCACAGTATGGTTGCTCTCTTCTTCTCCATTGTGAACTTTTGTTTGTTGCAGCATATTCAATATATTTTGGTACTGTTGTTGAGTCATAAACATAGCATCTTGTGACTCATTTCGTTCAGCTTTTTCGTCACCAAGGGCTGAATTGGCAGAAGCATTTCTAGGCTTTGATTTGAACCCAGGTGGATATCCATGTTTCATATAACATGTATCCACTGTATGGTTGGTTCTTCCACAGTGCGTGCATAGCTTATTTCCACGTGGTTTTGCACCTCTATCCTTGCTGAAGTTGCCATTTCTACGACGCTGATCTATTGAATATGCTTTTGGTTCCATGGCTGAAACTTCATGAACCTCAGAATTGAATTGACGTTCTTGTTGTGTGACAAGTGAAAACGCCTTGTTCATGTTGGGTAGCGGTTGAATAAGCATGATCTGTGAACGAACATGTGAAAACTGATCATTCAAGCCTTTGATAAACCTGATTACTTGATCGCGTTCTCGTCCGGCTCGTATTTCTTCAAGAGCTCCACAGTGGCATCTTGGCAAGGGATTGAGATTATCCAATTCATCACAGAGTGTCTTCATTTCTGTATAGTAATCAGAAACACTTCTTTCTCCTTGATGTAGACGCTGAATTTCCTCTTGAAGATCAGCAACTCTGAATACGTCAGACTGGGAAAAACGTTCAGAAAGATCACGCCACACATCAGCAGCATGTTCAATCCACAATATCGACTTTGAGATTGACTCTTCTATGGAACGATGGATCCAGGACAATACCATCGTATTGCATCGTTCCCAAGCTGGAAACAGAGGATCCTGGTTACCGGGAGAAGGAAGACTTCCATCCACGAAACACAGCTTATTTTTCGAAAGTAATGCCATTTTCATGGCACGCAACCATGTATGGAAGTTGCGTCCATTCAATGGAGGAGATACAAGAGCCAAGGAAGGATTTTCGCTCGGATGCAGGTACAAGGAGTTCGCTGGATTCAGTAAATGATCTGGAAGGGTGCTCTGGTTCGCCATTAGAGAAGAATGAAGTTGAAAGAGGAAGAAAGAGAGATTGCGATACCAGAGCTCTAATGCTCTGATACCATATCACGATCCAAAGAACTCATGAAGTGAAGAAAATGAATGTATGCTTTGATACTCAATAATACAGAAGCATTTATACAGAGAGAAGGTAACTCTCAGTTAAGAGAAAACTAACTAACTGATCACTAACTAGCTTTCCGTAAAAGAAGGAACTAATCTAACTAATTATGAAACTAACTCTAACTAACAGAAGTTAAGCTAACAGATAAATAAAGCATATGTGCATCTATATTATTCTCTTCAATTTAGGTAAAAAAGTTGGTGAACAGTGACATTTTGGTCACTGTTCCAAAGATTTTGCCATGAGTACACTAGGTATTTTAAAGGGTTTTATTAATCTTTTGTTAAAAGAAATAAGTTATCTCATGTCATAAAAATTTGTCTGAAAAAAGAAAAAGGAAAAAAAGAAGAAAAGGATGATACAGTTATCGAAGAGTGTGTAGGAGATGAACTTATCTCATGTAGCATGAGAATAGTTTTTCCCTATTTAAAATTACCAAACTATAAAGAGTTCGTTTTTTCTGCAGTTACTGCAGATAAGTTATCTGTAATTCCAATACGATGTCGTTTTGAGGCAGAAATCATAGTATTTTTGTAATTTTAATATATTTCAGGATTATAATAGTCTTTATATTTATGATTTCAATACTAAAGCAACGTCATTTTGGGAATAAATACAGATAACTTATCTGCATTAACTTGCGAAAACATTTTTTTCCAACTATAAAATCGTGTTTGTTTTAACTTTATGTTTAAATGACCGTACTACAAATTTTTTACGTCATCATCACGTCCATTCCTATTCCAATGTTAGATGCACTCGTCGTATATTCTCCAAGGATTGTTTCGAGAAACTCATTTATTTTATCCATACACCACGGTCACGCTACGAGTCACGTCTATTCACATTTTTCTCTTCTTTCTCTTTTATTTTTTATTTTTTGGTGAAAACTTTCTCTTTTATTTTATCTTAGTTGACTTGTGGTCAATTAGTCTAGTCAACTATGGTCTTTCTCCCTGACAGTGTTAGTTGCTCAGAACCTTCGTTTTCTTTTCCTTTTTATTTTAGTTGACTTGTGGTCAATTAGTCTAGTCAATTATGGTCTTTCTCCCTGACAGTGTTAGTTGCTCAGAACCTTCGTTTTCTTTTCCTTTTTATTTATGAGTTTTATATTTCTCATGTTAAATGAGAATTGAAATTTCATGTTATAGAGATAAAAAATATGTGAGACCCATGTGTTAGAAAAAATTAGATGTAGGACCCATGTCAGCATGGACATCGAAGGATGTGTAGGAAATTTTGAATTCTCATATTAAATGAGAAATATAAAACCCTTTATTTATTACATATTTCTATAATAATTTTATGGGATTTATTACTCACCTTTAATAGGAGATAACTTCCATCATGCTATATAAATAAATTATGTGAATCTCATCATTTAAAAAAAATGACATAATTTTTTATGTTTCACCAACATAAGATAATTGTCTCATATGAAATAAGACAATTTAAACCCTAATTTTATTTGTAAACTTTTATTTATTTATTTATTTATTTGAATAAATTGACCCGTCAATTTGTCATAAAATGGAATGCATTTATTATATTTTGAGCTCAATTTTAAGAGATGCGTTAATATTTTCCATCTCACTTTTGACAAGTTGACAATGGGTCACACACTCACACTGCGGTCAGTTTTTGTCTAAATTATTGTATTTTTTTTTTTAATTTTTAAGTTGCTCAATACAAAAGAAAAATTGGACCCAAGAAATATTTTATATATGTAATAATGAAGGGTTTTATTAAGTTATGTTACATAATTTAAGTGTTGTTTTCAACTCTCATGTCAAAAAGGAGAGAGAAAGTGGAATGATGAAAGAGAAAGAAAAATATGTGGACCCCACCTCTTTAATGTGTGTAGGAAAATGAAATTATATTATGTTACATGATAAACATAAAATTCATGGATCAGTTGTGCAAGTACGGACCAGTATTGGTTGCGCGTACATGACAAATTAGAGTTTAAATTAGTCAATAATTTCGGCTGAAGAGTTTTTATGTTTTAATCGTTGGAAATTCTGGAGTGTTATTGGTAGATGTCAGACATTAGTAATTACACAATTCAAAGTGGAAAGAAATGACAGATCGAGTTACACGCTAGGTACAACCCTTTGGTAGTCTGTTCATCATTTGTCTTGAATTCACTGAATATTTTATGGGTAAATGAATTCTTACGTTATTTCATCTAACATAACAATTTTTACTATCATATTTAAGAGAATAGAGAAAAAAGAAAAATAGAGAAAGAAAAATTAAAATATGAGACCCACGTATAATTGTGAAAGTAGAAATTTTTTGTTACATCATCTAACATAATAATTCATTTATCTATATTTTAAAGGGTAAATAAAATATCATGTTACATTATATAAGATGGAGAAACTTATATTTATAAAATTTTTATTTATAAATTCTTATAAATTATACTAAATATGATCAGTCATATTTCAATCAAGAATGTATATTCAATGTAATTCGTAAAGAAAATTTATAAACAGATCATTTCTTGTATAACATATATTTCTAGAGTTTTATGTTTGTTATATTACATGATGTAACATAACAAATCTACCCACACATTTGAGAAGAGAGAGGAAAGAGAAGAAAGGAGTGAAAAAAAATCAAGAGATAGAACCCACAAAAAATTGTGTGTGTAACAAGATTATGTTACATCATATAACATAACAATAATAAAGCCCATATTTCTATCCACACAATTATATGTGAGCCTCATCTTCTATTTTTTTCCCTCAATTCTCTCCTTTTTTTTGTCTTCTCAATTATTTGTGTAAAAGTATCCTATTACATAATGTAACATAATATTTGATTTACCCTATTTTAAATTAGGATTTTATATTTCTCATTTAATACGAGATTAAAAAAATTCTTACACATACATAATTCAAATGGGTTCCATTATAAATAAAAAATAAATAAAATATTATACGCAAAACAATTTTTCATTAACATAAGAAAACAATTCTCCTATAAAAGGAGAAAGTGTTTTCCGTTTAAATTATGGGTTTTCATTTTATCCTTTAACATGACACAACAAACTTTTCTACACACACAATATTTTATTGGGCCACACTTTTTAAAAAAAATAAATAAAAATAAAAATTAAGGCACACAAAATGAATCTCTATACATTACACAATCACTTTTCCTACAATATAACTCTTATAAAATCTTTAAATTATCTAGCTATAAAAGTTGTGTTTGTTTAAACTTTATGTTAAAAGGAAAAAAAGACTCCTGTTGTTATTGCAAAAGTCTCTTCTCATGCCACAAATTTATTGTTTTGCGTGCATCACTTTTTTTTTTTATAAAAATGATGGGTTCACAAATTCTTGTATCTATTGCACACATTGAGAACTTCTTTGGAGAAGATATGGCTCTATTTGAGTGTGGTTTTTAAAATCTGTTTTTTAGTTTTCAGAAAAAAAAAATTAAAAAATTCATTTGACAAGATTTGTTTTGTAAAAATTGTTTTGAAAATTATAGATATTTTTTTATTTTTAGAATCAAATTTAGAGAACATGTCTGAGTTGTTTTGTTTTCTGTTTTGGTTTTTAACTTTCAAATAAAAAAACATAGAAAACAATTGTTTCATAACTATTTTACAAAACAGTTTTAAGAACAAAAAATTCAGAACACAATCAAACACCCTATATCCCCCAATGTTAAAGGGAAAGTGACCATTTTGCCACGTTTGGACAAAAAATTTACCAGACTGCCATGCCAACAGTAAATTTTGTCAAAATGCCACGCGGCATAATTCGCTACACAGTGTAGCGAAATATGCCACGTCAGAACCAAAAATGCCACGTGTCAAATTTTCATAAATTCGCTACTTAAGGTAACAAATTATGCCAAAATGTTAAAATTTGGCATGTGGCATTTTTGGTTCTGATGTGGCATATTTTGCCATACTGTGTAGTGAATTATTTACATGCATAATTCGCTACACTGTATAACGAATTATGACGCGTGGTATTTTGGCAAAATTTACTGTTGGCGTGACAGTCTGGTAATTTTTTGTCAAAACGTAGCACTTAGGCCACTCTCCGAATGTTAAATGACTCAAACTATCACTCTCACGCATAACTATTCCTATGTCAGAAACACTCACGTACATTCTCCAACGATGGTTTAAAGAAGTCATTTATTTTTAGAGTTTATCATTTATCATTTAACATGATCATAAAAAATTTTCTACACACAATATTTTATGGGGCCCACACTAAAAAAAAAACTTCTGGAATGCAAAACGAATCTTTATAACATAACACAATCACTTTTCCTACAATATAACTCTTATAAAATCCTTATTTTTATCAGAAATATTATTCTCCTATCATATAAAATAATTTTTTTCATGTTCTTTCACTTCAATTTTCACATTTTACATTTTTTTCTTATTATGATGGGACTCACCTATTTTCTATTTTCTCTCTATAACACAAAATAACTATCTTCCATAAGAGAAGTAATAAAATCTTATTTTATTTATACACAACGGTAACGTCTTTCTATCCTCTCTCTTTTATTTTATCTTAGTTGACTTGGGGTCAATTAGTCTAGTCAATTATGATTTTCCTTTGTTAGTTCTCCGAAACCTTCATTTCCTTTTCATTTATTCCATATTTTTGTATTAATTTTATGATATAAAAAGCTGTGATGGTCCTTGTCTTGCCGTGCGGTTAAAGATTTTTTGGTGGCATGTATAAGATTTGATAATATAAGTTTGGGTTTTTATTCTATTATTTAACATGATCATAAATTTTTTTCTACATACATAATATTTTGTGGGGCCCGTATATTTAAAAAAAAATTCTGGCTCGCAAAACAAATCTCTATAATATTACACAATCACTTTTCCTACAACATAACTCTTATAAAACCCTATAAGTTTATATTATACATTATGATATTTTTTATTATTTGGTATAATCATTGTATACTATAAGCTTATATAGCAGAATTTCTTAATATATCAAAATGATGTATAATTTAACCAGACCTAACAAGATAAGATTAGGCCTGATAAGGAATTAATGTATTTAAATCACGACCACTGCAATTATCAAAAATTTAATGTATTATTTTAATATTAATATATTAAAAGAAAAATAATTTCCCAATATATTATTTTTAAAATATTGGAGATTTTTATTTTTATAAAATTAAATATATTTTTTGGACACACTAATCAATAAATTTTTATAAAATTAATTTCATATGACATATTTTCAAGAAATATATAAATATTTTCATCAAAAATATTTATTTTTATCCTATTTAGTATTATATAGTGCATTATTAAACACTGAATGATGTTATCTTATACAATACATTATATTGTATAATATTATGCCAAAAGCTGGGTAATATTAAAATTTAATTAGGCTTTATATAATCAGACCTTATACTATCAGATCTTATACTATTATATATTATCCTATATTGTGTACCAAACATGCCTTGAGGTAAAGACATAATTAGTCAGTTCAACTTTGTCATTTTATCTTTAATTGTGGCTAAGTGTCTTGCTGAAAAAAATATTTTGATTACTAAATATATTTTCTCATTTCACCAAAAAAAATATATATATTTTCTCTTAATTTATATTTTACTTAAATTTATTATACATAATTATTCTATAATTATAAATATTTTTTTTCTTCAATTTATAATATTCTTCATAGTTTGTCTAAACTTTAAGATTCTCGTGCAATATACATCATAGTTATTATTTATCGTGTAAATCCAATAGACATGACCTGTATTAATTTGAAGAGTATCATCATTTGTTTATAAGATAGACACTCAAACCACACGCAGACATGGATCTACAACTTGATAAAGATTATTAAAATATCTTGTTATTATTTATCATACGATCAACGGTCAACGAGACAATTTAACGAGCAAATACTATGTTAGGATTAACGTTCCACCTAAAGGTCAGTCCATTTTGCGTGATTTAAACGTTGTAATTGATTCAAATGATTTTATATGTAATTTTTTCTAGGTTTTATAAGAGTTATGTGGTAAGAAAAGTGATTGTGTTATGTTATAGAGATTCGTTTTGCGTACCGAAGTTTTTTTTTTGTTGCGGGCCCCACAAAATGTTATGTGTGTAAGAAATATTTTGTGGTCATGTTAAATGATAGATGATAAACCCTTTTTTCTATGTAAAAATATAAGACCAATTTCTTTCTTTTAAAATAAATTAACCAAATTTCTAAAGGTAGTTCATTTGGCCATTGAAGATTTACTTGTGTGTGGAGGGTTCAAACCTTGGCTGGCTGAAAGGTCTTTTTAACTGAATTCCTAAGCCAAACAACTTGAGCTAGTGGCACAAACTTTCATATTATGTACAACAACGGGGATTAGTCTTATTCTCATTCAATTAGGTGGAAACATAGTTGGGAAACCATTTTTTTTTCCCCCTACATAGATTGGAAATTTCTTAGTGGTAGATGTCAGACATTTGTAATTACACAATTCAAAGTAGGAAGAAATTACAGATCGAGTTACATGGTAGGTAGAACCCTTTGGTGGTCTGGGTATTTAATGTTCATCATTTGCCATGAATAATACACGGGATATTTTAAATGGATCCATTTATAATATTATTTTTTTTATAAATTATATTAAGTATGACCGGTTATACATTTTTTATTGAAGTATGATCGATCATACTTAGTGTAATTTGGAAGAGTTTTGTAAACAAAAAAAAATTGTAAATATAACTTTCATTATTTTAAATTACTGTACTATTAAATTTTTATCTGTTTAAACTTTGTGTTTAAATGACTGAACTACAAAAATTTTACATCTTGGTCACGTCCATTCCTATTGCTATGTTAGATATTTCACCTATATTCTCCAAAGATTATTTGGAGAAACTCATTTATTGTATCCATACATCACGGTCATGTCTATTCTCATTTTTCTATTCTTTCTCATTTATTTTATGTTAGTTTACTTATGGTCAATTAGTCTAGTCAATTATGGTCTTCCTTTGTTAGTTGTCCAGAACCTTCCTTTTTGTTTATTTCGTATTCTTGTATTAATCTTATTTTATGAAGAGGTGTGATGGTCCTTGTCGATGAGTTAACCCAATTCAATTCAATTTTGTTGTTTTATCGTTAATTGTGGTTAAGTGTCTAGCTGAAAAAATCTTTGAATTACTAAATATATTTTCTCTTAATTTATATTTTACTTAAATTTATTATACATAATTACTTTAAGTTACTCGTGCAATTAACATCATAGTTATTAGTCATCATGTAAATCCAATAGCCTTATATTCTTACTCTCGCATTTGTTAATACAATTTAATTTATTATTTGATTAACTATGTGCAATGGTATCGTTGTGTAACTTGTGTTAATTTTGAAATATAGGTTGTATTAATTTAAAGAGAATCATCATTTGTTTAATGGAGATAAGTTATCTCGTGTCATAGAGAAAAATTCGTGGGCTCCACCATCTAAAAAATAAAAATAAAAGAAAAAAAGTGATACAATTATCGAAGGATGTGTAGAAGAGAAAATTACCACACATAATATAAATGTAATTTTTCCATAAAATAAACACTCAAACGACACGCAGGTTTGGACCTACAACTTGATAAAGATTATTAAAATATCTTGTTATTATTTATAGGGTTTTGTAATTCTCATTGAACATGAGAAATCATTTTTTCCTATACACCTTTCGATTTTCGTGCTGACATGGGTCCCACATGTAATTTTTTTAACACATGGATCTCACATGCTTTTTATCTCTATAACATGAGATTTCTATTCTCATTCAACGTGAGAATTATAAAACCCTTATTTATAACACGATCAACGAGTCAAACGAACAAATACTACACGATTAATGTTCCACCCAAACGTCAGTCGATTTTGCGTGACTTGAGTGTTGTAATTAACAATACTGACAAAAAATTTCATATATAATTTCTTCTATCTAAAAATATAGGTATAGCTTATTCTACCTATTAATTTTTCTGCATATATTTGCAGAAAAATGATATTTTAAAGTGATACGTAAAAATAGGCAGAAAAATGGTAAGTAGAATAACCTATCAAAAATATAAGACCAAATTCTTTCTTTTTCTGAAAAAAAAAAAGATTTTCCAATGGCGATTTCAATTTACCATTTGTCTAAGTATTTCTAAGATAAATAAATTTATTAATAATTAAAGAAAAGTGTCAATAATAAAGAATTATAAATGTCGATAGTCTTACCATTTATTAATTAATTCAAGAAAAAAATTATTAAAAACTTCATACACTAATTTAAATCATTTAGAATTTGTATAAATTTGTGCATAATAATACTTTAGAATAAACTATATTTTAAAATTAATAAATTATATATTTAAATATATATATTTTAAAATAATTTTAAAGAGTGGAGTTGCATTGATTTGACCCGTTTATCCTCACCTTAAGTTTTTTTATTGAACCAAATTTAATTTATGATTTTTTTGTCCTTGCATTTTTTAAATTGTCATATCATGGCTTTTTGACCATTATATTCTTTAAGTAATAACAAATTATCATCTTACCATGTTCATAATCTATTCAAAAAAATTGACCTTTTTACCAAACATAACACATATATGTCGCTATTTAACCGTTAACTACTTATTTACTCGAGTACTAATCCAAATACCCGGGTATATTTTGAGGATTATAAGTGTTCTTACATAATATGAGTTTCTACCCAGGTATGCAGTAATTTACCCGAATACACACCCAGTTACCTGGGTATTCGTCGGCCATAAACCTCAGTATCTGTGGGTTTTGTCCTCTTTTATTATTTATACATTTTGTACCTTCAAATCTCTCTCATTTCTCATCTCTATTCTCAGCCATCAAGATTGTATTTTATTCCACAATCTCAAAAGGCCTTATCTTGTGAAAATATTGGCATTACACATACGTATTTCTATTTTTTCTAAAAAACCCGAACTAAACCCACACCTAAAACCTAGACCCAAAAGGCAAGTTAGGAGCCTCATGACCAGCAGCCTCTGACTGAGAGGATGAGGACCTATCATGTCTACACTTGGTTCTTCTCTCGGTACCCACCCATTTCTTCTTCGAGATGCATCTGTCAGTCGTTTTGTTACAATGTCAAACTGAAAAAACACAAATGTGTCTGTATTAATACCAATACCAATATAATTAATACTCGAAGACATCAATCGTGAATATAGAAAATTAAATTTACTCTCAAGAATCAAAAACTAAATTAGCAAACAGACCAAACACTAGCAAAATGCAATCAACGATTAAACTATATTTGGGCACTTGAGAGATATCCATAAACGAAAATCAAAATGCAAGGTTAGGGTTGATCAAAAATTAAAAACTAAAAAAAAAATATCTTTCTTCGTTTTCAATCAGTTGAAGGCAGAAACGGTGGTGAACGAAGGATGATCATAGAGGAAGAAACTTTCCTAACCAATGTGGTGAAGGACCATTCCTTCCACTCTTTTCGCAACTCTACCCAGGTATCCCTTTTGTGGGTTTTGAAGAATGGAGGTTGCTGGGTTTTAAAAAATCCTTACCCACGATATTTACCTAAGTATCCCCTCCATACCCGAGTAAATAATTTATACTATTACCCAGATTATGAACAATACCCGGGTAAGCCCACCTGGGTGCTCGGGTAGTGTTGTTTTTTTTTTTAAGGATATGTGGGTACCCCTTATGTACCCGGATATTTTATGAAGTCAACGGTGGTCAAACAAGGATAGATAAGTGATATGTCTTGATAAATGGGTGAAATGATAATTTGTTATTAATTAAAGGTTACGATGGTCAAAAATCCGTTATACCAGTCCTTTCAAAAGAAAAATAACCCTAAGTGATCATTCTGATGTACATCCCAAACAATTACATAGCTTTTTTGAAAACTTTTTTTTATAAAGAACTAAAGTGTAAGGTGTATGCGACAAATGACAATAACTCAGTTGGCGTATAAGAGCTGAGCAGGTGGAGATGAGAGTAAGATTATCTTCCGTAAAGAATACACATGTGCTTTATAAAATAAAATAAAAATGTGTAAGGCGAATGCTTATCCGCTTTAAACCGCGCTTTTATAAATCTTATTGCCATGATTAATCAAGTTTTTTTATTTGTAAATGATATAGGCCATACGGTGTAATTCAAACCAATACAAATCTTGGTTTGTCGACACCCTCTTTTTCTTATCTCCAAATGTGTACAACGATGAATGATTTGGAATGTGACACAAATAATTTAATGTGAAAAAACCCTAATTAATAAGAGAAAAACCACAAACAAAAATAGAAAAAATTACAACATTTCTCTAAATATAAGAAAATAACAATATCACATCCTCTTAAATTAGAAAAATACACTACACTTTAGGAAAATATTTTGAAAATAGTATATTTTATCATATCCTCTTAAATTAGAAAAATACACTACACTTTTGGAAAATATTTTGAAAATAGTATATTTTTTTCTCTGAGTTTGGGGTACATAAAATTAACTAAAAAAGAAATGGAAAAATATTTTTATTTTTTCTTCAGAGAAAATTTATTTGCAATACTCATATAAAATTGAATGAGTCCCATTATAAAAAGAAGAGAAAGAAAAGATTAATGAAATCTACTTATTTTTATATGAGTATAGTAGAAAAAAAATTCTCAAATAAAAATAGAAACATTTGTTTTTGAATATATGATGTAAATTGAATCCATAATCTAATACAAATTATCTAAACCCTTTATTACTAAATAAATCTTAATAGCTTAAAACAGAAATATTAAATCAAAAAAAATATCTTTTTTTTTGTTTTGAATAAATCCAAAGGTATTCTCCGGCCGTAACCGAAGACTAATTCCCATTGAGCACTGTCGGACCTTTTCGGGGTGGCTCTCCCAAATCATTTTTTTCCATTATCAGGATTCGAACTCGAGACATCTGGTTAAAGGGCTCAGATTACTTATCACCTGTGCCAAAGGAGTTTGGTAAAAAAATAAAAATAAAAAGGAGTTTGGTCAAAAAAAATATTCTAATTATGAACCAACATAATTTTCTGTTCTTTTTGTACCTTTATTATTTTCTACTTTTCCCGCGTATCCTCCTATTTATATTAAGGGACCACCTAAAAATGGTGGTCCCAGTTCACACAAAATAACCTCCTTTCTTCCCTGTTATTGCGTACGAATTTGTGCAATTTTCCTTTGATTGTACGGTAACTTTGAATTTGAGCCACCAAAAATTGCTTTACAGTATGTCAAATAATTGATCTTGACTGGTGATATAATAAAGGAAAAGTTTTATCAATAATTTTTGTGATTTGTTTCAAAATTATTTATATTTTTGTGATTTTTTTATCATATATATTTCTATGGTTTGTTGTAGCGACTTCAATAAGTGCATCGATCGTAAAAATAATAAAAGTGTATTGAGTACGATATCGTTTTCACAAGAATTGATTTTCAAGCACTAATTCGCTAACAACGAATTAGTTGGACAATCGAATTTTAAGATGAAAAGAAAAAAATCAAGAACAAACAAGAACATGCAATTCTAGAAAGTAAAGCAAGCAAAGAAAAAGAATTTGGTTTTGAAAATCAAGAAATAGCATAGTTAAGGTTTTGATTTCCCCTAATATATATCTCATGGGAAATACTACTCTTATTTTACATGAGATAGTTATCTCATTTTATCTCACTTTGAAAATCACACCAACCCTTTTTTACTTTTTCTTTTTTGTTTTTTAACGGTGGACCCCACTTGGACTCTCTCTATAGCATGAGAGAGCTACTCTCATATAATATGAGACTAATATCCCTCATATCTTATTATGTTATGAATTAAACAATCAAATAAACGCTCTTAATATAATGTCAATCAATTCCTCTAAAATAATTAAGGTTCGATTCCTTGTTACCTTAATTCTATGTAATCTCGAAAGAATCTTAATTCCCCGGTTGTTCTCCAAGAAAACATACATTAGTAACATGAATCTAAAGATTACATAATTATCCCATGTCTATCCCTAGATCACAAGAATTATGATGAATTTATCAACTCAGAGCTCATGCACTAATATCCCTATTGTCATATAATTTCCCTAAATCAATACATAAGAAGCATTAAAATAGATAAATTCATTCAATTATAAAAAAGAAAATTATAGAGATAATTTAATCCATAAACACAATCAATTGGGTTCCATCTACTCTTAACTACATAAAAATCTAGCCTAACGTAACGAAATCAAAGACAAGAGAAAATAAAGAAAATCCCTCAAACTCCATTGATGTGATGGCATGAAGAATCCTAAAAAACCCTGCTTGTCCTTGAATTTTTACAGCATTAGTGGTGCAAACCTCACTCACATTCTATAAATTAAAAAGATTGATTATAATGATTTTCTATCCTAAAATTAAATAATTTGAATAATTTTTCTCTGAGTTTGGGATACATAATTGTAAATAAAAAATGGAAAAATATTTTTGTTTTTTCTTCAGAAAAAATTTCTTTGCAATACTCATATAAAAATGAATGAGTCTCACTATAAAAAGAAGAGAAAAAAAACATTAATAATATTTACTTACTTTTATATGAGTGTAATAGAAAAAGAATTTCTCAAATAAAAATAAAAATATTTTTTTTTTTGGATACATTAATAAAAATTGAACATATAATTTAATATAAATTATCTAAATTTTTTATCACTAAATCAATATTAATGACTTAAAACAGAAACATTAAATCCAAATAAAAGATGGGAAAGGATATTGTGACAACTAAGTTATATTACTACCAATCAATCTTACCGTTAGATCGATCATCTTGATCTAACGATTATATTTATTTCCATCTTTATATGGTCATGATTTTCCAAATTTAATACTTTATATTTATTTTCACTTTTGTATGGTTATGATTTCCCATATTTAATGCTTTAACTTTAAATATAAGGAATCATGACCATACAAAGATGAAAATAAATATAACCGTTAGATCAAAAAATCGATCTAACGGTGAAATTGATTGGTAGTCACTTAGTAGTAACACACCTTAATTGTCACAATATCCTTCCCCATAAAAGATATCTCTAATTGTGAAGTGTGAACCAATATTGCTTTTTCACCCTTTTGTCCCTCGTTAATTATTTAATAATTATTTTGTCTCTGATTGCAAATTATATACCAATATACCCCTTTAAATTGAATATTTAATCGATTAAATGGTCAAATGAAGATTTAATCGATTAAATCTTCAATTTAATCGATTAAATCTTAAACTTAATCGATTAAATCTTCTTCTTTATCAGAAAAAATATAGAGATTTAATCGACTAAATAGGGATATTTAATCGACTAAATCTTCAAGTCAACGATTTTTGTCTATTTTGACCATTTAATCGATTAAATTTTTGCCTTAATCGATTAAAGAGAGATAGATTGATAAATAATTCTGAGTGAGGAATAAAATGATTATTAAAGAATTAATAAGGATAAAAAAAAGGTGAAAATGCCGAACCAACGTAGTACCGTTGGTGTACGCGTTTCGACGTTGCTCCACCATTATTCCGTGTTATTGTGTACGAATTGGTGCAATTTTTCTTTGACTGCACTGTAACTTTGAATTTGAGACACCAAAAATTGCTTTACAGTATGTCAAATAATTGATGTTGACTATTTGGTACATGCATTATTTTGGGATTTTCGCGGAATAGGAATTACGAAATTAATTTATTCACCTTTTGGCATAAGATTTTTAAATTTTTTTCTGAAAATCTTATTGTCCAGAAATTTTGATTTGTGAATAAATTATGGGAAATAATGCTCTCATTTCATATGAGATAGTTATTTCATTTTCTCTCACTTCAAAAATCACACCTTTTTGTGAATAATTCTTCTATAAAGAAATAAATTTTATTTTTCATAAATTATATTGCAAAATGAGATCCAAAAATACCATCAGAAGAATAATATTCTTGGAATTTCGAGTATTGAGAAAATTTAATATTCCTAATAATATTTAACAATCAATTAAACATAAAATTAATAATTTTGAGCCAATATTTCCAATAATACAAATTTTTTTGTAGTCGAATTTTACAAGGCTATATATATATAGCCCGAAAAAAACTCTGACACGTAAAACGAATATCTATAACATAATACAATCACTCTTCCTACAACATAACTCTTATAAAACCCTATTTTTATTTATCAAATAACATTTTGATCACATTTTCAAAAAAATTTATTTTCTCAACATATTCCTGATAATTATAATTTTCGAATAAATTTTATTTTTCTATCCTAGCAAACACAAGCAATCAACGGAAGGACACACATGGTTTTCAGGTAGGAGGGGCACATGTTGTCAAGCAGCATTGATTGTGTTTTCTTATTAAACAGACAAATTTTTTTGTAGTCGAATTAAAGGCTATATATATATATATATATATATAAAGGTTTTAGCTCTTTCTTAACCATATAAATTGAGTTCCCGTGAAGCTCATGCCACCCATCCCTTCCTAGCTTTCTCCCGTGATCATGAATACATCTCTGTCTCAATATGCAACCATTTTTGCATGGTTGCTTTGTGCATTAATAATCACGCTGAACCCATGCATGTGCAGCTCTAAGATCCGGTGCAACGAGAAAGACAAGGAAGGTCTCTTGAACTTCAAACAAGGAGTAAAAGATCCATCAGGGAAGCTCTCTTCATGGTCCATTGAACAAGATTGTTGCGATTGGGAAGGAGTGATGTGTGACAGCATCACAAACAGAGTCACCGTGCTCAACCTCCCATGTTCTCCAACTCTTCCAACCTACAATGACAAAGCGGATAAATCACACTGCCTCACAGGTTCTATCCACTTATCTTTGCTGCATTTTCAATCTCTACGTTACTTGGATTTGAGTGATAATCACTTCTTAACTATCCAATTTGATAGTCAGAATTGTCATAACCTATCTGTAGAGTACTGTGAAAACTCTTCATCAGTTCTTGAATATCTTGATTTATCAACTAATGAGGCTCTTGCCATTGATAATCTTCAATGGCTTTCCCGCATGTCATCCTTGAAATTGATCGATCTTAGTCACATTGATCTTCGCAAGGAAACTAACTGGCTTCAGTTAGTGACTAGTATGCTTCCATCACTTTCGCAGCTGTACTTGAGAAGTTGTCAATTGAAAGACTTGAGTCCGTCTCTTCAATATGCTAATTTTACTGCACTTAAAGTTCTTGATCTTTCCGAAAATCAATTTGACTCGGAGTTACCTAAATGGTTATTCAATCTCAATCTCAGTTGTGATATCACTGCAGTTAGCCTTGGTTCAAGTTTTTTAAGAGGCCAACTACCAAAGGCATTGCTAAATCTGCGACACTTGGAATTCTTGAACCTGGATAAGAATCATTTCAATGGACCAATTCCAGATTGGTTAGGCCAATTTGAACAACTACAAACTCTTGCTCTTGATTCTAACAATTTTTCTGGATCAATTCCCACAAATTTAGGAAATCTATCTTCCTTAGTTAATTTGTTAATTGGCTCAAATCAATTAACAGGGGTCGTGTCCGAGAGAAATTTTGCCAAAGTGTCAATGTTAAAGTATTTGTCTATGGAGTCATCACCACCATTAATCTTTGATTTTGACTCGCACTGGGTTCCACCTTTTCAACTTGAACAGCTAATTTTCGGATTTTCTGGTTCTAAACTTCCTGCGTGGTTATATACCCAAAGGTCTATTGTTTGTCTAGTTATTAAAGACTCATCATTTGAGGCTAAAGGCGAGTTTTGGAATTTTGTATCAAGAATAACCTCGTGTCTCATTTTAGAAAGGAATTCAATAGATGGGGACCTGTCAAATGTGTTGTTGAACTCTAAATACATATTTGTTGGTTCAAATAATTTGAAAGGTGACCTGCCTCGGTTATCATCAAATGTGGTCGTTGTGGTTATATCAAACAACTCATTATCAGGACCCATTTCTCCTCTCTTGTGTGATCATAAGATGCTGCTAAATGGGAAAAGCAATTTGGAATACTTGGATATATCTGATAATCATCTCTCTGGAGGGCTTACAAATTGCTGGCACAACTTGAAATCTTTGCTTCATATTAACCTGGGAAGCAATAACCTAGCAGGAAAGATACCCCCATCAATGGGGTTGTTATCTAATCTTACCTCACTGCATTTGCATGAGAACAACTTGTATGGAGAGATACCTCCCTCGCTGCAAAATTGCCACTCTCTATTGATCTTTAATGTTCGTGAAAACAACTTTTCAGGAAATATACCAAACTGGATACCACAGAGTGCAATTGCTCTCCAATTAAGGTCCAATCAATTCAATGGTAATATTCCACCACAGATATGCCAAATGTCTTCCCTTGCTATTTTGGATTTTGCAGATAACAGAATCTCAGGGCACATACCCAACTGCCTGCATAATATCACAGCCTTAATTTCCAACAATGCTTCTCAGAGTAAGCTTGCTTTTTCCTTTTATTTTTCTGATTACTCCTACAACATGGGAGACAGTCTTGAGCTGGTTACAAAAGGTCAAAGATCACAATATGAAGCAAACCTGCACTTTATGACCTTAATTGATCTTTCAACTAATGATCTGTCTGGAACAATACCTCCACAAATGTTTAGCCTCATTGGATTGCACTCTTTGAACTTGTCCCACAATCAGTTAATGGGAAGCGTACCAAATGAGATTGGCAACATGCATAACATAGAGTCCCTTGATTTTTCAACAAACCAACTATGGGGTGAAATTCCTCAGGGGATGTCCAATTTGTCTTTTCTCAGTTACTTGAATCTTTCATTCAACAATTTCACAGGCAAAATACCATTAGGGACACAACTTCAGGGGTTTAGTCCACTCAGCTATATTGGCAATCCTTGTCTTTGTGGTTCTCCTCTTACTAAAAACTGTTCATCGGACACTAAATATAGAGAAACAAAGCCTATGGGTGAACATCAGGGCGAATCTGAATTTTTATCATGGTTCTATATTGGCATAGAATCTGGATTTGTCACGGGCTTTTTGGGAGTTTGTGGTCCCATTTTCTTGATTAGGAAATGGAGACACGCTTACTTCAATTTTCTTTATGACATGAGAGACCGACTTTATGTCATGGTGGCCGTCAAGATGAACTCTTTCCGTTAATTTAACAAGTTGCTACTCTGGTAAGTAAAATCTTTTTATTGAGATTTCAATTGATTTATATAATATTATATAATTTTCTGTTGGCATGTAATATGTTGTTTTTTTTATAGATAAGTGTCATAAATAACATAATATATTATGACTAATGATATCTGCATATAGTTATTTATCTATCATTATGGTATCAGAACAATTATAACATATCATATTCTTAATTTTATTTTATAACATATCATTATGAACTATTTCTCTTACATGGTGTTTGGTTCAAGGATTCTCATGAGATACCTATGCAATTCTAAGTAGCATTTTGTCTTCTCCACGTTTGGTTGAAGTTTTTAAAAAATTTAGCAAGCAAACTTGAATACCCATCATTTATCAATTGTGAGCAAAAATTGGTGACAAACACAAAGGAGAAATGCCACTTCTAATGTGGTATTCTTAGATGAATGGAAAAATGGATAAAAAACAACATAGATTTACAAAAAAAATTAATTAATTTATCGGGTAATATTTTGTCCCGACAACTTTTTTTCAACTTTACCAATAAGCTCATTTTCTTACAATAATAATATTTTGGACAAAATTGCGAAAATGAGTTTAGTGAGAAGAAATAAAAGTAGCATCACAAAAACTAAACAAGCATTAAGATTATGATTGGTTCGTGAGATTTTTTTTTGTTTTATTTTTATTTTATTATTATTAATAATTATAAAAAATTTATATTACTTTTATTTTCCTTTTTACAAAGGCTGTATTATTATCCGTACAAAGTTTAAACTAAAATTAAAGTATAAATAAGGTTATACTTTTATAGTTATTAATAAAAAAATATTTTCATAAATCAATCACATCAGACATTTTTATCTTTAGATAAATATTTGGAAAAATAATTGCATGTACTTTACATGTTATTGGCGGCATAATATTTAAAGTTAAACACAAACAAATTTATTAATTATTTACTCCTTTTTTCTAAGATGATAATTATTTACCCTTGAAAGTGTTATTTACTTAATTTACAGGTTCTTTTGGTGGTATCTATCCTGGAACACGACACTTCGACTTTTCAGCTCTACTTACCAAGAGATTACAAAGTGGTTGTACACTTGTACTGAAGCATGTGTTAGTGATTACTTGTAAGGTTCCAGTTTGTATTTCGTAACTTTGCACCATTATGTTTCTTGCAATATTATCTCCTTTCAGTGATAAGTATTTATGTCCACAAAAATAAATAGAAATTGTTTCTTTCTATATTCTATATTACAAAAAATATTAAGCCAATAGCTACTTGGTTAGTGGCAAGTCATAGCAATGTTGTACAATCCAATTGGGAGCAGATCTTCTTTGGTTGTGGCTTAGTTATAATCCATTCACGATAATGCTACATGTACTGCTCCTTCATCCCTTCAACAAAATGCTAACAACATAATCCAAACAACAAAATCCAAACAACAAAAAGCAATTAAAAAATAAGGAAATTCGAGAAAACAAGGGGAAAGCTCGGTGGGTTGATAGTTCACCAAGTGATTGGGACTCTCAAGTGGCCCTGTTCCTTAGCTCGGGTCATGGATCGATCCACTAGATCTATCTTATAACATTTTTATGCTGACTTTAATTATGGATCCAAAATCGGAGATATCTTCCAACATTTTATGCCAACTCATCAAGCGGAGTTTGGTAAAAGAAAAAAAAAATATGCGTCAATTTTGGCTATTTCACCATTTTGCCCCTAATTAATTATTTAATAATCATTTTGTCTCTTATTACAAACTATCTATCAATCTGCCCCTCTTTAATCGATTAAATTGAATATTTAATCGATTAAATGGTCAAATGAAGATTTAATCGATTAAATCTTCAACTTAATCGATTAAATTTTTCTCTTATCAGAAGAAATAAAGAGATTTAATCGACTAAATACGGAGATTTAATCGACTAAATCTTCAAGTCAACGATTTTTGCCTATTTTGTCCATTTAATCGATTAAATTTTTGGCTTAATTGAATAAAGAGGGGCAGATTGATAGATAGTTCTGAGTGAGGGGCAAAATAGTTATTAAATAATTAATTAGGGACAAAATGGTGAAAATGCCGTCAATTTTCTGAAAATGTGATTAAAAAATGGGTTTTACATCTCTTATGTGAAGATTTTTGAATTTTGCAGCTGATAGATACACACAATGAAGCCCACACTTAAAAAAAGAAGAAGTTGAAACACACGTCTCGATTGTCTGAGCGGTAGGAGAGCATATTTTTCTAGTGAAATGAGAATCATAAACCCCTTTGAAAATTGTTGATAGACCAAAATATTACTAGAAATGTTAACTCAAGTTTTTTAATTCCATGTTTAATTGATTGTCAATTATTGTTGGGAATGTGGGGTAATTTTATAAAAATAACCCCACCTCCATGGATTTAACCAAAGACACAATCATCACCATCGACCATGTTAAAGATATATAAAACCATTAACGTAAATTCACTGAATAATTTAACAATAATTTAAATTTTTGGGTTAAATTGATTCCTTATTAGCTTGGTGTCACGGGTTCGATCCTCACTGAACCCATTCTTTCTTTCATAATTTCTTAGCACCCATTTTTCTTTCGAAATTTCTTAACAGATAGATGAATTTGTGCATTGTCCACTCTTTAAATGGACTCTCACGTGAAGGGACGGAAATATATAAAACTATTAAGTTAGGCTCATCCAATAACTTAATCTTTTGGGTTGAATAATCTTTACGAATAGCCTTTCCTTAACTGATAAACCAAGCACCAACACCCTAATTTTGTTCCGCCAATTGATACATACTCATTTCCGATTGCATGATTTTTTTTGCATTTCGATTTCATGGGCAAACAGAGTTTCAAGCTCAAAAACGAAAAATAGCCCAAAAATTATGGGGAAATGTGTATTATTTTAAAGGATATAAAGTTGTATCATTTTAAGTGAGCGGAAGAAATAGAAAAAGAATAAAAGAGTAGAGAAAATATATAAAGATGTGGGTCTCGCCTCTTATTGAGAGTGAAATGACACAAGTTGTGCAGTTTAAGAGAGGACAAATATTTTTCCCAAAAATTATTTGAGAGTAAAGGAAATTTTTATTTCTCTACAAGCAGAGTTACAAAAAATGACTATCCTCCGCCTAATGAACAAATCTGAAAAAAACAAAAAAAACAAAACACAGGATATTCATAAAAATGAAGAACTTACAAGAAAGAGAGAAGAGATCAAGATTGGAGCTGAATCCTAAAACCGAAAAGTTAGGCAAAGACAGGGAAGCAGACTGAAAAGAGAGAAGCAGGTGAGAGAGGACCAAGAACAGAGGAAAAAGCGTAATGCAAACTGACCAGAGGGTAATTTGATCCAAAAATGTTGGAAAATATTCTCACAGGCTCAAAATCCAAAAATACCATCCACCTGTGTTATTTTTATGGAAATTTGCTTCACAAATTGGAAGTAGGAGAATCTGATTTCTCCGGAGAAAAAATTCACAACTTTTATACAAAATGTGAATAAATAAAATTTTCAAATATTAATTTTTCAGAAATATAAAATTTACCCGCATGCCAAAAGGCAAATGCCCCATAAAGATCATTTGATTGCCACCTTACACATTGCTCGAATCAAGGGACAATCAGAAGAGAGAGTTTGGGTGAAGAGAAAAGAATAGGAATTATAATTTATTTTTTTGGTGTAGAATTTATTTAATTTTTGACAACGATAAAAATAGGATAGAAAAAAAAGGAAATAACATTGTCAATATAATCTTATATCATTTTAGATTCTAACAGTTAATTTCCATCTATCAACGGTTATAATTTATTGGATCAAAATTATTAATTAATTAATAATAAATTTGGCCCATTAAATTTGACCCAATGAATTATAACCGTTGATTGATGGAAATCAACGGTTAGGATCTAAAATGATATAAATTTATATCTTTTAAAATGATAGATGTTTTTCCCTAGAAAAAATTACACTTAAACCTAGAGCCGTTAAAAAGTTTTTATAAAAAATATTGAAGTCACCACTTCTTATTATGTTGTAGAATAATAATATTTATTATTAATACTTACAATAAAGATTTTTATTTTTCAAAATACTTTCAGTATAGGTAAATTTAATGGTTTGATTTTTTATAATAAAAATGAATTAAACAAAACTTTGTATAGCACTCTCAACTTTTTTGCTACAACAAATCATGTAATATTGGAATTTTAAATAGTTTTTCATGATTTTTTTTACTGAATATTTATACTTTTAAAAACTATAAATACATATTTATAGTTATATAAGATATTCTGTATTGCTATTATATATTTTAAGAAGTTAGTTATAATTTTATAATTATGAAATATCTAATTAAACATTTAGTTAAATTATTAAAAAGTTTAAAAATATAAAAATACTATTAAAATTATAAAATAATATAAACCTGTTTAAAATTTAATAAAGTTATGAAAGATCGCAAGTTAAAGACAAAAGTTAAAGTTTATTGTTTCTCATCCAGGTCCTATATTGTTTGCATCTATGAAAATATTCTAAGATTGTACAAAACAAATATTTGGTCATGGAAATTAATTAAATAAATAAAAATTCCCCTCACCATTTGTATCTGGATATGATTTATGCATACATTTCATCAATTTAGGCACGGATTAGAAAGCAAAGTTAGCATTATTATATCAATGGTCAGCAATTAATTTGAGTATTTTTTTTATTTTATAAATGTTGTCATTAAAAAAATGATTGAGGTTCATCGAAGTTGCTACATTTTTTTATTTTATTTTTTTTGGTGAAAATCGAAGTTGCTACGTTTAAATTATATACGGGAGGATCCTTTCCTATAGAACTTATCCTTACTCGCAATTTTAATTATTAATAATTAAACTATACTATTTTTTTAACATTTCAAGCCAATGAGTTCAAATTTGAATAACTCAGATAATAAAAATCCATATGTTTATCAGTTTTTATTATGCATATGTTTATCTGTTTTAAATTATTTAAATTTTGTCATAAACTTATTTTTAAGTATTCAATTTATATATATTTTAACTCTATAATTAATTTTACTTTAAATATCATATAAAAATGAAAAAATATATAAATAGGAAAAAATATCTTTCACTTAAAATAATTCAAAATAACAACTAAAATAAAAAATAATTCTTATTGAATAGTTAAAATATATATATATATATATATATATATATATATATATATAGATTTGGTGTAAGACTTCTAACTCTTACACCGGTGTAAGATGATCCTGCCCCATATATATATATATATATAGGGAAAAATGTATGTCGTTTTAAGGATGTAAAGTTATGTCATATAAGATTATCAAAAAAAAAGTTATGTCATTTTAAGTGAGAGAAAAAGATAAATAAAGGGGGGAGAGAATGGACAAAAAATAAAAAAATGTGTGAGTTCCATATCTTTGTGAGGGTGAAATGATATAAATTGTGTCATTTAAAAGGACAAACATTTTTCCCATATATATATTATATATTATATGAGGGAGGATATTCTTACTACCAAAATTTTCTACTACCAATTTACTACCTATCTAATCACCATTGGATCAAAGAGAGAGAATGTTAAAAAAATTTGAAGAGAGAGAAAATGTTGATCCAATGGTGATTAGAAGGGTAGTAAGTTGGTAGTGGAAAATTTTGGTAGTAAGAATATCCCTCCTCATATTATATATAGAACATGGCTTTAATGTTTCTAAAGTGAATGTAGATAAGTTATCTACATTCGCTCCAAAATGATATCATTTTGGGTTGAAAAATTAAAAAATATTGAAAAAGATTATTATAACCCTGAAATAAATTATAATTACAAAAATACCTTCATTTTCGCCTCAAAATGACGTTTTAGGCTCACTGTAGATAAGTTATCTACATTCAATGTAGAAAAAGCGAATCCATAGAACATATTTATATTATTATATTATATTTATAATTTATTTTATCTTTTTCAATTTTGTTTTTAAATGACCGAGCATTTTGATAGAGAAAATTTTTTACCCTTAAATAAATCCCAATACAACTCGTTTAATTCATAAGGTTTTAAAAAATTACATCTAGAAAAAGACTAAATACAATGTGAACTTTTATGAATTAGGGCCTAATGTAGAATTTTATAATCTAAGACATAGGCTACAACCTTAAAGTGAAATAAATCTAAAGCGGTCTAGGATTATTGAAAATTTTGGTGATCCCTATTACAAAGAGAAAAAATTTCTTCTTTTTGTATCCATTTTTTTCTTTTCCTCTTTTTACCGTCCCCTCTTGCGAGAAGGGAGCACTAGTGAGTGGTGCTCTTATAGCACCCAAATTCCTCTCCTTAAAGTGATAATAAAATGAGGAGAAAATAAAGCATAATCATAAAAAGCCATTCAATATTTAAACAATAGTTGGAAACAAAAATGATAGGTAAGCAGTGAGTGAGACCCAGATCCATATAAGAGAAACCGATTGAAAATTCCAAACAAAAACCTATAACAGATTTGAGTCCAAATTCCCATTAGATTAGACAACTTGAGTGTTTCGATGAAAACCTTGAGACTCAAAGCAATGAGAATCCAACGTAATAAAACCCAAATCCCTAACTCTTCGGGCCCCGAATTTATGTTAGGCTTTTCCTCCTTAATGTTGTACAAGGTCCAATGTTATTTTTGTGGGACTCAACAAACCCTAGATCTCACTTGTGATATTTTAGAATCTTCCTCCTCTCCTATATAAACTTATGTTATATGAGAGGTTAGGGTTAGATAATTTTGAGAGCACTTCTAGGGAGAAGTTTAATTGTTAGATTTTCTTAAGAAAGTTTGAGAGAATACCACCATTAAAGTGAGGTTTGAGAGTACCATTATTTGTTGGTAAAGTTTGATCTTTTGCAACCCATTATTTACATAGTGGAAGTTTGATTATACACTAGTGTCCCATGGGTTTTTACTTCTTCACATTGGAGAAGATTTTCTCACGTTAAGAATCTGTTTGTGTTCGTCTTTCTCTCTCTTTCTCTCCTTTTTGTATTTTCGTTTCTACTGCGTATAGGCCGACCTGGTGAGTTTAGGCCGACCTTTCTGAAAGCCGAGCTCTGAGCTCGAAGTTTGACTTTCGCAAAGGCTTCTTAGCCGAGATTGAGGGTTTGAGTTCGTCCCAATAGTGGTATCAGAGCCCAGGTTCAACGAGTTTTGAAGGAGATGAGATGGAGACCACTGACTCTACCCATAATGGAGACATGTTTAAGCTGACCGCAAACAACATCACATACTAGGAACCGATGATGGAAGACCACTTGTATTACAAAGACTTGTATGAGCACATCCTCGATGTGACGAGACCAAAAGGGAAGAATGAGAAGAAATGGGAATTCTTGAATCGGAAGGCGGCAATGATCAGAAAATATATCGACAATAGCCTCTTTAAGCACGTGTCTGAGTTCACGAATACATACGAGTTATGGATGAAGTTGGAGTCCATGATTCAGAAGAAGATTCCCAGGAACAAAGCACACATGGTACGCCGACCATAGTATAAGTATAATTGAGTACCTCAACACCTACAAAGGTATTGTGAATCCGCTGCTTAAGGCCGAGATGAAGGTTGATGACGAGATGTGAGTTTTGCTGCTGTTGAGCTCGCTACCAAAAAGTTGGGATACTCTGGTGGTGACTTTGAGCAACTCAGCTCTTAATGGTAAGTTGATGATAGAAACTGTGACAGATAGCCTCATGAATGAAGAATCCAAGAGAAGAGAACGAGGTCTAACCAACATGTATGAGTTCAACATGGCTGAGAACAGAGAAAGGTTTGACGCTCGGGGTCGTGACGGACGAGATAAGTTCAGAGGCCGGTCAAGGTCAAAATATGAGTTGAAATGCTTCTGCAGGACTCTATAGAAAGATGAGAAGAATTACACTTTGAAGCCGGATCAAATTGTAACAAAGAAGAAAGAAAGCAAGAGCATTATTGCGGTGGGTGCCAACTCAGATGCCAAGATATTTCTCCTCAGTGAAGATAATTTTTTCAATGTTGCATATGATGACTGCACATGGATTGTTGACTTTGGTGCCTCCTTTCATGTCACTCCACATGATGGTTTTTTCTTCTCATACAGAGGTGGTGATTTTGGAGTCGTGAAGATGGAAAATCAGGTGATGAGTAAGATTGTTGGTGTCGGTGATGTAACATTGACCATGGATATCGGGTGCTAACTTGTATTAAAGGATGTAAAGCATGTTCTTGACATGTGACTAAACCTAATCTCAATAGGCAAGATTGAGATGTCGGGATAGTGAACTACTTCGGAGGATGCAGATGGAAATTGGCCAAGGGAAACTTGGTGATGGCCCAAAGTAAGAAGGAAGACTTTTTGCATGTGATACAAGGAAAGAACAATGGCGGAGAAGCCAATTCTGTCTGAGATGAACCTAGCCTGGAGTTATGGCACAAGCGCTTCATCCACATGAGCGAAAAAGGGCTCCAAATTTTGAATAAGAAAGGATCATTGACTGGGTTGAAAGGCCAAGTGCTGGAGAGTTAACAAACTGCATAGCTAAAAAGCAGCACTGGGTTTTGTTTGTGAGACCGGATCAACCCAGACGACATGGGTATATTTGGGACCTCGTCCATATCGATGTCATCTCCATATCGGAGAAATCTTTTGGTAAAGCTCAATATTTTGTATCCTTTATAGATGACCACTCCCACAAAGTGTGGGTTTATTTATTAAAATCCAAAGACCAGGTTCTCTAAGTATTCAAAGAATTTTATGTTATGGTAGAAAGGGAGAATAACAAGAAGCTTAAAGTGGTCTGATATAACAATGATGGTGTGTAATGCAGCCCATTTGATGTTTACTATAGAGTGGCTGGGATCCGACTTGAGAAGACGCCCCCTTTTGAAATTGTTGAAAGGATGAACCAGACTATTGAAGAGAAGGTCAGAAGTATACTATCCGGTGTCGGATTGCTAAAATCTTTCCAGGGAGAAGCCGTCAGAACTGCTATTGACTTGATAAGCTTTTCACTATCACGGCCACTTGAAGGAGAAATTCCTGAAGAAAGTTTGGATAGGTCGGAAAGTGACCTATAATCACTTAAAGGTGTTTGGATGCCTAGCTTTCGTGCATATTCCTAAAGATGAAAGTGTGGAGCTCGATGCAAAGACGAAGAAATGCATCTACCTTGTTTCGCCTAGATGTGAGTTTGGATTTCGACTTTGGGATCCAATCAACCAGAAGATAGTGAGAAGCTCGACCCAAAGGGGTTATTGCGTGTTTTAATTGAAAGCTTATCTGTAATAAAGTTATTGTGGGTGTATTGGTCTAGGTGATCTATTTTCCCAAAGGGGACACATCTCTGAAGCCAATGTTTATTCATTGATCGATTCATCAGAGTCTTTGACCTTGGTTTAAACTTGGTATGTGCATTTTGCCCAAATGGGAATGTATTGTTTTGTTGGCTACATTGTAATAACTTGCTTTGATTAAAGTTGTATCTTGCATTATAGTTTATTTTGATTTGCCTTAATAGTGGATTTTTTGTTAATTCGTTTAAATTAATTTAAATATATTTGACTAGCGCATTTAGTGGAAGTAGATGTATGTTCTTAGATCTTAGTACTTTATGTATATGACATTTTATTTTTCAGTAAGATGTTGATTTACTAAATGAAACAAAAGCTTTTTATCTAAAAGTTTTGATAGGAAATACCTTGGAGTAGCCTCTTTTATATATAGAACATGAGTTCTTTAGATTCTTTTGATTCCCTTGATCAATGAGAATTATATTCAGTTTGCTTTTCTAGTCACTTTTGTATGTAAACTGATGATGATTTTGTGACTTTTGTTTGAATTTTATTGATGATCATCATTATTGTTATTTCTCTAGTCGACTGAGAAATATATGTATGAAATAGTATCTTTAAGCATGTTGTGAGCTTCAAGATGACTGGATGTCACAACTTTTGAGATCTCTTATTGTATTGTGACATATTGGTTTATCTAACCTGAGCAATTTTATGTTGTTTGGAAATTGCGTTAATTCAATTTCATATTGTTAAGAAATTGGATTGGAAAAAGCAATTTCATGTTTTTAGAAATTACGGTAATGCAATATCATGTTATTGAGAAATTACATTAAGGTTCAATAAGAATTAGTGTGTTGTATTATTGATCACATTTTGACACTAATTCTTACTACAATACTAGACCTATGATTCATGAATATATAATACTTATTGTATGTGAGTGTGGAAGGTCATATGCTATGATATTTTTGGTATATTGACCGCCATGTTCCTATGATGAGGTTATATTGGATTGGATTGGATTGAGATGCTGAAATTGGAATATTGTCTTTAAAATTGTGGCTACGTAATTTTTTTTTTCCATGTTATAAAATATTTTTCAAAATAAAATAAATTAACTAATATAACTCAAGTAGGATAATGTTATAAATTTTTATATGTGGGCAATATTAATTAATATTTTTGTATTTCCTAAAATAATCGAGTTAATGGATATTCCAATTGTATTATTTTGTCTAGCCCATTGTGATCATATTTAGTTGAACTTATAACATCTGTAAGTACCGGGCCTAGTTAGGCAACAATGTAGGTTTTAATGTGACCCTGATTTTCATGATAGGTGGACGCCTAGTTTTCATGATGGGTGGACGCAGTGGACACAAACTCTTGGTATTTGGTTAGGTCCCTCTCTGGCCTATTTATATTGGGGTTAAGCTCCATCAGCTCTCTTGCTCCCATCGTTGAGATTGTCATTTCCGGAATAGGTTATAAAGAGGAAGGTCATCTAGTCTCGTCTTTAATTTTTAAATCTTTTATGTAAAGCATTGGTGATAAACACCGTGGGCCACTAGAATAAATTATGGGTAAAGTGTGTGTCATTTTAAAGGATGTAAAGTTGTATCATTTTAAGAGAGAGAAAGAAATAGATAAAAGAGGAGAGAGAGTTGACAAAAAAAATAAAGATGTGAATCTCATCTCTTTGTGAGAGTGAAATGATATAAATTGTGTCATTTAAAAGGATAAACATTTTTCCCATAAATTATTTTCCGGACTTTGCTTTATTTCGTTACTATTACTGAACAGAAAGTCTCCATAAGGAGAGTTAACTTAGGATGTAAAGATTAGAGTCATGGCAATGTGTATTTATTGTGTTTGTATATGAGGTACATTATCTGTAAAGAAAATAAAGGTAAATGATTAATTGCAGTAACCAGAGTCGGTAGATCATGCTCTAACTTTCTTTTCCTGTGTGTAAATAATTTACTGCAAATTTCTTGGGTTGATCTTATCTCTTTGTATTAGAATTGAATTGCTTCACAAAGGGAAATTAGTTTAAATGAATTATACCAAAGAGAAGTAATTTGTGTTTGCACTGGTCGGTTTATTGCGTTGCGGACACTTTAATATGCAATGAAGATTCACATGATACAATCATTTAATAGTACACATCCCAAAACAATTCCCCCATTAAGAATACGTACTCAAGAAACACCTAGATGTATATTTGTTAAGGGTAGTTTCTACTTGGTTTTAGATTCTGGGGTAACGTCGAACAATACCAACTGTACCCTACAAAAAATTATGCTGTTATATTACTTCCGCTGAATTCGGTTATTTGAAATGATGTAAGATGGGATTTTTTTCCTGCATCGTGAACGAATTTTACATTCCTCTTCCTCTCTTTTTTTGGGTATTGGATGAATTCTAGATATCATCAGAATCCTTATTTTACCCCTTTCATTAAGAGGGACTGAACAATTAAGAATGAAGAAAATTATTGAGATATAGCCATTTTGTAGGGAAAGTTCCAAAAATAATTACAGCTTTTGTTTTCTGTTAGAGTAAGCATCCTTTTTGGTCCCTGATAATATCTACGAAATTCTTTTTATTCTCTGGCAATAAAAAAGGACCAAATTGGTCCATAAAATTATGAAAAAGGGCCACTTTAGACTTTCTGTCAATTGTAATAAATACTCCTTAGTCCTTTTTTATCATTTTAGGAACCAATTTGGTCATTTTTTATTGCCAGGGACTAAAAAGTATTTCATGGATATTGCCAGGGACCAAAAAAAATGTTTACTCCTTCTGTTATAATGCCTTGAGATAAGTGTTTGAATGAGATATATTTTTGTTCATCAAATGGGATATAGTTAAATATATATGTATATATGTAATTCTATATTTAGCATATAGAGCAACTGAATTCCCACATGAAAGAACAATGCAATTATAATTATAGTAGTAAATAGCACCATTTTGGATTGACCGGTTTCATTGGTTCGGAATTGGTTCATGATTTTTTGCCACCGGTCTTAAGAATGGTTCAAACACATGCCAATGTAAAGGAAAAAGTCTAGAAAGCTTATAAAAATAATTTTACTTTCTCAGCTTGAGTTTGTTGTTTCATGTTTTCTACATGGTAATTGGTTCAAATATATGCTAATAAAAAGAGAACTTTAGAGAGTTTATTTTCATATAAAATACATAAGCAAACTCTATGTAGAATGGTGAAAAATAATTATGTTCTCTAAAAGACATCCTTTTACATCCTCATAATTACTTAAAACGAATAGTAGATTAGTAGTAAATAAAAAAGTTAAAGGAATTAACGTCTTCAAATAATAATAATAATAATATTTTCTCTTTAAGCAACCAAGGAAATTAATTAAGATATAGAATTGTTCACGATGGCAGAAAAAGTTACTCATTTTTTAATGAACAAATCTTATGTAAATCCCATCTTTTGATGTATATATATGTAAAACGTATGGGTTTTAAGATAACAAATTAAAAATAGGGATTTGATTTTCTCATGTTACATAAGAATTCAATTCTCAACTAGTGGTGGGTTTCACATTTATTAAAAAAAAAAAAAAAAAACTTTGCATGCAAATAGAAGGATCACAATATGAAAATTAAATTATCATGCAACATGAGAAATTGTTTTCCCTTAGAAATATTACGTTTATGTTGTTCTCCTTCACTCACTCTGCCCAACCCTTTCTTTCATGTCTTTTTATGCTTCCCGATTATTTTCGGTGAGTAGTAGATGTACGATTCTTACAGAAACTTCACAAGCATGTAACATGGAAAAATAAAAATAAAAAAAACAAGAATAAGCAAACTACAGAAGAAACTCGGACAAAACAAACGGAAACAGAGGCTGCTCACTTTATGTAAAAATAGGAAACAAAAAATATATACAAAAGAATAAATACTATACAAGGAAAAAATGTTTATATACAAAATAATGGAATCTGTTAGTGTTGGCAACAACACTAAACATTGAAAGGGATCGAGGTACCAACTCTGGCTGTTAGCACAGGCAGTATTACAAAGGTATAAATAAATATGCTCCTGCTGCAATAAAATCTCAAATAGTCTCACAAAGTTGATGCGTGAAATAGTTGCATCCATTGTGCACTGATCCTAGCCACCGAAATTCCACCATCTCTTCTTTTTCCTTATAGAGGATGAAGGCAAATCTGAATATGAAATGACAGAATACAATTAAATGAAGATACATTAGCACTTAAAGATTGATGTAGCAATGTGCATTTCTGAATATGTGTGTGGATATATAGCAATATGAAATGACGGTACAATTAAATTCCTGCCCTTTTCTTATTATTATGTTTTTGGCCTTTTTAATTTATCTTTCCAAAAATTGAGGATTGTTCATAGAAATCAACTCTCAACAATAAAATACTGAGGAGATATCTTATGGAGTCAGTCGCATAATGAGTCTGACGCAAACAATCCTCCTATTTTAAGACCACATCCATAGACAAATTGCAACAATTATTGCTAAATTACATAAAGCTGTAATAATAACCACCGAATGAATTCAAAATGCATGAAACAAACTAGACTGATCAAAATACTAAGAGAAGAAAATTCCAAATTTCTATCAACTGCGAATTAGTTAGATTTAAACCCATCTTTCTAGGTTCACCTTTGAAAATCAGATAGTGTATTCCCAAGACGAGGGGTAAAATTTACCATTTCAATTGTTTGCTAAAGACCTTTAGCTGAATTTTGTTAAATAGGATTCACAGCATTATAATTAGAAAATGATAATGCAAGAAATACTCTGAACCTTTCAGAGGACATAGTAAGAGACATAATGGAGCATTATCAAAATTAAACTGGAAGTGGAATTACATAAATCATAATCTTGTACATTTAAGAGCTTCATCTTCTCATTCCCTGGGTTTCTATACCGTTTGTATTAAAGATAAAGATGTTACCTTCTTCTGGATAGATTGGGTTGTAATGCACCTCTGCCCAAAAGCTCAGAAATATCACTGCAGAAGTCATAAGGGTCAAACACTTGCATGTGGCTGAAACAACTTAAAATACTATTGGTAAATGTCACTTAGATTATGCACCCCAATTGAGAAATTACTTTTCTATAGATATGATAAGCAAGATATTACCATTTATAAATATGCTCATTTCACACCTTAGTGTAACAAATAAAAAAACTATGGGTACCTAAATAATCTTCCTGCTACCATCTATTCAGTAACATATCAAATCATTTTTGCATTGCAACCATATTTTAATTACTTTATCAAGTAGAACTTTTTAAATACAAATTACATCAACAAAAATATTGTCCATCATTCTCTCTCTCTCTCTCTCTTCCCCCCTTCTATTAGTCTGACAGCTACATTCCTTCTATATGACAATGTACACATCGGCTTGCACTTGTTTGATTTATTAAAACAGTGTCACCAAAACTACGACTGTTGGCCATTCACCATGATGAACATGTGTCCTTATATATAAAAATAACAAATACTAATAAAATCTTACCTCTTTCAGACTTCTGTATCTGTGGAAGAATCTCGATGTAACATGTGTCCTTAAAGGATGTAAGAACAAAAATTTTGACACCATACTGAAATGACAGATGAGAAATGACCGTATCAGTCATAAAAGTAAACGAGGATTTTACATCAAAAAAATTCAATGGTCATCATTCACCATTTCAAAACATGAGAAATGCTGTTTAAATTCCACCCACAGGATAAGGATACTTAATTTATCCATAGCTCTTATAGAATAGAGGCAAATATCTTCCAGACAATAATATAACTTACAAATTTTACATTAACAAATCCTGTAATTAAATTGCACTTTTGTGACTGTCACGGGTTCGAATATGAGAAAAATCCTCTTTGCAAATATATAACGCTAAGGCTACGTATAAGAATTGCCCTCACCCCTACTCTCGCTGGTCGAGATTTAATGAGTGGTTTATTTTTTGAAAAAAAATGCTGTAAGTAAATATCATATTACCACTCCCAACTTTTTTAAGCTAGCAGCATACAGCAGTTGTCGTTTAAACCCCAAATCATTTATCAAATAAAGATTATAATTCTAATCATTTAAACCTTGGATAAATCAGCAATTACCTTAACTAAGATATTAAACCATTTGAACTTTAAAAGAAAAAGCATGCCAAAAAAATCACTGGACTTTTTTTGAACAATTAAGAAATCAATTTACAATTCAAAGCTCCAAAACACCTTCAGATGCAAATCAAGGGAATAAGCATCCATGGGATCAGATAGGTAACGATTTCAATTTTGAAATCCCAAATATATATGCGCAATCATAGCCAACAAAAAAGAAAAGTATAATAGGGAAGGCAAAAATAAAATGAAAAATATTTATTTCCTCATACCCAATCTGCAGCAGCCTGCAACGTGACGTGATCACCCCATTCACCACTCCTAACACATCCACACAGAAAGCTATCAGCAAACAAGAGGACTTCAATAAAGCCATATCGTCAGAAATAACATAACATAACAACAGATAAAAACATACTTGCTCATTTTCTTCAAATAATCACTATAAGCCATAGGAACATAACCAGCATATACTTCTGGGTAAGATTTGAGCTGACAAAACACAGCAAAAAGCAATAAATATATCTGTAACAACTACTCTAAGGTGGCACACCCAACAGGTAATACATAGTTACAAACACCAATGAACCTGTTGAACAATTTGCTCCCGCACAAATTTGTGGTGGTCCGGAGAGCGATAGAGTTGATCTGACAAAGCACGAAACTGGAATAATATGAAACCGATAAGGCACTCATTTTTTATTGAAAAATAAAAACTATACGAAAATTTATGTTTAGTGATCCACCGACAGTTAGCAATGATCATAAAAAAATTGAAAATTCAAATTCCTATTATATAACTGGAAATTTGTCTAGTTGTCACTGAATCATAATATATAAAAAAATTCAGTCATTACTCTGCTAATCTTCGAAAGGAACTAAATGGCAAATTGTCACTGACTCATAATATATAAAAAATTTCAGTCATTACTCTGCTAATCTTTGAAAGGAACTAAATGGCTAAATTGCAATAGATAGACAAAACCAACATGAACATTTTAAGAAGATAACCTATATCATAACGTTAATAGAGAAAGCAATTTATATAATACATGTTTGAATTTTTCATAGGAACGGGGCTGGTTAAGGTTTTCTTCCACAAGTACCATGTTGTTGTGGTGTGTGTGTGTGTGTGGGGGGGGGGGGGGGGGCAGGTAGGATACTAAATTTAGGAGGTGCAAGGCAGGGTTTGGATGAGCAAAAACTCACCCCATTGCTAAGCCTACTTTCACAAGATAAGGGCTATTAGAATTTAGAGAGAAAATCATGTAAAGCAATAGAAAGTTAGAGAGAAGATGAAAAAGAAGTTTCTGGAGCATTTGTGTTATTGCATGTAAGAAGATAAAAGAGTGAAGTTACATTAGGTTTGGTACACGCTCTTATTTTATAGAGCAAGAGGGTGACTCAGCAGTAGTCATCTTAAGCATCTAATAAAACTAATAAACTGAAAATAGTTATTTATTCTAACAACTAATGAGCAATGCACTACTGTACAGTGACAATACACCACTAAACATAAAAAACAGTAAGGTTTACTAATAAGGGCAAACCCCGCACAAGGATGAAATAATCTTACAGTATAAAAATTGAAATAAATCTCAGAAATAATACCCACTTACAAAGATAAAGGACAAACCTGGCAGTTACCATCTCCTTCAACCTTACACTCAATCAGATCATATAACTGCAGTCTGAAAAAGACCAAATTCTTAAAATTAGATAAACGATCAATAACAAAAAGACAAAGATAAGATGTACATTGTATTATAACATACATGCAAAGAAGTGTAGGAAAAATAAAAAGGAGAAAGAACTAGATAGAATAATCTTTCTTGTATTTGACTTATTTATATTCAATCTTGCTTGTCCAATATTCCTCTCTCTCGCCCTTTCTTATTCCAAACGGATTGGATCAAAGGATAGAGAAGATTATGAAGGACTTCCTGTGGTCAGGAAGTGGGAGATCTGAAAAGAGATCATCTTGTTAGTTGGGAATTGTGCTGCAGACCTTCAGATGAAGGTGATATGGGGCTGGGAAATTTGGTATCTAAAAATATTGCTTTGGAAGATAATATGGCAATTTCCTTTAGAAACTAAGTCATGAACGCACCAAGTTATTCTGAAACTACATCATAAAGGCACCAAGTTATTTAAATTATTCAGAAACTAACTCATTAAGGCACCAAGTGCACTGGGTGGGATCCCTCTACTCGGAGGCACAGGGTGATTTATGGCTGTTCGCTAGAGATACAGTATACTTGAGTTATTATGAGCCCTAGGTGGGTCCCTCCACTCTGATGCTCTGCTCAATGCTTAAAGGAAGCAACCATCTCTAATATGCAAAGGGATTGGACAACATTGCTATGTTCCTAATTTTCCTTTTCCTTATTTTTTTTTTCCAACTTCAAGTCCATTGGGCTTTTGTGTAAGGACGCGTGTTAAAGAAGTATGATATAACAACATAAAAATTTTGGTTGAATTGACGCTTTACAATATATAATTGCAGTATTTAACTTCTATATAGGAGACTACTCAAGCCAACAGATACAAAACATAAAATAAACCAAACCTGTCTAGTAGCCTTTGATGATCCGATATTTGCTCATCATCAGATGGTATTTTTTCATTGGTTTTAGGAATATGCTGTAAACACAAACAAGAGAAATAAGTTTGTAAATTATCATCCAAGTTAGAATACCACATCTAAACTGTAACATTAATAATATATCACTCAAGTCTTACGTATATAAATCAGGATTATAGAGCTCCTTTTTTATATACAGTGTATATAGTGTGGTACATAATTATTTCTAAATTGAACCTTGTTTCTCACGATTAAGGTACTACTTAGAATCAATCTAGTTCCTGCAAATACCGTGGGTTAAACACTCATAACATGCAAGAATTTTGTACTTGAAATTTATAAGAAATCATCCAAAGAAGAGACACTCCAAATGGCAAATAATACAATAGGTAATTATAGTAAAAGATGAAATATGATGACTTCAACACAAAAGTGAGTAGCTGCACTAATGCTACACTTACAGGAATGGGAACCATCTGGTTTAATCTTTTTCCAACTTCACCATCAAGAGAAGACTCATCTGATATTTCCAATGAACGCCACAAGTCATCACCAGTAACTGGCATCTCTCCTGACCCAGAAGACGAACCGAAAACTCCAATTTCATGACCATCATCTTCCCTTTCACTTGGACCATAAGTATCCGCTTCTTTCATATTGTATGGCTCATCTACGGAGTTCTTGCAAGACTCACTGTCTACATGTTGTTGACAATCTATCATGACAAGTTTTATAAAATACATAATGAAAAAAGATATCTAATAGAGAACTGCAACTGCCAAGTTGTACTACCGTAGTTATAGTTTCCATTGGAAGAAGAGTGCCAATCTTGCGATAAAATGGATGCTCGTTCTTGCTCATTCTCAAATTTAGACACCCCAGAAGCTTCCATGGAATCAAGTTGCGATAACTCTTCTTGATAAGCTCGTGCAACAGCCTCATCATTCTCCACATATGTAGGCTGACAGAAGCCTTCTCTAACATATTCGACTTGACTTAAATCCGGATCATATTGAGTTATGACACTAGGCGAAACATTATGGGTAAATGAGCAACCATCTAGGAGATGAAGACCCCAGCGAACAACATCAGGATCCATGTCATGTGTTGCCATGTTTCTGCAAAACACATGCAATTCTATCTACTCCAGAAACTAACTTGCCTCGTGTATATGCCACCAAAGAATTCAACTGCTGAAAAAGAACAAAATTTGATAGTCAAACTAAATAGGATGCAATGCTTTCAAACGTGTCAGCAGAGTGACATATATATATATATATATATATATATATATATATATATATATATATATATATAAAACCTAGTTCACAATGAAAATATTGAAAAGCATTAGACATCAACCATCAAATTCATCATAAACAATCTCAGATCAAAAGCTTCACATCAGCCCCGTTCTCCATGTACAACAGAAAACCCTAAAAGGATATGTCCTCAAATTTTTCAATCGAACCTAGAAACACAATAAAGATAAAAGTGGAAAATCATCCCAATACAATGCTCGTTCAACATGCAATTAAAAAGCTAAAATTGAAATTGCATCCATGAACACACAATAAAGAACCCTTGATTCCCACTCCCAAAGCATCAACCTTTCAACATGCCAACCAATAATCATTTAAAAAAAAAATCCTGAAACAAAATTCCCGAACAGAAAAAATCGAAGAAATTTATTTTTGAAATTGTAAAAATAAAGAGAGAAAGAAAGAAGGGAAAGAAAGAGACGAACCTTGGTGAAAAACTGATGAATAAGCAAAGAAGAATGAAAAATCGGAGGGAAGATGGAAAAGGAAAAGATCCTTGTTGAATGTTGAAGAAAACGAGAAACAAAGAATAACCAAACTGCAAAAAAAAAAAAAAGTGAATTCTGAAAAGGGAAATAAATAAATAAATAAATAATATTATTATATATGTAGAAGGGTGCAAAAACGGCGCGCTTTTTAATAGGTTTCTTTTCTTGTTATTCGGCTAATTAATAGGTTTATTTTCATGTTATTCGGCGACCTTCAATCTTCATTCATTATTTCGTGTCTCACAAAATTAGATTAAATTACGAGCATGCACGTCTTAAATTTGATGTTAACGTTATTGCGAGAATGCATTATGCAATGATGCATTATCTCATATGATTATATTTCATAAATATTTGATATCAAAATTTTAAATTAATTTATAATAATAAAAAAACTTGTGCATTACATTAGTATTGTTAAATTCATATAAAATTGATTACCAAAAAAAAAAATCATCTTAAATTTAAGGATATTAAAAAAGGATAGGATATTGTTACTACCAAATAATATTATTACCAATATCATTATCATATCTTAACTAATAATTTCTACTAATCAATGATTATCATTTATTGTCAATTAATAATTAATTAATTTGATTTATAAAAATGATAGCCGACAAAATTCAACAGCTAAGATATGGTATTAATATTATTGTCATTTGGTAATAACAATATCCTATCCCATTAGAAAAAAATAAGAATAATTATTTTAAATAGAATTTAAAATTTATTAAAAAAGAAATATTTTTAATACCAAAAAAAATAAAAATCTGGAAATTATGATATATATATATATATATATATATATATATATATATATAATGCAAAAAAATTACATTTACAATTTAATTACATTTAAAATAAGATAAATAAAAAGGGTAAAATCAAATTTTTTTATACAAAAATCAACTTATAAAGTATAGTAAGTCTTAAATTTAATATTTATTATTGATCCAATTGTATTTAATAACTCAAATTTATTAATCATGTGTAAGTCGTTAAATATAAATAAAATTAAAAATTGAGAATGTAACTTATCCAAATTACAATGATTATCCCTCAAATTAAAAAGAATACATTTTGGTCCGTCCTATAATTAAAAATGGATAAAGGATTTCTCCATGACATAAATTATCTCATGTGAACCAAAAACGACGATGTTTTGGGGCAGAAAATAAGGTATTTTTGTAATTATAATATATTGCAAAGTTATATTAGTCTTTATCATTATAATTTTTTAATTTTATAACCTCAAAATGACGTCGTTTTGAGCTCGCTGGATATAACTTTATAGCCGGTAGGCATGTAAATGGGCTGGGCTTTGGCCTTCCTGGCCCAAGCCTACGTAAAAAAAATTCAGTCTATCTGGCCTACTGGCCTATTAAAGGCTTTATTTGTAGGCATTTTTTAAAATAAGAAAGCCTGGCATGACCTACAAGCTTTGTAAGCCTCATACTGTAAATACTAAGCAAATAAAATAATTGTATAGAGCAAAGAAAGTTCCATTCATACATCCACTAGTACTTCTCATAAGAAAAAAATGACAAATAAGAAAAAGTCAACATAATACCTCAGACGAAGCCGAGAGTGACAAGCGGCGGTGCACATAAAAATTAGGGCTGGTATTGGTACTTTGCCTCATAAAATAAATATTATTATTTTATTTTATTTTAATAAATTAAATAGGGCAGCCTACAAGGATTTAGGTCAGACTTGACAAAACTGGCTTATGACTTATTTGTTAAAATGACTTTCGTATAAGCCTAAGCCTACGCAACATTATCTGAAAGGTCGGGTTAGGTCAGGCTCAATGTAGATCGGGCTATAGGCTGGGTCGGGCTCAACATTAATATAAAACAATGAATTAATTTTGTTCATAAATTTTATTAGATGGATGTTATACTAGCAACTTCTTATAATAACTCTTTCTATCATTAATTTAACTGTTATTAAATAATATTAAATGTGAGCCGATTTTGATCTAACCATAATAAAATGATGGGGAATACTTTTCTCCTTTAACATGAGAAAAGAGTTATCTCTTATTGAGATAAAAAAAAGTGAGACCAGCAACTAAAAACAAAAATAAAAGTTTGGCACGGGAGTCGATGTATGTGTAGGAATGAAATTTTGTCTCATGTGAAAGGAGAAAAACATTTTCCTAAAATGATTATTAAAAACAAATTATAAGTATAATCTACCATTTTCTATTATTATTATATTATAAAAAATTCTTAATTTTGATTTTAGATATAACAGTGGTCAAAAGAAAAATCAAAATAGGCGATTTTTTTCCCATTCCCAAACAAGTTATTATTTTTGATTTTAGTATGCTTAACTTAAACTGTTATTTTTTTTTTCACCAAAAAAAAAACTGTTATTTTTTGTAACCTATTCAAACTGTGTTTTGTTTTTTACTCTAGTTCACTTGCAAAGGCGCGAAAAGGATTTGGGCATGGCGAATACATGGAGCTAGGTCACATTTTTTGGGGTACAATAATAGAATATAAAATAGTGCACAACAGTATCATATCAAATGTGGGGTTTGAATAGCCCCTGAAAATTAAAAATTTTACGTCAGAAAACTCTACTCTATAGAATATCAAACCTGGCATATGAATGGCCCCTAATTATTTTGGACTTTCTGTTCATGATTTTACAACGTTACTCACAACTTAATTTTTTTTATTTGGTGGGCTAATTTATGGGTTATCCCTTAGCCCACACGAGTTAGGCTACAACAAAGATTTTCATGGCCCATTTGACAAGTCAGTTTTTTCCTCTCTAGCCTGAAAGTTTAAACCTTATTCATCACTTCAGTGATAGTTTACAGATTTATTCATATTTGATATATCGAATTTTGACTTTTTGAGCAGTTACTAAACCCCATGCAAAGCCTTATTTCTCATATCAATTATGATCTTCTTATCTTTAATGATTTTAATTTATTAAATTATATTTATTAATTAATTATTAATTTCAAATAAAGTATAAGATTCAGATCCACAAAAATTAAAGATAGAGACTTAAAAAAAAATTCGATATAAAAAATAAGATTTTTTATTATTATATCATAGTGAAAATATCCCATATATATATATATATATATTATTTTTCATCTCAACCGTTAATTTATCTCCTTCTAGTGATCATAGTTTATTGAATTATATTTATTAGTCAATTGTTAATTCCAAATAAACCACAACGTTCATATGAACAAAAATCAACGAATTAGGAAATAAGACTTTTTAATTTTAGAAAAATATTACTCTTCTTTTATATAAGATATCTTTTCTCATGTTCTCTTATTTCAATTTTCCTGCCTCATCTTTTTCTTTCTTTTCCTTTTTTCTTGTAGTGGTGGGACTCACCTATTTTCTCTCTACAACATAAGATAACTATCTTATTTTAAATGAGATTAATAAAATCCTTAATTTTATACTAAAGTCAAGAGATTTTGTCCACTTCCCTCTCTTTACATGTATATAATCGGTATAAAAATAATAAATTTTACCTTCAATTATATTTATAATATTATTTATATTTAGTGACTCGTATAATTAATTAATTAAATTCGTCATATACAAATACGATTAACGGTTAATGATGGAAATTTTTTTTCCTGAGATATTTCAATCGGTTCATTGCTTCACGACTAATTCGATCCAAGGTGGTCCTAGAATTAAAGCTTTAAATCTCTCTAAAAAAACGTATAAGAATCAAATTACTGCTTAATTTCATAACTGCTCAATTCCCTGATAACTGACGCCAAGTTAATTACCATCATTTATCTTTTTAATTTGGAGTGAGGTATTTTAATTATCAAAATTTTTTACTACTAATTTACTACTCATCACATCACCATTGAAACAGAGAGAGAATGATAAAAAAAATTTGAAAAGTGAGAAAATATTAATATAATAGAGTGATTAGATAGATAGTAAGTTGGTAATAAAAAATTTTGATCGTGAGAATATCGTATCCTTTAATTATACATATTGAAACAGGAGTAAAAACTATTTCCTTTACAAGTCAGAATCTAACAGGTTGACCTAAACTCGAGGCTAAATTAACGGAGTCTCTTGCATTTTTGGACAACAAAATAGTTGTCTTTTTGATGGATTCAAATTACAAGTAACCTCGTTCGAACGTGGTTATCATGACTCTACTACCCTTGGCGGGTCCCACCATGACTCTTTCACTTCCCAGTGTCTCCTGTCTATTGCTTCGTTCCCTGAAGCAGAAATCTCAAACCCTCCTTTATTTTGTTGTTGAGACTTAACAACTTCATTTCCATTCATTTTCCACGTTTCTTTCTGGTCAATCCAACATGCGTAGGTGCACAAACTCAAAGCATTCGTGGGTGCTTCTTTGGTACCCCATTGTGGTTTTGAGCTTGTTCATTGGGATGATGCAGTGCCAAGACATGAATGATTATGACCAAGTTCATAACCCTGCTGTTCTTCCCCTTATTACTCAGCTTGTGTATAGTCAACTTTCCAATTTGACTTCAATTTTCAGTCAGGAAATAAGCAAAGAGTCCAGTTTTTGTGTCAAAGACCAGTGAGTGATTTGCTTCTTTCCCTTCTTTCTTTTCTTTTTTATTGCTTCTGTTTGGTCATTTTAGTAACCTTCTGAGCTGGGGTGGGATGCATAGACAGGTATATTACAAGGATGGACAAGTAGATCAGTGAGCTCAGTCATAGTGTTTTTTTGGTATTTGGATTTGGGATGGTCCTTGTAGTGACAATTAGAATCAATGTTTTTTAATGCATTAACACCACCCAAAAGCTAGCTCAGAGCCTTGCCGTCCCCCACTCTCTTTTGTGGACTCTCTTAGCACAGGTAGGCTGGGCCTATTGCATCATCCACTCTTCAAGCCCAATGGGCTCTCGTATCCCAAGGTTCTTTACATGGTATCAGAGCCTCGCCGTCCCCCACTTTCTCTTGTGGACTCTCTTAGCACAGGTAGGTTGGGCCTGTTGCATCATCCACTCTTTAAGCCCAATGGGCTCTCGTGTGAGGGGGCGTGTTGAGATGTATAGTCCCACATTGGTTGTATGTGCAACTAATGTGGCCTTTATAAGGCCCTGGGCACTCCCACCCTTTGAGCTAGCTTTTGGGTGTTGAGATATATAATGTGGAGTTTATAAGACCTTGGGCATTCCCACCCTTTGAGCTAGATTTTGGGTGGTGTATCCCAAGGTTATTTACGGCATGGAATAATCTGTTTTTTAATATAGTCCTTGTCCTGAGATCCTTGTTGTGATTATATAAATTTCGAAATTTAGTTATGTGCACTTATTACTTGAATTTTGATTTGAATTTTGTATGGATATTGATTTGATTGTGAAGCTGAATTTTCTTGTTTCAGGGATGCTGATTGGAACCAAGCATTCGATTTTTCATCTGATTTGGGCTTCTTGGCTTCTTGCATTAAGAAGACTAATGGTATGAACACTGACAATTTGAAAGATCTTATACTATTGCTCCTTTTTGTTTATAAGAAAATACATGAAAAGTAAAGACACTTTTTTTTTTCTTTTTCCATATTCTGATGATTATTTAACAGGAGATATTACAAAGCGTTTGTGTACAGCAGCAGAAGTGAAGTTTTACTTGAATAGTTTATTGGAGAGATCTACAAGTGCCAATTATTTAATGCCTAACAAGAACTGCAATTTGACCTCATGGGTCTCCGGTTGCGAGCCAGGATGGGCCTGTGGTGTTCCCTCAAGCCAAAAGGTTGACCTTAAAAATTCAAATGAGATACCTGCAAGAACTTCAAACTGTCAAGCATGTTGTGAAGGCTTCTTTTGTCCTCATGGTATCACATGCATGATACGTAAGTATAATGAGAGTCTTTCAAATTCCTTCTTCATTACTGGTAATGAAAATAGCTTCTATAAACATAATATACCAGACTTTTATTCAACTCTTAAGCATCTCCAATCTGTGAAATATCATTGATTGTAAAGATCCAGTAAAGAAGTTTTGAATACATATTCAATGGTTTAGAAATGTGCTTGCTGGGTAGTTCATATCTTTTGAAACTATGTCTTATATTGTGCTAGTCAGTAATATATATATATATATATATATATATATATATATATATATATATATACATATAGTTTTTTTTAATCATTTGCAGTTTCTGTGCTGAGATATCTATAGTTGTGAAGCATAATGACATTGTATGTAATAACACTAATGATTGTATGTGTATGCTAAAATCTGTATCTGATGCTTCTATCTTTTTCCACGCATTCGAAATGCTGTTCTTGAAGCATGCCCTCTTGGTTCTTATTGCCCTCTTGCTACACTCAATAAAACAACTGGCGTATGCGAACCGTGAGTTCTAATTCTTGCCCAAATTTTTGTTTTGTTCTTCTTGAGTTGTTACTTTCATTCTGTGTATTAAATTAATCTCCAGATATATTTTTGCAGATATCTTTATCAACCGCCCCCAATGCAGCCAAATCATACCTGTGGTGGAGCAAATGTTTGGGCTGACGTTAGTAGCAGTAGTGAGATATTTTGCTCAGCAGGATCCTATTGTCCAACAACCACCATAAGAATTCCTTGCAGTAGTGGGTATTATTTTGCTCCAACACTTGATCACTCTTTGTAAACTACCAAATTTGGATCCTAGTAGAAGAGTTTTGCTGTATCCTCCAAAAACATCATCTTAATAATCCTCCTAATACTAAATAAATAAAGTATTAAATGAAAAAGCCGATGCATTTAATATCTTAGAAACATGGAAAACATTCAATACTTTTCTCATCTAATAATTAGGAATTGAGGATTTATAGTGATTCAAGAAGTAATATAAAGTGTTCGAAACTTTTGGAGGAAATGAGCTTGCATAGTTGCACTGCAACCCCAGAACTTTTTAACTTGCCAGTAAAAAAATGACCACTTTAGTTCTGACTTCTGAGTATAATTGTTGTACCTTTACCTGCTTTTGATGGTTATAAAATAAAGAGTAAACATCCTTTTTGGTCCCTGACAATATTTACGAAATCCTTTTTAGTCTCTTGCAATAAAAATGGACCAAATTGGTCCCTAAAATTATGAAAAAATGGCCACTTTAGTCCTTCTGTCAATTGTAATAAGTACTCCTTGGTCCTTTTTTCATCATTTCAGGGATCAATTTGATCCTCTTTTTTATTGCCAGGGACTAAAAAATATATCATGACCAAAAAGGGTGTTTACTCTAAAATAAACTAAGCTGCTTCTGTTCATTATTGTGAATTTTCTTAACGTTTGCTCTTGAAATTTCAGGCATTACTGCAGGATGGGTTCCACATCTGAGACAAGTAATATATCATGAATTGTGAATTCTTACTGCAGTAAATCTCTGTTTAGGTCTCAGATTTACTAATCAATTTCGGGCTGTCTATATGATTGTTTACTGATTATCTTGTAGGATGCTTCAAGTTGAGTTCATGTAATTCAAACACAGCAACCCCAGATATGCATGTATATGGAATTATGCTCATTGTAAGTTGTTATTTTTGAGCGTGAATGTTGGGGAATGGAATAGAAATAACGGGATATATGCATTGTAGCTATATTGTATATATACTCATTTCTCATATTATATGGTTCCTGTATTTCTTTGTTTTATTGTTTTTACACCATGTGCAAAGATGATCCATGAATCATGGTCAATGCTTTGTACCATGTCGCATAGAGAAACATAGGTAGTTATCCACGTGTGCACGTGCACGTGCACACACATGTAGACCATGTTGGTAGAATTTGACACTCTTTTAACTGCTTATGCAGGCTGCTTTGAGTACTTTGCTACTCATTATTTACAACTGTTCTGACCAAGTTCTCACTACTAGGGAAAGGAGAGTGGCCAAATCTAGAGAAGCAGCAGCTAGAAGTGCAAGGAAGACTGCAAATGCACGCCAAAGATGGAAACTTGCAAAAGATGCTGCTAAGAAGGGTGCAACTGGACTGCAAACTCAACTATCACACACATTCTCCCGTAAGAAGGATGCAGCAAATCTGGAAAAAATTAACATTTTGAATCAAGCAACTTCTGAAGCGGATGGTGAATTGTTGTTACATCCACAACCTATCACTTCAAACATGGTTGCAAGTTCATCTGTGGTGCCGAAGGTAAAGGGAAAAGAACCCAGTGGTCTAATGGAGATAATACATGAAATTGAAAATGACCCTGATATTAATGACAACCTTAATATAGAAATAGGAACTAGAGATAAAAGTGTTACGGGAAATATTTCAAAGGAAAAACAACCGCATACACATAGCCAAATTTTTAACTATGCATATACTCAACTTGAAAAAGAGAAGGCTCAGCAACAAGAAAACAAAAACCTTACCTTCTCAGGAGTAATTAAAATGGCTGCAAACACTGAAAAAAGGAAAAGGCCTTTAATTGAGATTGCTTTCAAAGATCTCACTCTTACATTGAAAGCTCAAAACAAACATATATTGAGATATGTTACTGGAAAAATTAAACCTGGCCGCATCACTGCTGTCATGGGTCCATCAGGGGCTGGCAAGACAACATTTCTTTCAGCTCTAGCTGGAAAAGCATTTGGATGCTTGGTAACTGGTTCAATTCTTATAAATGGAAGGAATGAATCAATCCACTCCTTCAAGAAAATTATTGGCTTTGTACCACAAGATGATGTAGTTCATGGAAACCTGACGGTGGAAGAGAATCTCTGGTTCAGTGCACATTGCAGGTATATTACATTGTTGGACATTCTTATCAGTTTCTTTTCTCTTGGTCTTGCTTGTCTTGCTGTTCTCTTCTAATACTAGTACATATATTATTGTTTATGGTAGCTTTTCTGTGTTTGAATATGTGTTTATTCAAATGTTTTTTTGTTTAAGGCTATCTGCTGACTTGTCAAAACCAGAAAAAGTTCTGGTTGTTGAAAGAGTCATTGAATTCTTGGGGCTTCAATCTGTGCGGAATTCATTGGTTGGAACTGTAGAAAAGCGAGGTATCTCTGGAGGCCAAAGGAAGCGTGTAAATGTTGGACTGGAAATGGTTATGGAACCTTCACTTTTGATCTTGGATGAACCTACGTCTGGCTTGGACAGTGCATCATCTCAGCTCCTTCTAAGAGCACTGAGACATGAAGCTCTTGAGGGAGTGAACATTTGCATGGTGGTTCACCAACCCAGGTAAATTTTCATTCCATGTCTGCATCATTGGGATATTGCTTGCCTAATTGCCCATTATTATTATAATTGTTATTTTTCCACTACCATTTACTGTACTATAATTTTATTTTATTCTTAACATGTTTTCTGGGGTAATAAATTTCATGCAACTGATCTAACTAAAATGCTGGTTCAGAAAATGGTCGTTGAAGGTAACCCTGGACATTAAAACAACTTAGATTTCAAGGGGCTAGTTTGGGTTTTAGGATAGATAAGGCCGGTCAAGTGGGGGTAATTTAGGACTTATCAATGGAATAGTAGTTTCAGTATGGTCTGCAAGCAATAAGAAGGTAATAAATGACCAAATTTGGTGCTATACGTTCGCTGCCAAGGGAGATTTTGGAAAATATAAGGCTAGATTTAAAGAACATTGTATTAAGATTTTCCAAGAAGAAAAGGTCCAGAGAAGTTTAGGCAGATCAAATGATAAAAAAGCATATTACAAGTATAAGACGCACAAGGACTCATACTTCACATCTTGGGCTCCTTTGATTGGATCACCACAATGAAGGAGGGAGCAATGCTGGTATGCATGATAATGATTATATTTGATATAAATGAAGTTACTCCTCCTTATCTTTCATGAATTCAGACTTTTGTTTTAATTCTGTAAGGAGTTAAAATTTGAATCATGCCAAAGACACAAATAAGATTCAATGTGATAAAACCCAGTAAGATCCATAAACCTAAGCCCAATTACAACCTTTAACTAATACAAAGCAAGACTAAGAATATTCCCTCAAAATGAATTAAAAAAAAATAAAAAAAATTGACCCAGCAGCTTATAAACTCTAGTTACTTTTTTTTTTTTTTTTGTATATAAACTCTAGTTACTTATCTAAAATACAATTGCTAGTAAACAACACTGTACCTTGTGAGAATATTACTTGAAACCTTTTACGGAAATAGATCACACTAATTACAAATTGATTGTTTTTGTTTGCTCTTTAGGTTTTTGTTTATTTACTTATTTATTTTGAAGTTTTTTGGCTTGTTGAAAGTCATGTGCACCGTATTGCAATACACATTCTTTTTTAATGCTCCTTGTTGTATCCCTGCATGGGAAATATGCATTAGAAACCATTTTGAAGACTGATCTCATATTCCATACTTTGATTTTGATTTGTTAACAGTAAGATTACTTTCCCACTGATTTATTAATGATTGAACTTTCTGCTTCAGCTATGCTTTGTTCAAGATGTTTGATGACTTGATACTTCTGGGAAAAGGTGGTCTTACAGTCTATCATGGATCAGCCAAGCAAGTTGAGGAGTACTTTTCAGGCCTGGGGATCAATATCCCAGAGCGTATTAATCCTCCAGATTACTTAATTGACATTCTGGAAGGCATAGCAGTACCTGGTGGAAGCTCAGGATTCAGTTATAAAGAGCTTCCAGTTAGATGGATGCTTCATAATGGATATCCAATACCTCTTGATATGAGGCAGAATGCAGAACAATTTGATATGTCCCAGAGTATAAATTCAGCTAATGAAATAGATCCCAATGGATCTGGTCATGTAGACAAAACCTTTGCTGGAGAATTATGGCAAGATGTGAGAAGCAATGTGGAGCTGCAGGGGCAGAAGATAAGACTCAATTTTTTTAAATCCAAGGATTTATCTAACCGGAAAAATCCTGGTTTATTCAAGCAATATAAGTACTTTCTTAAACGGTAAACCGTCTAATGACCTCTATTTTTTTCGCTAACTTCAAAGTTTCATTTTTCCATGTGGCTTGCTGAAATCTTCCTTAATGTGGGTTAATTTTTCCCTGAGTTTACTAATTGGCTTGTTTAAGTAGTCATTGTTTTGAATGTGTGGCATGAATAGTGTAAGTGGATTTTGTTAATGCTGGAGATTCCATAATTTCATTTCTTGCAATGACTTTATCATGGTCCAAGATTTCTATGTATATAAGTGAAGTATGAAGAACTGGAAGGAAAAATATAAGTAAAACCTTTTCTTCCGATAATATGAATTATGATGCCTGATTCTCTTACCACTTGCTTCTTCGGTTCTTCCCATTCCTTGTATTGTGGAAGCCAAAATCAATGTTGATATTATGCAACCATATAACTATAAAGGGAAAACAAAGTGAAACTTACCTCTGCTAATTATGCCAGAGAATATTTTCTGAATGTCACCATTTCACTTCTTGTACTCCATTGAGTGCCATGATCTGTTAAAGGCGAAAGAGTAGCTTATAAACTACTAATAATGCACATGTCTGTTCAATTTGGTATCTTCATTTTCTTTGGTTAGTGGCTTTACTTATTCCACACCAATGTTATTTCAGGGTTGGGAAGCAGCGATTGCGGGAAGCTAGGATCCAAGCCATAGATTATCTGATTTTGTTACTAGCTGGAGCATGCTTAGGTTTGCTTACCAAAGCAAGTGATCAAACGTTTGGTGCAGCTGGGTACACCTATACGGTGATTGCTGTATGTAAGTTATATAAGTATCACTTCAAAAAATCTACCGACCATCCATGTGAACAATGGTTTATTCTTATCTATTGTTGTCAATTTCAGCTCTTCTGTGCAAAATTGCGGCCTTGAGATCATTTTCTCTTGATAAATTACACTACTGGAGGGAGAGTGATTCTGGCATGAGCAGCTTGGCTTATTTTCTCTCTAAAGACACAATTGATCATTTTAATACAGTGATCAAACCTGTGGTGTACCTCTCTATGTTCTATTTTTACACCAATCCAAGATCGACTTTTGCAGATAATTATGTCGTGCTGCTTTGTCTTGTATATTGTGTGACTGGCATAGCATATGCATTGGCCATATTTTTTGAACCTGGTGCAGCCCAGCTGGTGAGTATTAGAAGCAGACAAAAAAATTTATTAACCCCAAAATTGAAATTTACTCATCATTATGTTTTCATTTCTCATCTAAATGTTTTTGTTTCTTGCAGTGGTCAGTACTTCTTCCTGTTGTTTTGACTCTCATTGCAACGCAATCACAAGATAGTAAAATTTTGAAGGAAATAGCTAATTTATGCTACTCTAAGTGGGCTTTACAAGCATTTGTTATTGCAAATGCTGAAAGGTAATATGTCAAAGACAATTATTGAATTATTAAATTTGTACCTCTGCTTAGATAGCTTAAAGAAAAACTGCATTAATATGTTTGCCTTTATTGGAATTGATTCTCTTAATCACATCGAATGCATATAGCAAGAATATGTTTTCATGCTCTCTTTTTTTTGTATCTTACCCATGACAGGTATTTGTTCAAGAGTTCAATCCCTGACTACATTTTTAATAATTAAAATCTCATCATAAAGTAGAGTTTAGTTTAAGTAGAGGTAATAGTAATATAGTAGCATATATATGTCCATATCACATAAGGTTGATATTAGAGTTATAGAAGGGCTCGTCACTTCCTAATGGTAAACCCTCTGTAAATATTTAGACCATCATATCCTAACATACTTGAATTAAATTGCTTGTGGGATAAGTTTACTGATTGAAACATATAGTGTAAATACGCCACAATTCCCATTCACTAATTTTAGTCCAATACCTGCTTCCAAATACTAGGCAGGAGGAGTAGTTTTAGCCCAAATTTCAAGAAAATAATGATTTTTTTGCGAAATTGAGGATTACATTTAAATCATGAGAAATCAAAGAGAATAAGCAGAGAGATTGGTTTGCATAAAATAAGCTTGTGAAGTATTTTGAAGTTGTTTTCATCATATATCTGAAGAATGTCATCAGCATTTATGTAAAAAATACAACAAGAAAAAGAACAAGAACAGAGAATGATAGATAATTTATAGTATTGATTAATCGTTAACAGTCACACATACTGAACATGCTGTAAATTACTTTTGTGCTGCAGGTATCAGGGAGTGTGGCTCATAAGTCGTTGTGGTTCACTTATGAAAAGTGGCTATAATCTTCATGATTGGAGTTTGTGCATATCCATCCTCATTCTTATGGGTGTAATTGCCCGGGCAATAGCATTTTTCTGTATGGTCACCTTCCACAAGAAGTAAAGCCAAACTTTCAAGCTACCAAAATTTTACGTTTCACAAATTTGAGTTGTACAAATTGGAGAGGGTAGCATCACCAAAACTTAGTAGTAGTTACATTAGAATGTCAGATTAATTTTTGGGGTCTGATATGATTATTGGCCTGAATATGCAAGTTGCAGTTGACATCACCATATCATGTTAGATGTGATCAATAAGTCATGTCATAGTTGAATGTCTATAGTTAGTGTGTGTGTGTTTTATTCTCGTAATGTTTTTAATACCTTTGTTTAAGCTTTTAAATTTTCATTGTTATTAAATTTAGTAGTCCATTGATTGAGAAGTAGACCCAAGAACATATCTTAAACATAGCTTGTAGTCAACCACGTAAGATCTAGTGAATGATGTCCCTTTGAGTTAAGTTGACACCGCTCATCAAGGTGTAATTGTGTCACTCTGAATTTTGATCATATATTTGTTCAATGCAGTACCATGTCATCAATTCCACGTCATACTAAAGGATGGTGTGTATCAATTCAGCTTCAAAGAAATGTAAACTTACTTTCCATGTGTGCCACATATACACAGTATAGAGTTACATTAAAGTGTGCCACATATACAAAGTATAGAGTTACATTATGAGACAAATTACAATAAAAAAAAAGTTCAGATACTTAGTGCTGGAGCAGGGAATTTACAGTAACATATTCTTTTTAATGTGAAAAAACGAAGAAGTTTTATGGTTTCTGAAACTGTAGGTTGTAAATATTGGAGGCAAGTGCCTTTTTAAGGACTGCCAGCACCAGAACATGAACATCTCAGCTGCTCTGCAACTCCACTATATAAATCTGATAAGCCTTGATGTCATGCGCTGAGTTTATGGTTCTCCACAAAACTGCCAACTTCAGCAAATTACTAAATTTAACCTAATAATATTAAAGAAAAGAGGAAAATCTAAGTTTAGCATAGCTAAAACTATTATCCAATGACTTAAAAGTCAAAAAGTACTGTAGTGAGCTTAAAAGAGCAAATTAGAATTACATAGTACTATAATACATTTAAAAGAATATGTTACCTAATCATTACTAGAATAACTGTGTCATAGTTATTTCCAAATAATGTCACCCAGAAATTTGAGAGCTGGAACACCTCTTATCTCGACATCAACAAGTGGTGCCTGGATCATCACTAAGCTGGAGAGTTCTGGATCGTTTTGGATTATATCAAGAGCACGCATCTGATCCTGAAAAGTTTGTTTACAAAAAAATTTCACTCTTAAAACAAAAATAAACAGCGAATGCAAGAGTTTTTCTCCCCCTTCTCTGAAAAAGTTTTTGTTGGATATGCTCAGCTATCAGTTGTCTCATTTATAGCAATATTGTTAATTAATCGAATTACATTATAGTTCATCATTCCAAATTAAACCCGTGCAAAAATAAAAGAGCAAACAGTTAAGGTACCTTTCTTTTCATGGAACAAAACTTGCAATCAGACGCAGATGGTGGAAGAATCTGATTGACAATAAGTCTCTTAACAGGAACATTTTCCTTCTTCAAGGAGGCACTCAATCGAGATGACTCACTAACTGCCATCACCTTATGGAGTAAAAGATACAAATATAACTGACTACATAGACAGTTCTCTCTTTCCAATACAAGGAATATGAAGTTTGAGAACTACAACATCAAGAATCAAGCGAAGTCGGGTTGGCTACATGATAATGCGTGATGTCAAAAACCAAATTGATTTAGCAGATTCCCTTTCTTTTTGGATAAAAGATTTAGTAGATTCTTATTGTGAAAGTAGATCTGGCAATAAGATCGGTTCTTCCAAACACCCAGCTCAGTGCACTTCTTTCTTTTATTTTTTTTGCTTTTTGCATCTTTTCTTCTAGTCAAAACAAAAAAGTAAAAATTCAAACCCTATAATTTAGCCTGGTATTCAAAAAAATTGATTCCCCTGAAAATCTTATTCCATTTGTACTTAACCCTAGAGCTTTTCTCCAGCACAAGCCTTCCCTGCCCTTTGGAATTTCAATTTTTTAAATAGGGAAAACTTAATTAACCCCCCTGGAGTGGTAGATGTGGATGGTATGAGGTGAAGACGATGGACAGTGTGGGTGGGACTTCATAATTTCAAATAAAGACACATGATATAAAGGTAATTGAATAAATCATTCATGGAATGGAAGGGTAGTTCCCTCAAATTTGAGGGAATTGGTATTCCCTATGAAATGACCACTAGCATTGATGACACTACATTATAAATCAATCCACCATTATATGCATCAGTTATTCGAAGATTAGTGTGTTGTGGAACACATCTCTAGGTCATACCGTGGGAATTGTTACAATGACAAATTCTGTTGATTCTGTATCACGAAAGAGCTCACGCACTTTTATCATCCTCTCCCTAAGTTTCTCCAATTTGTCAGCCTGCACCATCAGGATATAACAAATGGTAAGCATATTAAGATGTAACTAAATGCAACACTAGCCCAATGGAATCAATCTTACAGCATCCTGTTTAGTTACTTCCTGCCCAAACACGGATTTAATTGCTGATGTAGCAGAAGCTATCTTTTGTCTTAGCTGCAGCAGAATAATAAAATCAATGACTACAAGTATCACTTAGATATTGGAACTTGCAAGTAGAAAGTATTGGGGATTTTGTGGGGTGAAGAGAAAGTCCAGATGTGCTATAATGCTGTCCCAATTTTCACTGAGGAGAAGGAAGATTAAATACGATTAAAAATGAGTGAAGCATTGCAAGAATAGAAAATGTCAACTATCAGTAACATTTGATGAAATCTCACCATGAATTAAGTATTTTTGCAGAACGCTTGCACAGGGGAGAGGGAAGAGAGAATTGTCAATAGACTACTGTCAATAATTTATTCTTTCTGCCTCTTTATAGATGTAATGTTAATTATAAAGATATCAGATTCAAATCATTAATTAAAAGAAAATGTAGAGATTTAGACTTTAAATAATGGGTTGAATAGACATGAGTTAGGCAGGACGAGGGGAAACAATTGAGTATGGAGGCAAAAATAGAATTGTAACAATTTCCTAACACAATTTGATAAAGACATCTTCACAGGTAAACTATCAAAACAAGACTGGCTGAATGAATGTCTGAGAAATTTGCATACGATGCTTAGAGCTCCAGGAATATAATCATTTTTTTTTAAACAAGATATCAGGTATAGTGTAAGGTATTAATACAGCATTTTATCCATTGGCTCCTAAAAGAAGTGAATCAATTGCATTTCAGGTAAGGAATATATGGGTGTGTGTGTGTGTGTGTGTGTGGATTTTCCTCGATTAAATTAGCAGTCATACCTTCAGTATCTTCCCTATGGACGCATCCAAGAAATCAGGCAAGGAAAGCAATCGCAATGTATGACCCTGTTCAGGAAAATGCGTAAATACTATAAGATAATGTCAAAAATCAAATGAGATGTGGAATATATAACTATTAGCTTTTTACTCACTGTAGGAGCCGTATCAAATACTATTCGAGTAAACATGCTATATTCCTGTGATTCAAGAAATTGCATAACCTGACAAGAGGCTTTTAATTGTTAGGAGAGCAAAAGGGCTTGTTACATGAAAAATTATCAATGAAAAAAATAGTCATAGCACAAAAAAATGCATGCCTTGGAAATTGCAATAGCTTCGTCCAGTCCAGGAGGAGGTGTATCCAATAACTCTCCCAGCTTTAGCTCTCCCAACTTTTTGCAACCAAAAGATACAACAAACCATCTTAGAGAAGCAGGCTTATAATGAAGCAGAACCAATTATCTTCCAGTATTTCCTATTTATAATGTTGATCTTGCATAAAAAATTTCATAAAATTTAAACAGCTCCAGTTATGCAATTGAGTGGTAAATATTATCATTTATTTGATAAGGATATTATTTGTTAGCTAGTTTTGACATTAATGAAGTAGAAAACAAACTTGGGTTGATTTGAAACTTCATGAGCATGATATGCATAATGCATACTTTCAATCCAGCAGTGGAATTTGTTAAACATTCATTCTAACATAAGTTATCATTGGTGTCCAGATTGATTTCGATTTACAATTCTGTTATTGGATCCTAACCCAGCATGCGTGAGACAACTTTTTTTTTTCTTTTATGCTGCAGTTCTTAAAGTCTAACTTAATCAATTCTTCAAAGTTAATATGGCTATCTACGAGAGTTTAAATATCAAAGATGATATGTACGTGCCAATATCATTGCAAGTTGATGGCATATGGAACTATAATTCCTGGAAGAAAACTTGTGATTTTAAGACAATTTCATCATCTGTGAAAATTCAAAGCAATAGATATACCCTTGGAAGAAATACATAACCAATAATGCTGATAACATCTCAATAAAGCTTTACCTGTTCTACAATCATTCCAAGACCCATGCCATCCATGAAGTCTTTGACTCCACTTCCACCATTTGTTTTGGTTGCATTTCGAAACTCTTCCCTAGCCATCTCAGGGTTTATCTGTAAAGGGAGTAAGGAACAACAAAATTGAGCAAAGACATAAGAGAGGAATGGTGTCACATCAAATGGTACACACATATTCTTACAAAAACACCAATCATGTCATCAAGTAAACCGGATAATGAAATAATGAATATCAGTTAATGTATTCTCCAGAAATGCCAGCTTACTTCAAGAGCAAAAAGCGGAAAATCAGGTCCTTCCACTGGCACCAATGTCCCACCTGTCAAATCCTACAGCAAAATTGGCAAAACTTGTGTTGGTCAGAGCACACATACAACCGGATCTTGAAGCAGCTAGGACATAAGCATCATCAGAAGTTCAGAACTAGAAGAGAAGTGATTAACCTGAGCAAAAGAATCACTCAAAGAATGTGCTGGATCAGTGGAAACCACAAGTGTGGGGTGTCCATTATTGGCAAATTTAACAGCGAGAGAAGCAGCACAACTTGTCTTCCCTACCCCACCTTTCCCACCTAGCATGTAATACTTCCTCTGAGTCCCAGAAACCATGTCATCAAACCCTGCTACAGCTTCAGCAGGAGCAGCCACTGATCTCACTGACAATAAAGGAAGGTAATATTTGTAAGCAAATACTCACTAAGTTTCTCAAAAGCACAAATTTCCTGAGCAAAACACTCTCTTTCTGAGGATCTTACCTTTAAACACGCATTAAAACATGAAGCAATCTCAAACTTAAAGAAAAACCACAGTTTATATTTCCAAAGAAACAATAGAATAGCTAAACTGCAACATCAATCATACGGTACACAATAAGACCCAAATTATGGTCGAATCTACACTAGTTATGTAAAAAAATAATGAACCTACCCATTTAATTAAAAAGAAAGAGAAATGAAATTCCTGCACCAAAAATGATTAGAAAAATAACTAACATATCTCCTCATTCCTTTACTTACCTTATTTCCCCATTCTTTATCTCTTTCTATACCAATTTCAAATAACCTTCTCTTCTTTTCACCTCAAACACCCCAATACGAACACTCCTTAACTAGATGAATAAAAAGGACAACACATCAACTTATGGGCATAAATAAACAGAATAATATTTCAGGGTTGGGCTCATTCAATTTACTGCACAAAACAGCAGCAAGTGACAATTCCACTAGTATAAACACATGAAGCAAAACAGATAACTGAATCAAAAAAACCCAAATAAAAAAAATTATATTTTTAAACGAAATATTAATTAGAAAAGTGAGAAAACCTTGAAATGAATTAGTGGGGGGTTTTGCGGAAGCAGAAAATGAAAGAAAGGTGAAGGCTTTGGGGAGATGAAGGAGAGGAAGTTGGGTGGGAGTGAAGGAGAGGACGCCCTTAATGGCCATTGAACTTGTTATGTGAAGAGAAGATGAAATAACAGAGTTACATGCCATTCTCGTTGGATTCTCGCAATCCTACTCCTACCCACTTCCGTTTTTGTTTGCTTTTCTCCCCCTCTCACACCGCCATGAGGTGTTCCTTTTTTTTTTTTTTTTCAATCAAAAATAAATAAATTAATTAATAGGTTTTATGTTTATTATTTTGTAGGAAAAGTGATTGTGTAATGTTATAGAGATTCGTTTTGCGTGCCATATTTTTTTTCTTTTTTTTGTTTTAAAATGTGTGGGCCCCACAAAATATTGTGTGTGTAGAAAAATTTCTTATGTTATGTTAAAGGAGGAAATGAAAATCCTTAATTAATACTAGTAATTACTTTTTTTTTTTTTGGATATTACATTTGATGTGTTTGACAGAAATCCAGTGATGGCAAAAGAAAAGAAAAACCAGTAACATTATTGGAACTTGGAAGATAACATAACACAAACAAATGCGAGAATCTATCCGTAAAAAAATTATACATTTCTCTCTCTCTTATCTCATCAAATAATATGATCACATGATAACTTCTTCGCCTAAGAGTATCCCTTCCCAATAAATGGAGGCTTCCATTTCAAACATTTGATTTGATTGTTTAATGATAACTGATTATTATGTGAATTTTACGTTCTAAATTTTTAAAAATTATAACATTTGTGATCAAATACTCAATGTTTTTTTAAAAATATATTATATGTGAATTTTAAGATGTTTTTGTAGAGTATATAATAATTTTAAATTAATGATAATTTCTTCAAATACATAAAAAATTAGGGGATGAAATGCTCATTTTAAAATCAAGACACGTCATAAGTCATTTTAAATCTGATCTAACATAATAAGGGTGGGAAATAGTGATAAGTATAATCATCCCTTTTAATATTTGTATAAGGTAATTCATATGATTGCATAATGAAATTTTTTAATTTAACTATAAATTCTTTAAGATTTTTAATAAGTAATTATTCGCCGATCTAGGATTAATTAATACAATAAATGTTCAAAATATATAAAATATAATAAACAACCAATAAATATTGGACAATTTATTAAAATAATAATTAAAAAGATGAGTACTTAAATATCTTCTCTTCACTTTTGATGCAGCAAAATGAGCCCTCTGCCATTTCAAACACTTCGATAGAAATCATAGACATTACTCAAGTCTTTTAGAACAAGTTAACAACATAAATGTTAATTTTGTTGCCAGTATTTCTTGAGGTTTATATGGACAATGTCCTGACTGCAGAATAGATGCTTTCTCGTTAGCTAAACTTTCTTTCTCTCTCTCTCTTTTTTTTTTTTAGAAACAGCTAACTTTATCTCAAAACAAGTATCATTTACACAAACAAATTTTTTATAAGCCAATGATAACCATTAGGAAAAGTTGAATGAAAAAAGATAAAAGAAAAATAACTTTTGAATTCAATGGTGATTAGAGTGGTGATAAAAAAATAATAGTAAAAATATCCTACCTCTTTATAAAAATATTTTTTTTTTTGGAAATGAAAGATTGAACATAATTAGAATAAGAGCTAAAATATTCTTACTACCAATTTTTTTCTATTATCAGTCTAATTATCATTGCATTCAAAAGTTATTTTTCTTTTCTCTTTCTTTATTCAACTTTTCCTTTAATCCAATGATGATTAGAATGATAGTAGAAAAATTGATAATAACAAGGGAAAAGTGTGTCTTTTTTTTTTTTGATAACAAAAGTGTCATTTTTTTTTTGGTGAAAAAAAGTGTGTCAATTTAAAAAATGTAAAATTGTGTTATTTTAAGAGAGAAAAAGAAATAAATAAAGGAGAAAAGAAAGTTGATAAAAAAAAATAAAGATGTAAATCCCACCTCTTTATTAGAGTGAAAGGATATAAATTATGTGATTCAAAAAGGATAAACATTTTTATCTAATAATAATATACAACGTCTTTTATAAAAGAAAAGACATAATAAAGAAAAGACAAATAATATCCAACCCATTACTATATGCTCCCCTTACTTCGACACGCGTTCTCTCCTGTGTCTCAGTTCTCAACGACCTTTTTTTTTTTTTGGCAATTTGCCTATACAAGGTTGTAGTATTGAAAACGGTAATTCTCTTTCAGGATTTTCTTTTATGGGAAGGCAACTCTTTGGTTGGGGAAATGGATCATCTCATATTAAAATTTCACATGAAATTTCAGTTCATGTAAAACTTTTAAGACAGTAAATCAGCCAGCTTTGTTGACTCCTAAATCAACAGAAGAATGACCGAAGCTCCTTGACAATATTTAAACAAGATAACAATAATTGCTTATATTCCAACAATAGTATAGTGCTCCAAATGTGAGAAAAATGCATAGAAACAATGTTGCGGTTGTAGGCAAGCCGGTGGAGTCCCCGTTGTTGTTTATCAAAGACAATAAGACAGTAACAACTTAAGTTCCATATCCGCTGCAAATGTTTGAGGCTTTACCACTCTCATGCCATTATAGACAAATTTATGAGTATCACAAACAATTCTCTCTCGCTTACTCAGTTAAAAGCAAACAAACTATCAAGAATTTAAACAAGAGCTACTGAAATATGTGCACAGACAAGTTACACAAGTCTGGCCGAAGACAGCAGAATACATGAGATAACAAGTAAGAGCTCAATACGACCAGCATGGGTATGCAAAATAATTAAAAAACTGAACCGAACCGAACCGCCCTTTAAAATAACCGGTTTTTGAGAACCAAATCATGAACCGAACTAGTTTTTAAAGAACCAGTTCATAAACCGAACCGATTTTTAGAACCATTTCATGAACCGAACCGATTTTTAGAACAAGTTTAATAACTGAACCATTTCGAACCGAACCGAACCATTTCCGAACTGTTTTCAAACCGAACCAAATTGATTTTTATAACTTTTTTTTTTCTTTTCAAAAGAGGATCGACCCGAACCGTTTCCAACCGAACCGAACCACTATTGAACCGAACCAATTTTGAACCGAACCGACCAGTTTCGAACCAAACCATTTAAACCAATTCGGTTCGGTTTTTCAGAAAAACTGTTTCGGTTCCACCCATGCACATCCCTAACGACCAGACTTCCACCACCATTGTAGAATCTGATCTGGGATCAGTATTCTCCCTTGAGCACACAGAGTAACTAAACAATAGGAAGGTGAAATAATGATCCAAGAAAACCCATGATCAAAGTAGAGACATTTTACACCACTATTACCTAAGTTGTTTCCTCTTGCTCCTCACTCCCCAATTTATAATTCCTCTTGACCACTATTTACACAAGATATCAAAAGCATTCCTTCAGTAGGCACCAAAAATAATTGATAACCATAACAGGTTACATTGAATATGTCACTTTTTTATTACCACGGGGATAATCAAAATTCAAAAGACAGAAGTGTTGAGTTTACAAACCTTCAATGCAAAAAGGGTTTGTACCCTTTTTCAAGATTTTCTTCCAGCTATATCTTCGAGGGTGAGATTCAGTGTATCAATTGAACCTCTTTTCACTTCTTCACCACGAGAAGCCAGAAAGTCCTCAATGCTTCCCGGTTCACCAAACCATCCAAGATGATCTGCAATCAAGTGCAGATTATCACAACCTCCACATCTTGCCACCACCACACCTTTCTCATATGATTCGCGAGAAACTGTCTTAATGGATCTTGTTTCACAGACCTTGCAGGTGAAAATCATAGCAAGATCATGCCTTGACGATGTTTTCAAATTGGAATTAGCAGAAAACTTCACAGCAGAGTTCTCATCAATGCTCATGGATGTAGGAACATTATCAGCTTCATTATTTTCTACATGTTTAATTGGATTTGCATCTTCCGAGAAACCCCTTTTGTGAAATCCATATCTGCTTAATATTGCACTGGCACTGTTATAAGAATGCAAAGAGGATGCTGCCAATAAACAACAACATTAACATATTAATAACAAAAAACATCACCTCTGCATAACTTGTTTAGGTTTCCAAAAAAATTGTAAATTTATGTTCCAAATTTTGTAATGCTAAAATAAATAGATAAATAAATAAATACAGACACTAAAAGAAAAATGATAAAAATAAAATAAACAAAAAAAGAGTAAAAATCATGAATGAAAAGGGTAATTAGTTAGAACTTAGAAGAAGCTTGTAACTGAGAAAATTTTCAACAGAAAAACGAAAAAGAGAGAGAGAGTAAAGAATGAGAGGAGATGCCTTGAGTGATGGTAGTGTGATGATGAGGATGCCTTGAAAAGATTGAGAAGAAGAATCGCCTCTGCAACATCCTTGCCGCCATGACTGCTCCTCCTCAACCCCAACTCTGGTTGAGTTCTTGGGCTTCTTTTCGTTTTCTACGAGATCAATGTTGGGCTTGTTGGGCTTTCATGCATTTGAATTTGTATTTGGGGCCCATATGACTAGTTGCATTTTGTACTTCTACAAATAAAAAACTAACATGGAGCAACGATTGTTTATGTAATTATTGTTTTCTTTTTCTATCTGGTCTTGGATTATCAGTTCATTTTTTGAAACAAAAAATAAATAAATTCCATTTTATTAAATATTATTTCTAAAAATTTATGTTTCTCGTAATATAAAAGAAAAAATGAAAACAATATCATGCACATCTGAAATGAGCCATTGAAAATTTTTTTCTGAATCAGTTTAAGTGATATATATATATATATATATATAAATTATCTATTTAAAAAAAAATAATTTACCCCACTATTTTGTCAACATCAGATAGTTACTTTCTTTAATGATATATATAAATTATCGAAAAATCTACTCTCATGTTGTTGGAAGATAATTTTCTTTTTTATATACTTATCGATTTTTGTGTTGATCAATTTTTTTTTATTTTGTATAAATGACTGGATCTCACTCATGATTGTATATGTGGTATGAAATAATTACTCTCTTCCAGCATGAGATTAATAAAGCTAAAAACATTTATAAAATTTAAAAATAAATCCTTTGGTTCAATCCATTAAACTAGGGAATCAATTGATTTTAACTTGCTTTGAGTGATCTATAATAGTTTAATTGTAACTTACATTGTAAGATTATTTTTGTAAGCTGAAAGTTACTTTTAAGCTAAAACTAAATGAAAAGCTTTAAAAATATAGCTTGTTAGAGATATATAAAAACCTACTAATATAGTCTCACTGATTGAATTGATTTTTTCCGTGGTATCAGAGCTTCGATGTCCCGGGTTCGACCTTTGCCGCCCTCCATTTTCTTTGTGAAATTTTGTTAGTACAGGTAGGTTGGACCACTTGATGATCCATTTTTCAAGCCCAATGGACTCTCTTGTGAGAGGACGTGTTAGAGATATATAAAAAATCTATGTGCACCGACATCGACACGGGACACGAGACACACGACATGTCAACACGTTAATTCTAAAAAATGCCATATTTTGACACGTTAGAACATGTTTTGATATTAAATAATATTTTTAATATATATAATATAAATTATATTTAATACATATAGCAGTCCATAATAAATTATATAACCAATTAAATAATATAAAGCAAAAGTCTTGTTGTTAAATGATACATATTACGTTTTTCTTTAAGATAATGCGGGATATATAATTTGAAGGTGATGCCACGGAAAAAAAAATTATGTTACAGGACCACCCAATAATCCGATGCTCCCTCTCACATCATCAATTTGTTCTTTCCCTTTTTATCCCTGCTAATTTTTTTCTTTTCAACTTTTACCCTTCCATTTATACTGTCTGATTGTCATCAAATTTGGTCCGTACCGCAATAAATAATCTCGTGATGCCACATACGAGAGGCACTTTTCATTGTGATTGACGAGTAAAAGTAATTGAGAAATAATGAAAGGGATTTGAATTTTCTAATTAAATGCATGAACTCTTTTGGAGAATATTGTCAGAGATAATGATTAATAAGAAAGTTAACAAAGAGTGCATGCTCTGATAAATTCATGTTTCTTCGCTATTATATACGGTGCTGAATATACTTACTACCAAAAAAATTTATCATCTTTACAACCAATTTAATTACCGTTGATTTCTGTAATTCTAACGGTTGTGATTTATTCGAAATTATTGGATCACATTTATTAATTAATTATTAATTCTCATTAAATCCAATAAATCATAACCGTTAGATTGACGGAAATCAACGGTGATTGAATTGGTTGTAAATGTGATAAACTTTTTTGGTGGTAAGTATATCCTTCCCCAATATATATATATATATATATGATAATTAACTTTATTATGTTAAAAATCATCTTTTCAAAAACATTTCTAATTGATTTTGAGAGCAGTTTTTTTTTTAATTCAGACTTAGTTAAGAATGTTGATAAAAAGATTTGTTTAAATGAGTTTTTGAAGAAAAGAAAAAAAGATTTTTTAGGAATTATATTCTTAAAAATGACTAAAAATAGAGTTATTTTATTTTTTATTAATATTTAAAATTTTGAATAAAATATATATTATATTTAAAAAAAATTAAAAGAAAAAAATCTGGGCTAAAAAATAGGTAATATTTTGATTTATTTTTTTTAAGTTAACATCCAAAAATATGACGAAAAAAGTTAGGTTTTTGAATTAAAAAAATAAAAATAAATCCAAACATGCCAAAATATCTTTATAGGACATTGTTATGATACTAATTCTGGTGCTATTGTAGTTATGAAACCATCCGAATAAATACTTTATACAACATTTGAACTTTGATCTTAGGAGTACAACTCGCTTATATGTCCTAGCTCTTAATCATTAATTACAACATAGTTTTTTTTTTTTTTTTTTTTATTTATACACAACATAGTTTGTTTGTTTTTTTTGGAATGAAGCAGAAGTATCCCTATTCAACCTCCTCCAGTATGATTTGTTCCACTTACATGGTTGTTTTTTTTTTTTTTTGGAAAAACTTAGCACATTTTTTCCCTCCACTCTTTGAGCCGGCTATGTGATTAATCCGGAGTGCGAGAGTCAGTGATGGCTAAAGGTTCAGCCCCCTCCCCAAGAATGCATTTAGCAGGAATCAAACACATGTCCAACCCCACTAACTCAGCGCCAAGGAACTAATTGACCTGCACCCATTCGGTTAGCACATTTTTAATTAATATAAGACTTCAGTACTCACATTTGAATTCATAACACACTTTACTCTGTTTTGTAATCTCATCTCCAAGAGGCTTAATTAATTATCAACTTTTTCTTCCCATCTTGAGGAGTATTACATGTTGGTTTGTTAGTAAAGCAGTTTACTTAGTTTTGCGGAGAGCTTTGCTGAGCATCTCACTTATGCTACACGAGATGTATCCACAGTGGCGGAGCCATAATCTAATTTTAGACAGTGCCAAAAATTTTGACATATCAAATTATCAAAAAAAATTCATAATTACACAAAGTAATAGGATCGATGTTATTTTAACAAATAATAGTTATTTATTTAAAATTAGAATATAAAATAAAATTAGTAAAGAAAGTGCAAATTATATATACATATATGGAATTTTCATGTGATTTTTATGCACATTTTCATGTGATCTTTGATAACATTATTTCTCGTGATGTTAATGAAAGCTTATTTCATGTGGTCTTTGTGAATAAATTTTTTTAATTTTTATTTTAATTTGATTTGGGTCTACAAACTTTAGTTTGCAATGCATTAGGATATATAAGTCGTATTCGGTTTTTGTTTTTGTTTTTTATAATATGGAGAACATAAATCAAGTATTTAATAGGTTAATTTATACAAATTTTTTACATAGGCTTAGATTATCAAAGTTAAAGTTTGGCTTAACTTGACCCATTTATACCCCTAGCCTTGACATATGAAGAACATTAACATAGAGGGACAATAAACTCCACAATTAAAAAGAAACATGGAATAATTAGCGACAAATTACTAAAGTCATTTAAATGACATTGGATCCACATAAATCATTTAATTAGTGTTTAGATATATTAAAAATTTTAAAAATACAAAAAAGATAAAGTTGTTAATGGATATGTATAACTAATTTCTAACCTTTATGTGTACTTCTTACAAATATACCCAATCCTTTGTGGGTTTCTTCATAAAACATACCCAAACATTTGTAGGCTTTTGCATACAAATAAATGAACATGTAATCTTTAACTAAAGTAACTAAAACTCAATTATGTAAACGCTCAAATTCTGTATGACGGAGCTCAAGCCATGATAAGACGTCTCTTACCCTATGGTCACTCTGATCCCCTGTGGGTCAGTTACATATAATCATTCAGTAAAAGATTATATATTTCATTAATATCCACTTGGTACCCAAAAATTTCTTTAATTCTATAATCTTGACTTAAAATTATTCTCATAATTAATATGAATAAATTCATCAAATTCACAGACTAAAAATAAAAAATAAACTTAAAATAATAGAATAAATTCATAAGAAAATATTTAGACAGAGTAACGACACTTTCTCAACTTTTAAATAAATAATTTTAAAATATAAACTTTAAATATCAAAAAAATAAACATAATAGAATAAGGTTTTACACTCAATATTATATTTTTCTCTTTTATTTTCCCTCCTCCTCTTTTCTTTCTCTCGATTTTTCCTTTCCTCTCACCCTCACTATTACGTGTTTTCTCCTTCTCTCTCTATTTCTTTCGTCACTTTTCCATTCTTTCCTCAGTTCATTTATTTCTTCTCTCTTCCCTTTCTTTCTTCACGTCATTATTTTCTAAGTGATTTATAAAAATCTGATTAAGTAATTATTGCATACAGATAAGTTCTTAACTAAATGTCTAATTCAAACTTATCTAAAAAATTTACCATGTGACTCTGCCTCCCCATAGTCCCTCTTTCTCTGCCAAGTGATTGTTAATCTATTTATATATTTACCATTTTAATATTTGATATCTATTTATTTATTTTGTTTTATATACAATATTTATTTATTTATCTATATATATGTATTTATTATTATTATATTACTTTAATATTTTATTAATTATTTGATTATTATATAGGGGTTTTAGTTTGTCCTTTAACATGACACAACAAAATTCTCCACATACACAATATTTTGTGGGACCCACATTTTTTAAAGCAAAAAAAAAATCAAGACACGCAAAACGAATCTCTATAACATTACATAATCATTTTTCCTATAACATAATTTTTATAAAATCCTATTATATATATAGGGGAATGCTTTTGTAATGTTACGGGAAAAAACAAATTTTCCTACGGAGACAACTTTTTCATGGGTCTCATGCTTTGATTCTTCTCTCTCTTCATATCATTTTCTCTCTCTTAAAACATTGTGTGTACAAGACAACATTGTTTTTTCTTGTAACGGCACAAAAGCATTCCCCATATATATATATATAGGTTTTATGTTTATTATGTTGTAGAAAAGTGATTGTGTAATATTATAGAGATTCGTTTTGCGTGCCATATTTTTTCTTTTTTTTTGTTTTAAAATGTTTAGGCCCCATAAAATGTTGTGTGTGTAGGAAAGTTTGTTGTGTTATGTTAAAGGAGGAAATAAAAATCCTATATATATATATATATATATATATATATATATATATATATATAATATATTTAAAATTTCAAGAACGCTACTATCGCTTATTATTGGCTCTCAGCACCTTTTTATATTGAGATATATTTTTCTTATGTTGTAGTGAAAAAATTATCTCATGTTGTAGATATAAAAGTATTAGTGGGACCCACAGGTAAGAGGAGAGAGAAAAAAGAGTGGTGGGACCCAACCTCTTTTTGTCTGTGTAGGAAAGTTATTTATACCATGTAAATGAGATAAACATAACCCTTTACATATATACATATATATATATGTTTGGGGAAATAATACTCTCATGAGAGTAAATCATTTTCCTATACAAATTTATTTTTTGTGCCAATTAATTTTTCTTGTCTTTTTAAATATAAAATATGGGACCCACATTTAACTTCTCTATACTTTTTTTTCTCACATGCAATCCAACAACATAAAAAAAAACTTAAACCCATATGTTTGACGCGCGTAGCGTTCTCCCTGTGCCACAAGCGTTTTTTTTGTTAAACAGTATTTTGTTTTTGGACTGCTACAATATGTGTTGCAGCTAATTTTTGCTGCGCTTTAATGAATAATGAATTCCACAATTTTTTTTCGGTAAACAATGAATTCCGTATTTTTTTATTTATTTTTTTGGTACATCGAATTCCGTATTTTACTGATGCATTAGGATGGTTGCTTACTTGAATTTCTGTTTACTTTCATTTTATATTACAACAGGCTGCAGATTTTGGACAAAAATATGTTTTTGATACTTTACCACTCTTTCCAAATGCTGTGGCAAACAATGGTAATGACACCTTAACTTTGACAATTCGAATGTTCCAAGATAAATATGCATTTAAAAATTTCAATTATAGATGTTTGTATGTATAATTTTTCTCGATTGAATTAATATTTCTTGCTGGTATTCCAGAAGAAGAAGAGGAGATTGATGACTTGTACGAGTTTACAGCTGAGGATCCGTCATATAATTAAATATTTTGTGATATCTATTGATAAAATAATGTAAAATTTATTATAATATTATTTGTGTAGTATTATTTTTCAAGTAATAATATTGAAATAATAAAAGAGTAATAGTTATCTGTATTTTTTTAATACTTATTCTACTTGAATAATTAAATAAAGGGTTTATATTCTATCATTTAACATTATCACAAAAAGTTTCATACACACATAATATTTTATGGCGCCCGCATAGTTTAAAATAAAATAAAATTATGGCACCTAAAATGAATCTCTATAACATAACACAAACACTTTTCGTACAACATAACTCTAATAAAATCTTGTAATAAAATGTGATTTTTTTTTATGTTGTGATGTTTCTTAATTTTCTTATATCATTTGAATAAACTAATGTCCGCAGAAAACACAAATCATAGATTTATATCAGCCGAAATCATAACTGGTCTTGACTAAAAATTATCAAAATAAGAACGATAACTCACATTGACCGAAACTTGTTGACGGCTGGCTGAAAGGGTAAAAAAAAATTTGGCAATGAATACTATGTAATGTGTGACGTTTGCTTAATTATTAATTTTAGTGTCCCCAAAGGAAAACATTTCAATTCCACCGTAGTAGTTACATCATACCAATAGAAATGTGCCCTGTTGTATCGGAAAAAATAATTTTTATTTTATTTTATACTATGTCTTAAAATTTTATACTATTTCTTACATATAAAATATAATATAAAATACATTATGGACCCATTTTCAAGATCACCGTTCCCAGTAGCACCCTATCTAAAATTGGTGAGTTTTTATAATCTGACCCTTTCTTTCTTTTATATTAACCAAATTGATATCAAAGCTGAAATTTCAGTGGCACCAAGATTTTCTTCTTCATCTTCTTTTTTTAAATCTGCATGTTGGCTTACAAAAAACTGCATGTTTGCTTACAAAATCATACACATTTTTATAAAATTATAAACAAGTATACGTCATCAATCTCTCATTCCTACAATAATCTTTAAAAAATCAAATTTAAAAAAAAATGGAGATTAGAATGAAAAATAGGAAAACCTGAACCAGCAAAAGCTTTGTCACCTGGGGGCCAAGGAGACCGAAAAGTCAATGTTAGTTCCCATTTTCTCTGTCCACTTCTTCGATTCCAAGTACAACTTCGATACCTCATTCGAGATCCGACCCATATCCGGCCTCTCATTCGGGTCATCCCTAACACACTCCAACCCGACCCGAATCATCCTCTCAGCCACCTCCACCGGAAACGAATCCCTCAGCCTCTTATCCACCCACTTCCTCGCGCCTCCGTATTCCTCCGCCGCGGCCCTCGCCGTATCCACCACGCTCACCCTCCTGTATCCTCCGTCACCGCCGTCGCCGTCAAATTCGAACTTCACCGCTTCTTCCCCGCTCAGAAGCTCCAAAACCACCACTCCGAAAGCATAAACATCGCTCTTCTGCGTCGCCACGCCGGTGAACTGAAATTCCGGCGCCATGTACCCCCTCGTCCCCTCGAACTTCACCGTCCGGCTACCGGACCTCCTCAGCCCCCCGCCGGAATCCGACCCGGACGGGTTACCGGCGACCTCGACGGCCTCGCCGCAGAGCTCCGACGTGCCGAAGTGGCAGATTTTGGCGCCCAAATTCTCCTCGGCGACGACGATGCTGGAGCTCTTGATGTGGTTGTGGACGAAACCCGAATCGGAACCCGAGGAATTGTGAATGTAATCGAGGCCGTGAGCGAGATCGGCGGCGATCTGCATCCTTGAGATCCAATTGTTGAGGTCGGTGAAGCTAGGGTTCAGGCGATTACGAAGGCAATCGGCGAGGCTAGCGCCGGGGATGAACTCGTACACGAGATAAATGTAGTTGCCGGAGACGGAGGCTCCGAGGAGTTTGACGAGGCTGCTGTGGTGGCTCCGGCAGATGAGGGCGAGGCGGTGGGTGAGCTCCGGCATGTCCATGTGGCGGCGGAACTTGCGCTTGAAAACGACGACTTCGCGGTTGCGAATTGAGCAGCGACAGGAGGAGGAGGAGAGGCGGTGGTCGGAGAAATTAGAAGTGGCGGCAGAGATCTCGGAGAAGTGGTAGATGTGAGGGTTTTCGGGGAGTGTGTCTCTGAGACTAGTGAGAGAGGTGCGGCTCGAAACGGAAGAAGATTTGGACCATTCTTTTCTGTTGGTATTGTCGAAGACGTAGCTTCTTGATTCAGTTATGGGGACATCGCTTGTGGAAGATGAAGATGTTGCTAAGGTTGTTGATCGCTTATTCCTGTTCATGTTCCTGTTCTTTGGTTCTATGACGCTTGTGCTTTTTTTGGACCTGCACATCGAAGCGAGGGCTAATGTGCTCTTCTTGGGAAGGGCAATACCATTTTCTCTTCTTTTTTGGAAGAATCATAGGATCATCGAAAGTGTGATATTCTCTTGAATTGTTTGTGGGTGTGGGTTACCCCTCAACACCTGTCTACTTCAATGTTGTGTGTTCTTTTTGGGCGGTTTCGTTTGTTACGTGTTGCTAACGGACAGATAAACAAATCAAATGGATATTGGACTCGACTCGGTATGACTTCAAACTTCAATAAACGACGACGGTTGTTCACACGTGACTTCCCACTAATCCCTATCTCCTACTCCCACCTTCTCCTGTTTAATGCACTTCTATCTGTATCAAATAGATACACCATACTCTTTACACCTATGCTTAATTTACAAAAAATAAAAACCTATTTTTAAAAAAAATAAATAAGACAATAAAAATTTATCCAAATAGAATATACAAGTGAGTACTTCCATAAATATCCATAAATTCAATGTATATCCAAGCATAATGTTAGGTCCTAGATAGACCGTATTGCTATACCGTGAGGTATGCGCTCAGAGATAATGTATATCAAGTGTAAACTAAGCTTATAGCCGAGGTCCTAATCACTGCGCACAAGCAATAAGGAGTTCAAAAGGCCCAAGCCTTGGAAGGTAATCCATATAAATAAGAGCCTAAGAACCACAGGTAAACACTTTTGACCTATTTACGAATACTGCTCACTTTGTGCACACACCACTCTTTGGCCATAAGCCTATTGCTTGTGCGCAGTGTTTGGGACCTCGGCTATAAGCCTAGTATACACTTGATATACATTATCCCTGAGCGCATACCTCACGGTATAGCAATACGGTCTATCCAGGACCTAACACATACTATAGAACAAAATCATTCAAAAAGTATCTTTAACCAATAAAATGGAGTGAAATGGATTGAGGAGAAAGAAAGAGCTATTATAAATAGTATAAAAACTATAAAATAAAATAAAAAAATAATATATTAGGCAGCTTGAGAGGCTCTAGCCTGAGACCTTTTTACTAAACGAGCTTTTATACAATTTTAAATTTGGTGCTAACAATCAATTTCAGACATGTAAGCTCATACCTTCACTAGCTGAGTCAAAGACCGCTCATTCATGTAGCACCTCTACTTGCAAGAAAAAAGAATTCTATTATGAGATTAAGTGGAATATTTCTCTATAAACTTCAAGACAAACAACGTTATGTAAGAAATTGTTTTCTTAAAGTTGAATATTTTATGTTCTAAATTATATAAATGTTATAAATTATTATTATAATGTACACCGCCAAAAATAATAATATTTTAATAAGACAAAATTGTAAATTTAGATGATGGCATCAGTCTACGAAATAAAAAAGGGGTCGGTTATTATGAATGACTCAGATGCATATGCAAGAGCAATTCCTAGCAGTGGCAGTGATGCTTGTGAAGTGTTGAGTATAGGATAGGGCCTTAATAAGTGAATAATTAATTCCATCTAGCTGTCTTCCATGTGACAATGAAATAATTTTCAAATAAAGGAACATACTATGATAATTAGTGTTGGGTATTCTTCCATCCTTGCATTTCACATTTTTTTTATTAAGAACGAACACTAGTTGAGCAACTGAGAGTATCCTTAAAATTGAACATTAGGATTTAGTAATATTACTAAAAATATAAAAATTCATAAAGAAAAGCTACGAGCATATTATATTATGGTAATCTCTTGATTTAGTGTGAGATATATAATCTCAGCCCCTGCACGCATGCTTCAGTATTTTAGTGACCTTTTTCTAGACAAAGAATAAACATTTGTTGAGGAAGCATGAGTTTCCCCATTAACATACAGAGAAAGGGACATATATGAGCTGTCTCTTGCTAATAAAAATGTGGCTACTCGTCATCCTCGCTATACAAGTTGCACAATCATATATATCATAAATAGGAATCTGCATGAATTGAATTAAACTGAATTTTTTAAAAAATCAAACCGAATTATTTAAACAATTGAATTTGATTCAGTTTGAAAATGATTGGATTCAATTCGAAACTGATTTTGATCGAACCTATTCTGAAAAGAAAAGAAAATAATAAAATAGTTCAGTTCAATTTGAAACTGGTTCAATTCTTGAACTGGCTCTTTAAAAACCAGTTCGGTTCATGAACTGATTTTCAAAAACCGATTATTTTAAGTACAATTCAATTTAATTTTTTTCGTTTTTGCACACCCCCAATTATGAATAATGCTACCTAGCCAGAAAAATTATTTAGAATTTTAACAAAAACTTAACTAGATTTACGGTTTGAATCAGAAAACAAAATGATAGAGGGTGAAAACTGGTTGTAGATAACTAGTTAGAATATGCAGTGAACTCAACTGTTAAGGAATGATTAACCACTAAATTTACTAGCCAAGATGAAATTTAAAAAAGTACATACAATCATTGAGAGCACATGCCTTGTTCATTACTCTCAGCTTTCTTGTTCCCCCCTTAAAAACAAATGATGTTAATATCCAGAAAGATCAATGACCTATCAACAGCTTCGAAAGAACCATAAGCACAGGCAATCAAAAAAAGTAAGCCAGCAGAGATATGACCAAACAACATGATGTAGCACTCTCTAATGGAGAGTTTTCCCTCCTATACAGACTCTTGCTAGATCTTCTGTCTAATAATCCCGAAAGATCAAAACTCTCTGAAACTTACCAACTCTAACTGCCTTCAAATAAATTGGATATTGAGCACCTACAAAAACAACCATTCTATCCTAACTTTACACCTAACCAGCAATGCTTTATGGTCAGACATTACTCTATGCCTCTCATTTCTTACGAATCTAATTGCATATGTGCACCTTACAAACTAACAAAATAAAGAGGTACCGAAATGAATATTGTATCTCAAGCAGCAGATTTCACATAGTGCCCAGTTTTCCTTCTGTGCCTGCTAAAATCTGATACAAACCTGAAAGAAAGGCCACATCCCTCAACCTTGCATTGATAAGGCTTCTCCCCAGTATGCACCCTTATATGCTCTGTCCTTGCCCATGCCCACTTGAATGACATGGAACAACCTTTCCATGGACACTTAAGAGGCCTCTCATCCTCATGCACGCGCTGGTGAAGCATAGCATATTTGTGGGAGCTGAACTTCTTACCACACCCTTTATGTGGGCAAAGGTTACGTTTGTGTGTCCGTAACTCAGCCATGGTCATGAAACTCATACGGCAACCATCAAGGTCACACCTGTGGGGCTTTTTAACATCATCTTTTTTATTCTTGTGAGGAACCAAAACTTCAGAAGCTCTCCGCGCCCTTTTAGCTACATGATCTTCCTTGTCATTTTGACTGATGTCCCCCTCACTTTTGCCCTTGGTAATCTTCCCAGCTCTTGGCCTCAGCCCCTCACATGGACTTCTAATAAAGTTGTAGCAATCCAATTCGTTCTTTGTTGTCTGTTTTTTTCTCTTTCCGGCATTTGATCTCGGAACCGCTGCATTCAACTCACAACTTTCCAGCTCTCTATTATCTTGTGACGAATGAACTTCGCATCCATCCACGTCTTCTCTAACACACGTCTCTTCCTCATTTTCAGAACATTCCTGCATTGATACAGAAGAGTCCTTTAATGATGTCTCAGTACCAGAGCAAAGTTCCTCTTCAATTATATTAATTGGCTGGATTTCGATTTCCTTTTCATTATGTGAAATAACTTGAATACTCGAATCTTCTTCAGGACCGGTTTCCACTGAAACATCAGAACATCCTGATTCTGAGATAGTTACACTTCTATTTTCACCTTTTGCAACATAACTAGAAACAGGTTCCTCATTAACTTTATTCTTATTCTGGGTCTGACACTGCTTTACAGACTCTGAAATCATTTCATCATTTAACTGTTCAGCATATTCCCCTCTTGTGAATTCACACCATTGTTTTGCTGAAACATGAGTGGCACTTTTGTTACCTTTCCCAACCCGGGTTTCTTGCTGCATCTCTTCATTCAAGATTACTGTTTCATGCAAGTCTGCAGCAGCAGAAAGCTCTCTTGGAACTTCACAAACTTCTCCATTTGGAGTATGTTCACTTCTTGGTTTATCATCATTTAGAGGTTCTTTGTCCCTTTCATTCAAAGAATTAATTTCTTCACCAGTTGTCTCTTTTAAAGACATAGCATTGCTAACTCTGTCTGGAGCATTATTATTATTTGGACTTTCAAAACTTCCATCCATAGAGGCAAGAGTAGGTTGATTTACCAAGGAAGCAGTAGATAAAGCAGTTTCCTCATTGTTGCTTTTGCAGGTAGACTGACATTCTTCATGGCCCTCATCATCTAAACCTAAGCTATTACACTTGCTATCAATGGTAATTACTTCTGTAACTCGATTCTTTCTAAACATTTCAATATTTTTGTCTGTTGCATTTGTGAGTGAGCTAGAATATTTCTTGTCCTGACAACCGTGGCTCTCTTTGCCACATACTTCTGAGACACTGCTATTGTAATGCATCTTAGAATGATCAAGTGTTAAATCATTAATCTCTGCCCCAACTTTTTCAATCATTAAAATAGGATCAGGAATGGAATTTGGATGTTGTGAAGTAGCATTGTTCAAGCTCACACTAGTGGGCAACTCCGCAATCTGGATTTCATGATGCATAGGAGACATTGCAGTAGAAGCAGAGACACATGACAATTCACAATTACTCCTGAAAGTTTCAGTGTCAGGCTCTTTTACAGAAACACAATCATCATGATCCCCACTCAAGACAGCTGACACATTTTTGGACTTTTCTTGGAATTCATGGACCATGCTTGCTACAGAGAAACAACTTTGCTTTGACTTGAACTTCCTTCTTGAATATTGAATTAGCTTCTTTTTAGTAGTGGAACCATCTGTCCTTCCCTCCAACTGATCATCCTTCTTTCTCTGAACCATCTGAGCTAAATGATTTAGCCTTTTGGACCGAGATCTCCGTGACTGCCAATTTAAAGATGAATATTCTGAACCAGGACGTTTATCATAGAACAGCATCCCTAATTCTAGTGTCCAAGGAACTTGTTTAGTTGGAGAGATATTTCTTGCGTTGACACAATAGCGTAGGTTAATGCCTAATTTAGATGTCCAGTCTTCACACTCATCATGTTCTTCACCATCAATTGCCATATCTATCAGAGTCAAATTTTCTGAGGAAGCAGTATCTAATGGAACCTCGTTATAACCAAAAGCACTATGTATCTCTTCTGCAACTGCCCCAGCATGTGCCTTTATTTTCTGATAGTCTACAAAAATGCATGAGTAAAAGTAAGAAAAAAACTTTATAATAAATATTTGAAATATAGATCTTTGCTGGTCATTTTTTCTTGAGTATACCAGAGTTGCATGTCTATAACCGATAACAAATTGATGTAAACTGAAGCATAACAAAAATTATATATTATTAACAGCTGACTTGTGTAGATGTAATCTGTCTGTATTAAACCCTAAATAGCTGAAACTTTGGTCAGATTGTGATATAAAAGAAAGAGCCACATGCTTTCCTAACTAAACAGAAGTTGAAAGGTACACAAAGCAGAAAGGTCATACATCCCTAGCAACTTGATATTTGATTCTACCCGACTTCTAACAGAATGATAATAAAAAAAAATTGTAATCTGCAAACAAACCTGAATGGCAAATTATAAGCACATTGGCTCCACCTTTGCACTGCAACATCTCCACTATCTGAACAGCATGCTCCAGGCAGAAGATCCTTGGCCTCAAAAATTTACTGGAAGGATTGCACTTCTTTATTGATTGATCAGGCGACTCCTTTGCTGAAGAAAGTTCAGAAACAGAAAGATCCCCTGAAGAATAGATCACACAGTGTAAAACAACCAATTCAACCCAAAAGCTTAAACTATTAGGTGAAGACCACATTAATAGTTTTAGATTTTTTTAACATGTCCTCTTATACAAGAGTTCATTGGACTTGAAAGGTAGATAATACACACACCTACCTACCTATGCTAAGAAACTTCGCAATTTTTAAATATTTACTAATAGAATAGGGGGGCAGCAAACAAGGATCGAACTCGTGAGCACTTGGTCACAGAGGCCAAAATACGAAGGAAAGCAACCAATTCAATCCAAAAGCTTAAATTGTTAGGAGAAGCCACATTAATGATTTTATATTTCTAACACATAGCAACTAATTTCAGCAGTTTAAAATACCATCTGCGTGGCAAAGTACAGGGCTATCTCAAATGTTCAACATAAATTTTTAGCAAGTTGTACAAGATCCACAACACAATTTCCTCAATAATATTAATATTCTACTTGATCTAGGAACTTAGAATATTTGAATTTAAAGAATAACATCATAGTAATTCTAGAAATTATAACTTTTCTACGTCTGCCACATCCATAGTGGTTGACCAGTTCAATTTTACCCCATAATGCAAAAATAAAATAAAATAAACAAATAAAAAACTACATATTTGTTACAGTATTTTAAAGAGAAGATAGCGTCTAAGAGAGATAATTGGATCAAAAAGAGTAAGGGAGAGACTTTATTGGTCAAAGAGATGCGATAAAAAGAATAAAACCAGGTGATAGGACAAAGTATGAAGGCATTACTTGAGACTGAGCTCTGAAGGGAGGCAGCAGAGTTCAGAGAGGAATCTTGAACTAGATGATCCATTATCAATTTCTCAGATGGTTGTATCACAGTCATAAATGGAAAACCAAGGATTCCACAACCCACACAAGCCAATGCTCCTGAATCAGTTTGGAAGTGACATGGAAGGTCATCACCATCAAGATATAAATCAGTCATATCCTCCATATACAAACTCATCTCATCAAGCAGATTATGACTACTCTTATCTGCAGAACTAATATTCGACATGTATGCTGTAGAAGTTCCAGTAGTAGTAGCTAAATCAGGCAATTGACAATATTTGCTGGAATCTGGTAGTAAATCAGCATTCCATAAAACCGCTTGTTTAGTCTCTTTCTTTCCAAGAAGAATTGATAGCAGCTTGTTTTCCTGCAGCATATCTTCTATAAAAGCCTGTTTTACTAAAAACTCTCTTTCTTCTTTCTGACGGTCTCTCAGACGAGAACTACGCACACCAGGTAATAATGTTCTTGGCACTCTATAAAATCAAACATATCACCAGGAGGAATGAAAACATAATTAGTTACCCACTCGACACTTCTTAGATAAAAGCACAATGCACGATACAATAATGCCTGTCAATGTTAGAACAATATTTAAGATAGAAAACCAGGAAATGTAGACAGATTTATACAATCTAAAAGCCCACAGAATTTTTTTTTAAGGACCATATTGAACCAAATAAGTATCCCATTTTTAATCTAAAATATCTCTCACAATGCAGTCTTATATTAATGTTTAATATAAGTTGATAAAGCCCCAAACATCTCTATTTTGAATGCAGTGAGGGTAATAGCAAAGGACTTTCTGATGAGTCTCCAATTTATTATATATTAAGGATTAATATGAGCATGAAATTGATTGAAAAATAATTAAAAGTTATGAGAATAATTAAAGTGTTATTTTATTCTCAGTAATATTCTCATAAAAATTCTTATATTTTGCAGTAATTTTCAGCTCAATAAAGAGATAAATTGGAGAGCTCAAGTGGATTTACTTTGGATTTATGAATCATTGAAGATCTTATTGAATCTTTCTTTGAATATTTTTAAGGAAAAAATTTCAATTAAATATAAAAGGGAAGATTTTAAGGATTTGATTTCTTTTTATTTTTATTATTTTATTTTGTTTAAGCCAACTATGTTTGGCTAAGTTTCTTTTGTAGTTAGGATTATGGATCCGACGGGAACCTTTTTTGCAACATAAATTAGTTTCTTTAATAAATTATTTTAGTTATTTGTGTTTTACCTTGTAAGAATTTCTATATCCTTGTATGAATTGATTACTCTTATAGGGATTTGAGGGTTAGGGCTCACAATAGACATATTGGGGTTTTAATCCCGACAGGGATAAAACACCAATTCTTGCATGATCTAGACATAGGTTTGCTTGAGTTGTAGACTTCATAATTCATTGTGTCTAATGCTTATTTTAAGAGGAATCACTAAGATATTAGGATTCTAATTAGAGTAAAGGGTTAAAGTCGCTAAGACATTAGGATTTAACCAACTATTTTTAGAAGATGAATTGTTTGAAATATCTGAGATAATTTAATATTGAAATTGAATTAAACAACTCTAGGAGGATCTGAGGTGAAATAATTCCTAGCTACAGTTTAGTTATTAAGATCTTAATTCATCTTTACTCATCTTTATTCTTAATCTGAATTTATTATTAATTATAATTAATTTTTTTTATTTTGTCTTTCAAAATTGCTCTTCTACACAAATTGATTTGTCCAAATTAAAGGGAATAACGAAAATAGTATTTGGTGCATTAATCCTCGTGGGACGATACTCTACTCACACTTTTATTACTTGAAACGATCGGTATACTTGCCAAAATCGCAACACTTACATAACTAGTTCAGCTTAAAAGGCAGGTCGAAATGCAGGGTTCACAAATAGTCTTGCCTATTTACCCTACTAGTCAACCCATGTCATTAAACATAATTGATGCTGTAATTAACCAAAAAATCACCAATCAGAAATAGTTTAAATTGACCATCACCATTTTTTATTGGTAAGTAAAAAATATTTGAAAGGAAAATAACGGCATATAACCTCGATAGAGCAGTGACAATGTATACAAGGTGTGTTGTGCAAGCTTAGCTCACCTTGAAATAAAAGACATGGTAAGCAAGTAAAGAAGTTGCTGATGGGAAAGCATGGGAAGATAGTTCATTGCAGCTCTACGAACCGCAGCTTCCTTAGCTACTCTAAGCCATTGTGGAGTTCCAAAGTTAGCAGCTTCCCCACAGTTAAAACCTGGATTTCACCATATTGCATACAAACAATAATTATGTTGAAGATTGAAGAGAGATAGACCTCACGAGACAGTATAAGTCAATAAAAAAAAGGAGAGCTTCTAACAGACCAAGAGCAGATTAGAAACAACCATGATTCAATACCATGATTAAGATTAAAAACAACCATGCATTGGTCCAAATGGTTCCCCATGAAAGAAGAGGAAAAAGAAGGGAGAAAAATAAATCCACCAGAAAATCATAAAGAGAAACAGCAGGCAAGCTAAATTTATACAATGAATAAGCCATCAACCCTCTGAATATCTACCGTCATGCACAAAGACTGCACTTTTTCAACATCTTCTATCTTTCTCTGCAGAGACCTTGCACCATTTCCTGGAGTTTATCTTATCATATTATGTTCTTAAAATATATTTTATCAGTTCCATTATGGTACTGGTACAGGCATAAGTAGTTAGAAGAAAGGGATATCCAGAAGATGTGACATAGTAAGTCTTATCTTTAGCCATTGAATAATAGGTGGCTTTTGGGAAGACATACATAAATTTTTATGTGTCAGCCCATATCTTGTCATATCAGTATCCTAGTTTTTAAGAAATGTCATATCTCTGTTGGGTATCATTGTCTTATCTGATAGCCATAACTGTATCCATGCTTCATATACTTCAGCTACATAGCATTTTCCATTCCATAAATGTATAAAAGATGTCCAACCTCCTTCCCTTAACCGCCCTATAGCACATATTAGATCATTTTTCTCTTAAAGAAAAAAGGTTCAGTGATACAGTCCAATCATCAAAAGCCCTAACTGTTCAGGTGTACTCTAGGAACAAGCACAGGAGAATATGAACACCTGCTGAGTCAGCAATTCTGCAACAGAATAACAGCATGGAACCTGATGGTAATTAAAGGAAGTGTGAATGGCATGGGAAAGGCTTGGGCATTTTCTGGAACTTGGGACTGGGCTTGAGAGACACTCAGAGCATCTCTAAGTGCTCTGCAATTTTCCTTTCTGTTTTGCTGTATTTTCCTTCATATTCCACAAGCTTCTTGCTGTAACTTCCTTTCATTCCACAAGCATCTTGCTGTTGTGTACTGGACTTCATAATTTCCATTGTTGAATGTTATCAGTTGAACTTGCTCTCCGTTAATTTTGCCTTAAGGATTATTTGAGTCTACCATTCAGCTTACATATATTTTGTTAGTTGTTACGCACCCTAAGGTTACTAAGGTGAGTTTTAGAATGAAACGGGAGGTAGCAGGGGATTTGATTCCTCATAGGCAGTCTGAAAGATGTGACCACATGTAAACTACCTGCAGCAAAAGTGGCAGCAGGAAGCATGGAAAGCCAATAAGAGTGGGCCAATGCAGAGGAATTTTAGTAGTTTGTAGAAGGTCCTAGACTTGAACCAACATGCCAATGCCATCCCCAACATGCTCCAACAACAGCAACCAAGCCATACCCCACTAAGTGGATTTGGCTAAATGGATCTGCCAACACCATTGAGCTTTATCGAAAACCAAATTTTCAGCAAAACCATTTAGAGCAATGTTTTTTCTAATGGTTTCTCCTAATGATTCCTTATGTCTTCATACAACCCTTTCAATTGAACTATCATCCATTGATCCGCTTTTCTTACTGGAGCCTCTATTGGTGTTCTTCTCACACGACGAAACCACCCTTGGTGAGTTTTTATCATCTTCACTACCATGGAACATTATTGATCTTATGGTTGTCAGATAGAAAATTTCTTAAGTATTTTGGCATTTCACCCACCCAGAGGATATATTGATAATGTCATAAAGAAATATAGGGCCCACACCAGCTTTAATTAATTTTAAAATCACCAACTGGCCAAAGGATTAATAAATGATCAGCACATTCTAATTTTAACTATATTTTTTCAGACTTTAAAGGACAAAAAACTTCCCCCCACATTGAAAAGACTAATTTGTCTTGTTATTCAACTTATCAAACATCACATATAATATATTGATATTCTTATGAAACCAACAAAGCATGTCATGAACCAAAGGCATTTTAACTGTAGACTTCAACATGCATGCAATTTCTTCATGCATCACATGACAAACAGCTCCATATAGCACACATTTAGAAAGGCCTGTATGATCAACCCATCATCATTTATAGACTAAAAACCTACAACACCAGTATTATGCAAAATATAGGGAATGAACATAGAATTCAGAGCAATTACCATGGCTGAATCCTACATGATAAGCTCTTGGAAAAGTCACGACAAATTCACCAGGGTTCTGTACTAACCTAAAAAGAAAAACCAGCACAGACATAAGTAGAAGTTCAACAAAGAGAATATGAGATTCAGCAGAAACTCCAGCAACAATCTCTATTATGACCATAGATCTTAAAAGATAATAATTTGTTAGTATATGATTTAACATCATTAGTCTTATGACATAAAAGCATATCTAATATGTCAAGCAACTGACCTGCAACAAGGAATCCCAGATGCAACAACCACCTCAGGTGACAAAAGAGTTGTTTTCTCACCCAAAAGTTTCAAAGCAGCTGGCAAGAAAAGAAACCGTACTTGAGTTACAAAAGCACTATAGAAGTTATCGCATTCAACTAACTTAAGAAAAAATGGATCTAATAATAGGAAAGACAAATGAGATGAACAAGCTTTGAATTCAAAAATATAATTCCTTTTTTTTGGGTAGGGAGGGGTGGTTTTATTCATGACCTTTGAGGTTGTGGAGTTCCATGAATTTAAGATGCAGTATCAATAGAAATTTTCTTCTGCCCTAAAAACAAAGCTGTGTCCGTGTTTAGTACATTAGACTCTTGAAACAAGTGTTGACACTTCAACACTTCTAATAGTGATGTTAGAGGGGGGAAAAAATATATTTTGCATATGTTAGCTACTTTCTGAATACATTTTACCTTATGTACTTGTATAGAATTTAGTAGTAACCTTCTATTTTAGATTTTCTATGTCGCCATGTCAGTGTCATGTACACTGATTTCATACGCCTTGGAATTTACTTAAGTGTGGATATGTAGTATTCAAGTTTCAATAGAACAAAAATCAGATCATGGTAGTGATATTAAATAAATAGTATAAAGGCCTCTCCCACAAGATTTTTAAAATAATGAAGAACTAATATAAAACAAAGAAAAACTTATTAAGCACTTACATAATAGCAAGTTTTCATAGCATTTCCAATATGTCTTGTGCCAAAAAACACCAACAGAAATTAGCACTTTTCTAGAGAATAATAGAAATACAACAAGGAAATTAGCTAGAGAGAGAGAGAGAGAGAGAAGCTACCTAAGTTAGCTACTTACTATATCATCCCTGTATAACAAATATTTGGAGATGGATATTCAATGGGCAGGCCTAATGCAAACAGGTGACCATTTGCTAGCAAATATAAGAAAACTTGACACTCTAGAATCACCACACACTTTTCTTGATATGCCAAATATATAGATCAAGTCTTACTATAATTTTGTCCTTCCATATGCATTAAAGAACTTACAGAAGCATTTTAATAAAAAAAAATTGATGAAATTATTTTATGCCTTTTCAACCTTTGGTGCAAAATTCTCCGTAAACAGACAATAGTCAAAGAATTCACATACCTAAGTGATCAATATTACCACCATAACCCTCAGAGCGGATGACTTCCTCAATAGCATAGGCATAATCTCCAGGAACCGCATACCAAGTCTTTGATGAGCCAGTGTGAAGAAAGTTCATGCTGTGAAGCTCATGATCCTCTACATGCCAGGCAAACCAACTGAACAGCATACCAATGTATACCATCGGGGAAGTAACACCAGGAATATCATCCGGCATGAAACGTGTTAGTGAGCCGGATGAGCGTGCAATAACTTGCAAGTTCCAAGGACTGTTTGAAAGCTTCCAACCAGCAGTGCCTTGCATATCATTGCTGGCATCTGAGCTCTTTTCCTTAGAAGACTGTGAAGGTTCATTTGGTGAGAAAGTTGACACATTCGTAGCTGATTTGGACATCTGTAAACATGTCTCTACAAGACTTTGGGCAAAAGCACCCTTAGTCTCATCACTTTGGGCATCTCTTGAGCTACACATTTCAGTTTGTTTACAATCAGAGTTTTCCAATCTTCTCTTATAAGAATTCCGTTTTCTTTGCCTTCTATGACTATAACGAAATTGACCCTTGGATTCTCCAAAAGCAGAACCAGGCACATCATTGGCATACTCCAGATATATAGGCTTTTCTAAAGCTGCCTTCCAAAACATAGCCTCTATAACTAGTGGAGAAACATCCTTCACCATACCCAGCACACTTTTCGCAAAAGACTTCGATTTAGACTCAAACTGTTCCAATGTATAGAGCTCCCCACTTTGCCATACTTGCTTTTGAACACATGACATTGGATTCTGAACTGTCCCTTTGGCTTTTTTCACACTCTGCCCCAGTTCTTGATGCCTTGTAGTAAACACAGCTCGCAACACCCCATCACTACCACTATCCCTAGAACCCATTTTCGAAGAATCACAAACACCTAAGGAACTGTTATCTGTACCCAAATCCGGGTACTTCAAGAGGGAACTATTCAAATTAGAAAAAACATATTTTTTTGAAGGTTTAGGCAACGGTGGGATAATCTTACATATCCCAAAGTTGCCAGCTTCCTTCTCAATCTTCGAAATATAAGCAATTGGGTCGGCGAATTCAGTATCAGTAGGGCGAAATTCCGGTGCAAGTGGCAACCCTTTGAGCCAATTGGGGATTTCAACATTCCCCATTACATGAACAAAAGAAAAGAAAACTAAAGATTCTAAACAACAATGCAAGTTGGACCAGAAGGCTAATTCTACTCAATCACCATTGAAGTTTTTCAAAAACCCTAAATTGGGGGAAGGGGTTTGGTGAAATTACGCATACCTTTGGCGCGATTGGGAACGCTTTAAGGTCATGAGCTATGCAAAATAGCGAAATGCAAAGTGAAAATTGAGGGAAGAAGAGAGTTGCAGGAGCTGTAACTGCAAGGCACTGTGCATGATTTGGCCTTCAAAGTTCAAACACACCGTATAATTGCTGAAGAGAGGAAAAGAGAACGGTGGTTTTTTTGTCTATACTATGGGTGACATTTTCCACCCGATCAAGTTAGTTTTCTCTTACTTCCCTATGCTAATTTGCACCGCAGGAAGGGAGCGCGTGCATTTCTTTCTCTCTCTTATTTTTTTTTTGGGTACATTCTTTCTTTCTTTCTTTTTTTTTCTTTTTAGGTAAATAAGAATATAGCGTTTTATGTTTATTATGTTGTAGGAAAAGTGATTATATTAAATTTTTAATACAATAAATTTTCAATTTTGTCTTTCAATAACATACATGACATCACATTGTATTATTGTACTAGTACTGCTGCACAACACAGCTACTTTTTGTCAAAAGGTTGGAAAAAATTTAATGTGGTCCTGGACTTTGTAGTCCTTCCAATAAAATTATGATACTTATATTAAATTTTTATTTTTTTATTTTTTCTCTTCTATTTTTGAATCCAAAGTGCTCCGGGAGCATTATATTTCTACTCTAAGAGGTTGATAGAAGGAGGAGACCTTTGGATAGAATTTGAAAAAAAAAAAAATTCAAGATGTAATATTTATGAAGCTTACTTATGAAAAAATTGCTAAAATATTGTCACTAATTTTTAATTTTTAAAAAAATCTTATTTAATTATTAACAAAAAATTGATTAAAAATAATATTTCTTTTTAAAAAACACACACACAAGCCTATAGATTCAATGATGGATAAGCTAAAATTATATGGAGCCACTCATTTACCAAAATATTTAATAAACATATAATCTCATTATGCCAACGTTTTGATTACAAAATTAATTTCTTTTATTCATCAAATTAATCATTCACTATGAAACCAAATCATATTTTTGTTTGCAAGTTTGTCCTTAAAAGTTAAAATGACATTAAAATTAGTTATTATATGATAAAACTGAATTAATTATTATTGAAAGAACAATTTGAAGTCATAATAGATAAAAAATCGAATATCACATACCGTATTTAATGCAATAAAATAGGTGTATACTCAAATTAATGTGATCATACCGTAATTAATTACATAATAGCCGAACTTACTAAATAATTTTTAATAATTTAGATATGATATTCTAATAAATAATAAAAATAATAATGTTTGTCGTAAGTTACAAGACGTTTATATGACACTACCAATTATACCATCTACTTATCATAATATTTGCAACTCAAAACAAATAATAAGATAACGGAATTCAGAAACCATACAAAAATAATTAAGACGTTTAAGTAAGAATGTGGTAGGTCGAAGGGGCGAAATTGGGCCGGGTCAGCCTATAGGATTTATGACTCGGCCTATGTCAGGTTAGACCTGACCTAATATATTTCGTAAAATAGGTCGGGTTTGAGGCTTGAAAAAACTTGTTTAATAAAAAGACTATAGACTCACTTTCATAAGGTCTAACCTATAAGCCTACAGGCCGGCCTATATTGTACAATTTATTTTAAATAAAATAAAATAAAATATGTATGCCTTGAAGAAAAAATAAAAGATATAAATTTAATCAATTATAATTATTTATAACTTAATTATATTTGATTATATTTTAATAAAAATCTGACTTTATTTCTTACGTAGGAGGAACCAATATCTCAGCATGTTAGATTGTATATATGAATATATTAAAAGGTTTTTGAGAGAGATTATACTTACTGCAAGCATCATGATGTGTTTGTTAGATTCATGTAGTTATTTTAATTTACATAGTATGAATTTGTTTGTTGGATCTTGATAAAATATATATTATTTAGTTTGAGCATTTTGTTTTTTAAAGTGACTTAAATACATATTGTATGAGTTTTGTTGTGATTCAAGATTCTATTTGAACGTTTAAATTACGATATTTAGTTTAGCAACAGAATTTGAGTATTTTGTAAAGTTGCTTCATGGTTCTGCTTGGAAGTAAAATTAACATGCTAATGGGCTTGGCCAAGCCATTTATTTTTTATAAATGGGCCAAATCAGGCTAACAATTAGACTTGTAATAGGTTTGGGATAGGACAAATTGAAATTTTTTGACACAAATTTGGGCTTTTCGGGGAAAAATTTGACCCAGCCATTTTCACCCCCTAGCTGTAAGCATGTTCACAAAGGAATAATAAAATGATATAGAGTCTCTACCAAAAATTAAATAAATAAAAGGGTATAGAGTTAAGACTGTAATTGATTTTGTGCTGATTGAGTAGGATAATTATATATGGAGTGTTAATACACACAAAGCCTTCATTCTTAAAACCCCACACTCATATTCAAGTCATTGAATAATATTTTAGTCAAGCTATAATTTATTTATTTTTTAAATGGTCCAAACAAGTTTATCTTAAAGTTTGTGGAAATAAAAGCTTCCGGAAGTGCGTTAGTATTCTTATATATGACAGTGAGAAAGTTTTCTGTTTTAAAATGCTTATCATTTAAATTTAATGTTTTGTACAAAAATTGAAAAAGTTAATCAATATGTTCCTTAATTTCATTTAATATGAATATCCAAAAACAAGTACAAAGTTAAAAAATATTAATTTTTTTTTGGTTTTTTAAAATGATAAATAAATTTTTTTTTGGTACATTGATAAATAATTTAAAACAAACTAAAACTTTACAGGTGAGATTTTCTTTGAAATATAAGGAGCAATATGAAGGGAAAAAGAAAAAGAAAAAAGAAAAAGTGATGATACCGTTGGTAGATATATAGATCCATCTTGAATGGGGAAAAAATAGTTGAATATCCACCTAGTCCACGCTACCCAAGAGCTACGACCTCATGACAATTTTTAGCAATGACACGGATGATGGGTTCAACAGAACATGTCTGAGTTATTTTCTGTTTTGATTTTTAATTTTCAAAAATAAATAAATATAAAAAATAATTATTTCTGTAATTATTTTATGGAACAGTTTTAAGAAAAAAAAAATTAGAACACAATTAAACACTCCCTAACTATATTCACAAGATTTAAATGAAGTGTTGGGATTGGAACTACAAGATACAAAACTTATGTTCTAGTGTTCCTAAATATTCCAACGTTTCCTTTTTCCGAGAATACTAAGCTTGGCACTTCAATGCTTGCATTGCGAAAGCTGATTTCCTAAAAAGGGGGTGCTATTGTGTTTTCAAATGCCCAAGCAGTCAATTTCAAAGCATTGTATGGTTTTTATTTTAATTACTTGTTCAATTAAAATATGAGGGGAGATATTCTAACTAACAAAAATATCTACTATCAATTCAGTATCTTCATAATTACCATTGGATCAAAGAGAGAATGTTGAAAAGTTTTTTAAAAAAGAGAAAACATTAATCCAACAATAATTGCGGAGGTAATGAGTTGGTAATAAACTTTCTAGTAGTAAGAATATCCTTGTTCTTAGAATATACACCAATCTTGTAACCTTGGATACACACAAATGATATCAATATCGAGGGCTTTGTCGCTCGAGTGGATTTCATGGATTTACAATAAGACAACAACATATTTTCATGTTTTGAAGAGATTGATTAATGCTATCACTCAGCCATGCATTATTATATTATTAAAAAGTTTAATTTTGACATAATAATTTGACACTTTTTTAATAAAGTAACATTCGATTGAATGATATAATATTAAAAAATAGTTTTATAATTCTCATTCAACATGAGAATTTGAATTTTCCTACACACTCTTCGATTTCCGTGCCAACATGGATCCTACACATAATTTTTTCTAACATACGGGTCTCATATATTTTTTGTCTCTATAACATGAGAATTCAATTATTGTTGAATGAGAAATATAAAATCCATTAAAAAAATAGTGACTTTTCCAAAAAAAAAAAAAAAAATATCGCGACAGTGAATTATGATTGAACACATATATCATGAAAACCATTTTGTATTATTATCAAGAGAAGGGATATTTTTCCTATCAAAATATTTCACTACCAACTTACTATCTATCTAATCACCATTGGATCAACATTTTATCTCTCTTATAAATTTTTTAGCATCTCTCTCTTTGATCCAATGATGATTAGATTGGTAGTAAGTTAGGAATAAAAATTTTTGGTAGTAAGAATATCTTCCCTCTATTATCAATGCTAATCGAGTTTGAGTTTATAGTTTTGATTTACTCCATAGCAGTGGAGGGAAAAGTCTATATGCAGGTGCTTTTGCAAGGGATAGTGTGTATGATAATGTGATTAGTGGGAACATAAAAGGGGTTGGTATAAAAAGGGACGAACAGAGGTCACAAAAGTTTATGTGATGAGTTTAAAATATCAATTGACCAAGGTTTCTCAAAAGTAAATTCACAACAAGAGATGAGATTAATAGAACTATTATCTAATGACTAGTACTGCAAGAGTACTTTGTGAAAGTTTTATAAGGAAAAATTGTTTATACATGTCTCATTTTCCTTAAAATTAAATTAAACTCTCTCCAATCTAACCCAAGATAACCAGTATTTTGGATTAGATTTGCGGGGTTGCTGAGATTATTTTGAGTTCGATCATATCTCCTCAAATCAATCCTATGAATTTTAATATGTTTGATTCTAGAAACATGTGTGACCAATGACATTGGATATATTTAATGCTTCAATTATGATACTTTTGTTTAGTTGATAATATTATTGACTTGGATTATTATCAGATAAATTCAATACTCACTAAATAACAGGCTTAAAAAGCATAAAACTTCATCCAATGACGTTCCTTTTATTTATTGATTTACAATTGTTTCAAACAAATTAAAATCGTACGAAAATCTTTAATATATTCTGAAAGACCGTGGATATTCTAACTACCAAAAATTCTTATTACTAACTTATTACCCATCACATCACCATTGGATCAAAGAGAGAGTGTTAAAAAGTTTTTGAAGAAAGAGAAAATATTAATCTAATGGTGATTAGATAGGTAGTAAGTTGGTAGTGGAAAATTTTGGTAGTAAGAATATCCCTTCTGATTCTCAAATTGCTAAAAATATAATGCAAAAGAATATTGGGCCGTGACCTGGAGGACTCTTCAAAAGTGCCAGTTATTTATCTTATTATACATAGCACCATGTGAAAGAGATCGACTTGCCAACTTCCAACCATATGTTTGGTACTTTGGGTGTTGAATTGGTAGCAAGCCAAAATGATTGAGATAAACCCATCAATATTATGCAAATCTGTTGGCTCTTAAAGAATAGTGTGTGTCACATTGGGGATCTTTTGTTTCATGATAATTAGGAAACACAAATCTGTTGGCTGTTTTATTTGGATTTGTGTCCACAAAAAGATCCATGCCTTCATGCATTGAACTCGATTCAAAAGATAACACATGTACTATATCTGACTCTGTTATCAGAACTACAATGATCCCAGAGATTGTAGAATGAAAATCTCTAGAATGGAAATTATGCATCCATTAATTAGTTTTATAAGGGAAGGGGGTAATTATATTTGGAAATTCCTCTCATGTATGATTTAGTATAATTACGATGGGTTTTATAATTCCCATGTAACATGAGAATTGAAATATCATGTTGTAGAGATAAAAAACATGTGGGACCCATCTGTTAGAAAAAAATTATATGTAGGATCCACGTCAGCATGGAAATCGAAGGGTGTGTAGGAAGATTTCAATTTTCATGTTAAATGAGAATTATAAAACTCAATTATGATATATGATAGGATATTAACTGTTCATAGACAAATTAATGATTTTATTTTATTTTTTAAAATTCACCAACTTATGAATTAATCAATTTGTCTGATCGGGTAATATCACAAAAACGACAAATCTTTCTCTATTAAGTTTTTCTGGATGATTTTTTTTATTCTTTATCCCAATATTTTTTTTTTTAAAAAAAAAACTTCAAAAAATTCCCATGTAACTTTCTTCATAATCATTTACCCCTTTCCCAAAATTTTGAAATTTGAATCATTTATACTTTGATTTAATTTTTTTTTATCATTTGCCCCCTAAGTGAGGGGTATAGTGATAAAGAAACTTTAATTCATAAAAATAAGTGACACAAAAATCCAAATAAAGGTATAAATAATTTAAAAATTTTGTGAGAGGATAAGTAATAATTAAGAAAACTCTAATTTAAGTTTTCCCTTTTTTTTATTTTCTCTCAGGACATAAGATGATGCATTCCTATTACATTTTATTCCCTTCCGATATCCCTCCACACAAAAATCACAACTTGTACTTTCATATTAATTATTATTGTCACTATGTGCTTCTTCCAACCAGCACATTTTTATCCCTCTTGTGTGCCTTTTTCCTGTCACTCCCAGTGTGTGGGGTTGCTTCCCTGTATCAACCATACCATAAACAAAAGAAGCTCCAATTTCTGTATAAAAAAAAAAAAAAAAAAAGGTCCTATTTCGTACAAGTAATACGTGCAAAACTCCACTCGTACTAGATTAAAATACTTGAGCCACGAATCAAACCATACCTCTTACGATTTTTTTAGGCAATAAAATATTAATTTTTATTGGCCTTGTACACTTAGCCACCCATTTTGCTTTAACCTTTATATATAAGAATAAGTACTCCCTCTTCTTCCACTTGTCTACATCTAAATAAACCCCACTTCTTCTTCTTGTTCCCCACTTTCCCATTCACTCTTTGTGTCTCTCTTAATTAGTTCTATATATGATGAAGATGAAGAACATCAAACTTCTAAAAAGCTGCCTAAAGGAATTTCCAAAATTCACAAAGGTAAGAGCTAATTCTCTCAAATATTGTACAATTAAGAAACATATTGGCATATGGTTTACATACTGTTGCTCACATGAGGAATCACATTCACACGTACCCAAAGATGTCCCAAAAGGCTACCTAGTTGTCTATGTTGGTGAGGATTGCAAGAGATTTGTGATCAAGGTAGGTATACTCAATCATCCACTCTTCAAGGCTTTGTTGGATCATGCAGAGGATGTGTTTGGATTCATCAATGATTCTAAACTCCGCATTCCTTGCAATGAGAACATTTTCCTTAACATGCTTCATCATGCTGGTCTTGTCCAAGATCAGAGGCTCTTAAACTGTTTCTAGTTAGTATATATGCTAGCAATTTTACATTCAGCTGGGTCATATATTCAAATTATGACATCAAATCTTAATCGTATTGTTCCATGATTTCACGTCAATATATTTTGTGCATCAAGCATAATTGGAAGACAACTATTTACATAATAGGCGGACTTGGCATGGGCCTGTTTGATTGTTTTCTGATTTTTTTTTGTTTTTAAAATTGTTTTGTAAAATAATTATGGAAACAGTTATTTTCTATATATTTTTTTTCTTGAAAGTTAAAAACCAAAACAGAAAATAAAAATAACTCAGACATGTTCTCTAAATTTAATTCTAAAAATAAAAAAACAGTTATAGTTTTCGAAATAGAACCTTTATAGTGTTCAACAAGCAACAACTACCATATTGACCATGAATGCTAGTGTTATATATATATATATATATATATATATATATATATATATATATATATATCTTTGATCCCTATATCATTTGAGGGAAGTTATGAGATCTAAATTAAAGCAGCGATTCAAGCTTGCAAATTCTTAATGGGTTGATTTAGTTTTTCAATAATTCATCGTTGGGTTTTGTCTTTTTATTATTTGATTTTGACAACATGGCCACGTGAAGAGACTTAAGAGACATTGACTATGTCTAATAAAACACAATAAATCATTGCCCATGCTCCATATCTGGTAACACGCACCAAACTGAACCTACCTTGGGGCTTGGAGAATACTGAACAAAAATGGTGAACATGCAAACACAGTCAGTCACATCAGTTAAGGCTACAAGTGCGAAAGATTGAAATCGATCGACACACAAATTGCAAAATAGAAAAGAGAAAGAGAATAGAAATTAGACACACCCAAGAGAAATTGGGGATAGCGATTTATACTGATTTATCTAATCTAAACTACATTGTCTTCTCTGTATTATATGTTGGAATTTATATATATTTATATATATAAATAAATTATGTAGACAATCTATTGGTTATGAATAAGAAGTTTGGTAATGAAAGGGTGTGTCTTTTCATCGACGAACGGATGTGTCGTTTCATCCGAACGGATGTGTCATTTCATCCGAACGGATGTGTCGTTTCATCCGAACGGACATGTTGTTTCATCCGAACGGACATGTTGTTTCATCCGAACGGACATGTTGTTTCATCCTAACGGACATGTTGTTTCATCCTTGAATGGGTGCCTTTTCGTGTTGAACGAATGTGTCTTTTCGTGTCCAACGGATGTGTTGTTTCGTCGATGGAAAGGTGCCTTTTTAAACGTGACCGGTCAGTGTCTATAAATAGACACTGACACCTTCAGAAAATGGTACTACAATTTTCCTGCACTTAAACTCTGCCGGAATTTTTCTCCTTCCGGTTTGCATATTCCTGTTCATACTCCGGTGTGATTTCCTCTGGCATATTGTTGTGTTCGTTTGGGCTGTTGATTGGTAGTGCCACCATTCTTCAGACGGAATCCGTTCTATCCTGGGAGACAAGTGTCCATCAACCTTGGGCATCAGTGAGGGGGCAAATTGTCTTAAGGAGACACGTTCTGTGGGCTCGGATTCAATCCTCTTCTGCATACATTCTTCTGTCTAATTCTGTATTCTGACTACAAGTAAGTCTGTTCTTATTTTATTTTTATTGCACAGTGATAACTCTGATCATCTACCCCTTCTGTCAATTACATGGGTTCAAGGCAATAGTGATTTAATATCACCCTCTGTCTTCTATAACAATCTTAAGACAATTTTGGTGTTTTGAACCTGTGATCAGTATATTTTATTTTTCGTTATACTGTATCTGTTTTAATTACTGTGTGACGAATTAATCTGTGTGATTAATTTCGGATTCTGTTTGTGTAACAGAAATGGCTAGTGTAAGTACAAACAATGCCAATGTGAATGCCTCTGTTCCAATGCATGCTGATAAGCCTGAAAAACTGAATGGAACAAATTTCAAACGCTGGCAACAGAAGATGTTGTTCTATTTGACAACACTGAGTCTGGATCGTTTCCTCAAGGAAGATGCTCCCACACTGAATGAGGGAGAACAATCTGACAAGGAAAAGGTTGCAGCCATTGATGCTTTTAAGCATTCTGACTTCCTTTGCAAGAACTATATTCTCAATGCTCTAGACAACTCATTGTATAATGTGTACTGTACCCTGAAGACCAGTAAGGAACTTTGGGAAAGTCTGGACAAGAAGTATAAAACTGAGGATGCTGCCTTGAAGAAATTCATAGTTGGCAGATTCTTAGACTTCAAGATGCAAGACTCCAAATCTGTTGTGAGTCAAGTTGAGGAACTTCAAGTGATTGTGCATGAAATTCATGCAGAAGGAATGTCTCTCAGTGAGTCATTCCAAGTTGCTGCCTTCATAGAGAAATTACCAAACTCTTGGAGGGACTTCAAGAATTATCTGAAGCATAAGCGCAAGGAATTGTCACTTGAAGATCTGGTTACCAGATTGAGAATAGAAGAAGACAATAAGATGTCTGACAAGAGGAATGGCAACAACCCTATGATCTCCAAGGCTAATGTAGTTGAAGAGGGATCTAAGTCAAAGAAGAGGAAATATTCTGAAGATGGAAATGCTAAGCAAGGAAAGGGCAATAAGTTCAAAGGCAACTGTTTCAATTGTGGGAATCCTGGCCACCGTGCAAGGGATTGTAAGAAGGAACAAAAGAAAGATCAGAGGAAGCCACAAAAGTTCAATAAGAAGAAGAAGAGCACTCAGGCCAATATGATTGATATTGCTGATCAGGTTGAAGAATTGAATCTGGCAGCAGTGGTGATGGAATGCAATCTTATTGGAGACACCAAGGAATGGTGGGTGGACACTGGGGCCACAAGACATGTCTGCTCAAACAAGAGGATGTTCTCCTCCTATACTCCTACTGATAATGGTGAGAAACTCTATATGGGTAACTCATCTACTTCAAAAGTTGAAGGTGTGGGAAAGGTGGCTTTGAAGATGACATCTGGCAAGATTGTGACACTGAATGATGTGCTGCATGTGCCTGATATTCGCAAAAACTTAATCTCTGGATCTCTGTTAAGCAAGAATGGCTTTAAACTTGTATTTGTTTCCGATAAGTTTGTACTTACTAAGAATGATGTGTATGTAGGAAAGGGCTACCTTAGTGAGGGCCTTTTCAAACTGAATGTGATGACTGTAAACAATTCTGATATTATTAATAATACTTCTACTTCTGTTTACTTGCTTGAGTCTTCTAATTTATGGCATAATAGATTAGGACATGTTAATTTAAGGTCAATTAAGACTTTGATGCATTTAGATTTATTACCTAAATTTGAATGTTTAAATGATAAGTGCCAAGTATGTGTTGAATCAAAATTTTCAAAATTACCTTTTAAATCAGTTGAAAGATCAACCGAATTATTAGATTTAATACATACTGATATATGTGATATGAAATCTACACCATCTAGGGGTAATAAGAAATACTTTATTACATTTATTGATGATTGCAGTAGATATTGTTATGTATACTTACTTAATAGTAAAGATGAAGCAATTATTGCTTTTAAGCAATATAAAAGTGAAGTTGAGAATCAACTCAACAAGAAAATTAAAATGGTAAGGAGCGATCGTGGGGGAGAATTTGATGGCCCCTTCGAGGAATTCTGTATGGAGTCTGGTATTATACACCAGACTACAGCTCCTTATTCACCGCAATCAAATGGGATTGCAGAAAGGAAAAATCGGACATTAAAAGAGATGATGAATGCCATGTTGATTACGTCCGGTTTACCACAGAATTTGTGGGGGGAAGCCATGTTGACGGCTAACTATATAATTAATAGAATGCCCCACAAAAAGACAAAAAACATACCATATGACATATGGAAAGGTAAGAAGCCATCCCTGAAATACTTTAGAGTGTGGGGGTGCTTGGCTAAGGTTGCGGTTCCTAAACCTAAAAGGTTGAAGATCGGACCTAAAACCGTGGATTGTGTATTCATCGGTTATGCACTTAATAGTAGTGCTTATCGGTTTCTAGTGTATAAATTAGATGTATCATATATACATGCTAATACGGTGATTGAGTCAAGGGAAGTTACTTTCTTTGAAGATATATTTCCGTATAAGAAAATAAATGAATCCAGTGGCAATAATGATGATAAGATATCAAGTGATAACAACGATGATCAGGTTGTTATACCTCGAGATGCTACAACTAATGCTGATCCTGTAGAGGATATAGAAGATGAACCTAGACGTAGCAAGAGGCAAAGGACAGCCACATCCTTTGGACCTGATTTTATGACGTATTTATTAGAAAATGAGCCTCGGACTTATAAGGAAGCTATAATGTCTCCAGAAGGACCATTCTGGGAAGAGGCTATCAATAGTGAGATAGAGTCTATCTTGTCCAACCACACTTGGGAATTGGTAAATCTTCCTCCTGGCAACAAGCCTTTAGGGAGTAAGTGGGTGTTCAAAAGAAAAATGAAAGAGAATGGCACTATTGATAAATATAAAGCAAGGCTTGTGGTAAAAGGCTACAGGCAACGTGAAGGTCTCGATTATTTCGATACTTATTCTCCTGTTTCACGG